>OY731402.1:45361739-45376999 GCA_963425845.1 Sphenostylis stenocarpa | reverse complement strand
TGTAGACCCCAAATCTTGTCCAGCCTCCAAATAAAGACCGTAAGACCTCCTATTTGAAGATGGACAAGCCTAACAAGCCATTAGGAGAGACTATTAGGCCCCATACTAGGATAGGAGGGAGTTTCTGTACCAAAAAATAAGTTTTCTCGCTTTGAGGGGACGAGACCGCCTTCTAGACAACCCAGACCGCCGTCTCGCTTCATGCAGGAGGCGAGACCGCCGTCTCGCTTAACGAGACGGCGGTCTCGCCACCTACGAAGAACGAGACAGCGGTCTCGTTCACCTAGATGGCGTTCTCGCCATTTTGACAGGTCGAGACGGCGATCTCGTTGGACGAGACGGCGGTCTCGACCCTGTCAGACGAGAACGACGGTCTCGCCACCTGACAGCGCGAAAACCTATAAATAGGGGCTCTCCCCCCCTCATTTCCACACACCACAGCTGCATAGCTCTCCCTTCTCTCTAAAAACTTCTCTCTAGAATCCCTCTGACACATTTCCGGAGCTTCTGAGTGCTTCCAAGAGTGATTTTCGGCGTTCGAGAGGTTTTCCGACGTCTTGTAGAGTGAAGGGCTGCCATAAAGCACCCTATTTTTTAGAGAAATAATATAAAAAGCGTGCTTCGAAGGTTCAAATTCTCTCCCTTCACCTTTACCGTTTTTATCTTAAATTATGCAATAGATATTAGGGCCATGTAGTCATACTTTTAAATTCCGCAGAATAAAAAGGGCGAAAGTGTATTTTTCTAGTTTATCAATAAAATAAGTCGGCCTGTCATAGGGAACCCGAAAGGGGCGTCGTAAAGGCACTAATACTCCCTTTACACGTAACCAACTCCCTTACCCAACTCTGGTTCTAATGACCAAAGTTGGTTTTCGAAAACCAACGCCTTTTAAAACCCCTTTTCCAATGTTTCTGGTAAAAACATCGGTGGCGACTCCATAGAACCCAAAATGAATAAGTCCTTGGGTTAGCTCGGTTATCGGACAACTCAAGGACACTTTTCGAAAACCTCGTCTCTAGGTTAGCCCGGTTATCGGACAACCTAAGGACGTTGTAACCACCAATAAAAAACGCGAAAACAAGAGGGTCGAAAAAACCATCGCGTCGCTCCGACCGCGTCCCCTTTTTGGGAGGCGGCGACAGATGGCGACTCCACTGGGGAAGCCTAGAGAGTTAATCCCATTTAGTGATGGGCCGGCTTAAACAATAAATAAACCAAGAAAAAAACACTTCTGCCCTTAACTTGTATTATAACATGTTTATTGTTTGGCTTTCAAATAACTGTTGATTGTTTATACTTGCAAAATTGCTTGAAATATAAACTGCTGTCGCCGCCGTCCCTTTCCGACGTCCGGGGGACGTCTTAGAAACGTTTATGCGAGCGGTCGCGAAAAGATGGTTTAGACTCGCGTATTTGTTTTAAAGGGTTTTCGAAAAGGGGTTCTTATGGAGTCGCCACCAATGTTTTGACCTTAAACATTGGAAAAGGAAAAAATGTTGATTTTAAGAAAAACCGCACTTGGCCATTATAACCAGAGTTGGGTAAGGGAGTTAGTTACGTGTGGGGAAGGTGTTAGCACCCCACAACGCCCCTTTCGGGTTCCCTATGACAGCATTAATTCATTTAAATAAAGACTACGAGAAATTACGCGATTACCCTATTTTATTACATAATATTAAATGGCTATCTACATGATTTTATTCTAAGTTACATACATAAAATGATGAATAAATCTAAATAAAGCAATAAAAGAGATATTAAAATAGCTATCTACATGATCCTATTCTATATGACATAATAAAGCTAAATAAAACAATAAAACAATAAATAAAACAATAAAAGAGAAGGGAATTGAAAAGAACCTCCGTAGCAAGCTTTATATTGAGAATCTCGAGCCGTGAGGATGCGTTTTGGCAACCCCTCTCTCTACACAGCCTCTCCTCACCAATACAAGATCGACTCTACTAAAAATTTAAAGAAGAATCAAATGCCGAATATAATTCCTTAACCGATTGTTACCTATTGAAGGCAATCTGAAAGATCATTCGAGAGAGGGAGAGAAGTAGACAAGTGCTCTAAAGTGTTTCGTAGCTCTCGGAGTGTCTCGTGGTGTGAAAAAGTGGCAAATGAGCCTCCTATTTATAGTTTTTCGCAGCCGGCGCACTTTGGGACGGCCGTCCGGGTTGGGACGGCCGTCCGGACCGGGATGGCCGTCCCAAATAGCATTTTTACACGTAGCGGACCACCTGGAGGCTGGGACGGCCGTCCCACTTAAATTGGGTTTGGGACGGCCGTCCCAACTTTGGGACGCGCGTCCCAACCGAATTTAAGAGGTTGGGACGGCCGTCCCAACCCCGGGACGCGTGGTCTCGACCTGTTTTGTCCGAGCTTCGCGTTCCGGGACCCCGGAAGCTTTCCTTTCCTTTTTCTGACATAGATTGATGCCGATGTGTGTCCGTTGAAGCTTTATCTTCATATAGGAAGTTTTCTTGGCCTTCATTAAGATGTCGGGCGAGCTTTGTCTTTGTGTAGGAAGTCTCTTTTGGCTTTTATCGTGTGAATGAGTGAACTCCATCTTCTCGTTGTGGGAGGTCCTTCTCGGTTTTGGGAAGCCTGATGAACTCCATCTTCGAGTGAAATTCCTCTAGCTTTTATTTTGAGAGGCCGGCAAAATTAGGGGTCTACAGCTGCCCCCTTCGCTCGCTCTAACTAATTCGTCGGTTTTTAATATGCCGACAAAATTAGTTGGTAGGGGAAGGAGTTAACCCTTTGCCCGGTTATCCTTCTGATGTCGCTCCTTGTTGATCCTCCGGATGATAAATATTTTGATAGGTACCAACCCCTATCTCGGTGTTTTGACGAGAACGAACCCCCCGTCATGGTAGACCCTCTTCCGTAAGGCCTCGATGAGTACACACCCCCATCCGGTGTTTTGACGAGTACGAACCCTCTCGTCCGGTAGACCCTCTTCCGTAAGGCCCGATGAGTACTCACCCCATCCGGTATGAGTCCGCATTTTGCTGGACTCTAATGGTTTTTACACCCCCACCGGGTGCGAACCCGTATTTTGACAAGGCTCTATTGTGCGAGTCTCGCATTTTGACTGGACTCTAATGGTTTTTACACCCCCACCGGGTGCGAACCCGCATCTTGACAAGGCTCTATTGTGCGAGTCCGCATATTGACGGACTCTAATGGTTTTTACACCCCCACCGGGTGCGAACCCGTATCTTGACAAGGCTCTATTGTGCGAGTCTCGCATCTTGACTGACTCTAATGGTTTTTACACCCCCACCGGGTGCGAACCCGCATCTTGACAAGGCTCTAGTGTATTTTTTCACCCCACCGGATGTGAACCCGAATCTTGGTAAGGTTCTAGTGTATTTTTTCACCCCACCGGATGTGAACCTCGAATCTTGCTAAGGCTCTAGTGTATTTTTTCACCCCACCGGATGTGAACCCGAATCTTGCTAAGGTTCTAGTGTATTTTTTCACCCCACCGGATGTGAACCCGAATCTTGCTAAGGTTCTAGTGTATTCTTTCACCCCACCGGATGTGAACCTGAATCTTGGTAAGGTTCTAGTGTATTTTTTCACCCCACCGGATGTGAACCCGAATCTTGGTAAGGTTCTAGTGTATTTTTTTTCACCCCACCGGATGTGAACCCGAATCTTGCTAAGGTTCTAGTGTATTTTTTCACCCCACCGGATGTGAACCTATATCTTGGTAAGGTTCTAGTGTATTTTTTCACCCCACCGGATGTGAACCCGAATCTTCCTAAGGTTCTAGTGTATTTTTTCACCCCACCGGGTGTGAACCTATATCTTGGTAAGGTTCTAGTGTATTTTTTCACCCCACCGGATGTGAACCTGAATCTTGCTAAGGTTCTTGTGTATTTTTTCACCCCACCGGATGTGAACCTGAATCTTGCTAAGGTTCTAGTGTATTTTTTCACCCCACCGGATGTGAACCTAAATCTTGCTAAGGTTCTAGTGGAATTTTTTCACCCCCACCGGATGTGAACCTGAATCTTGCTAAGGTTCTATTGTCGGCGGCTCACTGTTTTTTATCATGCGCCTATGGGGAGTAATTTGATTTTGACTTTTCTTGTTTTAGTCATCCGGCTTTGCAGGGGATTCTTGAATTTGGCTGTTTCTTTTAGCCATCCGGTCTTGACCGGGGATTCTTTGTTGGTTGCCTCTTGTTTAGGCGGGAATCCTCTGGGGATTTTGAATTCTCTTATTGATTGTGCCTCTTGATTAGGCGAAGATCTACTTGGGGATTTTGTTGTGCCTCTTGATTAGGCGGGAATCCATTGGGGATTTGTTGATTTTTTGATTGTGCCTCTTGATTAGGCGGGTGGGACGCGCGTCCCAACTGAATTTAAGAGGTTGGGACGGCCGTCCCAACCCTGGGACGGTGGTCTCGGCCTGTTTTGTCCAGTCTTCGCGTTCTGGGACCCCGGGAAGCTTTCCTTTCCTTTTTTGGACATAGATTGATGCCGATGTGTGTCCGTTGAAGCTTTATCTTCATATAGGAAGTTTTCTTGGCCTTCATTAAGATGCCGGGCGAGCTTTGTCTTTGTGTAGGAAGTCTCTTTTGGCTTTTATCGTGTGAATGAGTGAACTCCGTCTTCTGTTGTGGGAGGTCCTTCTCGGTTTTGGGAAGCCGGATGAACTCCATCTTCGAGTGAAATTCCTCTAGCTTTTATTTTGAGAGGCCGGGCAAAATTAGGGGTCTACAACTGCACACAAACCCTTGCACACAACAGTTCCCCCTATACCCGGGGGCAAGTGAGATAACCATAGGGAGTGGGTGGCAGGTACGGTTCGCAGCAGTTAGGGCCTTGTGCCCACCAATGTGATCGGAAACCACCACTCAAGGTGATAACCTTCCTCTTTTGGCAACAAGACCGACTCTGGCCTTAGTGCTGAGCATGGTTGGACGGCTGGAGAGTGGGGACCCTATAATGGGGGCACCTTGGGGGCCTTAGCTTGGTGAGAATAGTTAGAACCTACCCTAACCAATGCACCTTTCTGCAGGAAAACCCTACCTCGTGATAAAAATGAAGTCTCGCCTGTTCGGGGATGATCGAATTGTGTGTGCATATGTTTGTTGCATTTGTATGTTGCATAGCATAAACAAACAACATAACAAAATCACAAAAAAAATATTTTACAAATAAACACCCTTATCTCGGACAGTCTGCCTTTTAGCTAGCCTGGATTCAGGTTCTTTGCAAGCTAAGTAGCCACGCAGTTCCGACAAAAGAGATAAGGGACGATAAATATTCTTTCGCATAAAGCCATATTTTATCTCGGACAGTCTGCCTTTTAGCTAGCCTGGTTTCAGGTTCTTTGCAAGCTAAGTAGCCACGCAGTCCGACAGAAGAGATAAAAGGCTATAAAATAAAAATAAACAAATAAAAATAAAAATTCATTTTTCCAAAGTTCACAAATAAGACCTGGTCCAAAAATATTGCATTCATAAAACATTCATATAGATAGTTTATTCTTTCGAAAAAATACGCAAATACCATACATCATGTAGAAAAACATGATAAATAGTAAAATAGACACTCACATTCAATAAACATCATCTTCATCAAAACATACATTTTGGTTTTAGAAAATGGAGGGAACAAGTAGACAAGTGGGGAAGGTGGATATTCTCTGAAGCCATACTGAGAAGCTAGAGCGGCTTAGTGTGACGATGCCACCAGAGGTCCGGGCTGAGTTTGAAAAGTCCTATGGACGGATTTTGGACCTCCTGAAAATTAGTGTCGATCAAGTCTTCCTCAGGGTACTGATTCATTTTTGGAACTCCAGTCTGCGGTGCTTTGAATTTCCGCAGTTCGACATGGTGCCTACCCTAGAGGAGTATGAAACAATGTTGAAATGGCCCAAGTTAGCTGGGGTCCATATCCGCCATGAGGCGTATACTCCCGCAGCACCCGCCGCTGCCCTTATCCATCTCGCCGTACCGACAAAGTACCCCGATAAAGAAGGGGAACACCCAGTGGATGGAGAGTATCGATGTTAGAAGACCACCTGTCCTACCTGGCTGAAAGGGCAGAGTGGGTTGCCTTCAATAAAACCCTGGCGCTAATAATCTTTGGAACGATCCTGTTCCCCTTCCACCTTGACACAATCGATCAAGCCGTCATGGACGCTTTCTTCGCTTGGGACGTAAATTCGAAGAGTCCCCTGCCTGCTATTCTTGCCGACACCTTGCTCTCGGTAGATTTCTGCCGTCAGAAGCAAGGAAGAACACTCCGCTGCTGCTCTTCATTACTTTATGTGTGGAGCATCACGCACCTCTACGCCTCCAGCCACATGGGGATATTCCCCGACCCTTTGAGAAGCTTCTCTAAAATCCCCTCCAACGACGCCTCGACTATAGAATGGAGGGATGAGTTAGAACAAAAGGACGTCAACAACATATCTTGGGTCTGCCCTTGGTTCCGACCTGGTCCAGTTCTTGTCAGATGCGGGAGCTATCCGAATGTACCCTTGATAGGACTCAGGGGTTGCATAGCCTACTCACCTAGAGTAGCTATGAGGCAACTCATGAGAACCCAAACTACTATCTCCCAAGGGGAACTCGGAGGACTGTGCTTCTTTGGAGACCCGTGCACAATCGCCAACTCACTAACCGTGAGGAAAGCATGGGAAAGGCCAGTCTACATGGGAGACAGAGAGCTAGGAAAAGCTCGGGTAACTGTCACCAGTGACTATGAGGCATGGAGAAGAAGAAGAGAGATGGCCCGACCATCCATCACACCCGCGCCAATCGCCAACAACGAAGAGTTGCAGGCACAAGTCAATGCCTTGACCCAGAGGGTAGAGATAATGGGAGCCCAGATACGGGCCCTTGAGGAAAAAGAACAAGCCTCTATCCTCACGATTGACGGTCTACAAAGGCAGGGCAAGAAAAAGGATCATGAAATAGAACGCCTCAAGGACCAATGTGCTGACGCTAATGAACAGGCTATCCGAGCATCCAAAATTGCCAGAACCAGCTCGAATAGCCAACTGCAAGAGATAACCGCCAGGTCAGCACACCTTGAGGCGGAATCAGCTCAGCAGGCTCAAAAGATCAAGGAGTTGTCATAAGGGCTCCTCCAGGCTCAGATAGATCTCCGCCAAGAACGAGAGAATAATAGAAAACTGAGCAGAGGCCTCTATGAGCTACGCCTTAAAGAGAAAAGCGGGCTAGCTCAATATGACCAAGTGCTACAAGAAAAGGACCGAGCTGTTGCAAGGCTCGATGAACTAGAAGCCTTAGTCATACACCAAGAGGCGAAGATCAAAGAGGCTCAACAGTACAGCGAAGAAATGAGCCAATCGATCCACAAGCAAAGCGAAGCGCTCGCTCACCATGTCCGGGAAGCCGAGAGAGAATTACAAAGAAAACAAGACCCGCCTGTGGGTTTCTTTAGGCTTTTCCGTTTTTGCCAAAAGACGCTTCGTAGTATGGAATAGGAGAATGTACACCTTTCAAAGAATTAATGAAATCTTTCTCCTTATTTCGCACTTGTCTACTTGCATACATGAGCATGCATTTGCATAATTTAAATTCCCCTCCTTCACACTTAATAAATAAGATAATAAAAAGGAAGGATTAACTAACACGTCTTCCAACTCAGAAGAATGGAGAGAAAGCCACTCCTAATAAAGCTCACATCAACGGTCGAATCACCGCAAGAGGGAAATAAACCTCGGCCGTTGGTCCTCAAGAATAAAGAAGAGGGGGCAAGGATGCCAGTGCGGCTATTTATGCCACGTCCTTTCCCCTACGAGTCAAATAAAGCTGTACCATGGAGATATGAAGAATCTTCACCAATAAAAGAAGAAATAACAAACATAGCCGGCATTGGGGGCACAACTAGAAGTGGAAGAATCTACTCCCCCAAGGACCCACAGGAAAAAGGAAAAAATAAAAAGACCGAAGAAGAAAAAGAAAATAAAGAATCCAAGGAGGAAACAGAGGAATTACTCCAGTTTATAAGGCAGAGTGAGTATTCCATTATTGACCAGCTCAACCGTACGCCTGCAAAGATCACATTGCTATCTTTGATAATGAGCTCGGAACCACACCGGAACGCCCTGCTGAAGGTCTTGAGCGAGGCGCATGTACCCCATACAATATCCCAAGAAAAGGTTGAGAGGATCGTTGGTCACATCACGGCAAACGATCACCTCACCTTCACAGAGGAAGAACTCCCCCTCGAGGGGCCAAAACATAACAAGCCCTTGCATATCTCGGTTAAGTGCAAGGAATACCTCATTGCCAAAGTTCTTGTGGATAACGGGTCGTCCCTGAACGTGATGCCCAAGTGCACACTGGAAAAGTTGACCATCCAAGGAACCCGTTTGCGCCCAAGCAGCACCATCGTTCGAGCCTTCGACGGGTCAAAACGAGAAGTAGTGGGAGAGATCAAATTGCCAATTCAAGTGGGACCCACTATCTTCGATGTTGATTTCCACGTAATGGATATTACTCCAGCATACAGCTGTCTCCTCGGTAGGCCTTGGATTCATGACGCTAAAGCAGTACCTTCGACGCTCCACCAAAAAGTCAAATTCATAGTGGGTGACAAACTGGTCACGGTCCAAGCAGAGGACGATATCCTGATCAGTGGACCGTCCGCCCAACCTTATGTGGATGCGGCTGAAGAGGCCCTTGAAACATCTTTTCAAGCGCTCGAAATTGCCAGTATAGAGCGACTTCCCAGAAATACAAAGGTAGCCCGTATGATGCTGAAGCATGGCTACCATCCTGGCCAAGGGCTGGGGGCAGGTTCCCAAGGAATGAGGGAACCCCCAGAATTCAAAGACAATCCTTGCAAATATGGCCTAGGATATAACCCTTTCAAGGGCCAAGCGGGAAGAGCAAAAGGGAAGTCCCCCCTCCGCACACTCAAGCAGATTTTCCGAAGTGGAGGGGTGCAAGCGTCAAAGGCCACTCTAGTCATTAGGAAATCTTTTTCTTTGCTTAAGGGATGTAAACCCCATAATTGTTAGAGATTATCCCCCGGGGCGAGCCCGACCCCCGGGCATTTCAGGGCACATATTCCCTTATTAATTAATAAAGAATGATTCTTTCTATCTGCTTCTCTTCTTTCTACTTCTGACTTGACCACATAAATAACCCTGTCTAAGTAAACATAAAAAGAAAAGAGGAATAAGAAGCGCTTCCAAATAATCCAACCTTCGTCATTACTATCATCATCAAGTTAGCTGATTAGAAGCACATAAAAATAAGACTTCACTTAAGCCATAAAGAAAGTCACGCTTCACCAATACTGTGAACAAAAGAATAAATCCAAAAAAAAAAAAGAGAAAAAGCCCAGAGAAGCCAAAGGCCAAAAGAAAAGGGCAAATTACCCGGTAGGAAACCCACTAAGTGGGCTACACAAAAGATAGGGTCAACCCGGTAGGATACCCGAACAACAATAAAGGGTAACCTAGGCAAAAGTTAGGGTTACAAATAAAGGTCCGCTAGGATTCCTCCAAAATTTTACAAGAGAGAGAACCTAGACAAAAGTTAGGGCCAAAGCACAGTATCCTAGTTCGAAAACCCAAAGGGCGATCTAGGGAAATCAGCTAGCCAATTAAAAGCAATGGAAACAAAACTAATATGTGCAAATACAAAGAGAAGAAAAAACGTTTGCTTAGACAAAGCCTAAACACCCAGACTTAACCTTAACCAGCCATTCTTACAAATCCTTCTATCAATAAAAATCAACCCTCTAAAACACAAACCATTGATTTTTACCTCCTTTATTTCTTTTCTCTTGACCCTCACAACAATATTCTAATAATTAATTTGGGAATATGGAGGCGTATAGTCAAGAAGAGGATTGAAATCCCTAAAGCAAGGAAAAAGGGACACTACATGACAAAAGTGATCCACACAGAAAAAGGGGGGAGAGAAAAGAGGAAAAGGAGAAAGAGAAAAAAAGAGAAGAAAGAAACTACCCTTCGGTCACAAAAAACCCGGCATGGTACAGCTAAAAGTAAAACGCAGCGAATCAGAAGGCTTTCAACGCAACAAGACATGTTTGTTAAAATCCTTCTGAAAACTTAACCAAAATAGGCATCATAGGACATCAAAACATAAAAAACATTGCATGCATAAGATGTTTTTAGACCATGTCCTATTACCTCTTTCAAAAATGACAAAAAAGCAATAAAAAAACAAAAAATAAAAAATTTTCTCTTCCGCAAAACGAGACCGCCGTCTGGGACATCCAGACCGCCGTCTCGGTTACTCGACAGGACGAGACCACCGTCTGGACCAACCAGACCGCCGTCTCGTAGCCGGCAACAATGAGACCGCCGTCTCGGTTCACCAGACCGCCGTCTCGACCTGGAGGAGAAACAAGACCGTCGTCTCGTCCACCCAGATGGCGGTCTCGATCTGGAAATTTTCCCTATATATAGGGGGCGTGGCTTTGGGCTTCCTCACAACTCCCTTTGCCCCCAGAAGCTCCTCTCCCAAGCCTCCTCTAGTCAAGATGTTTGGTAGAAGCGCTTCCAGAAAGAGAAGGAGCACTGCTGGTGCTAGTAGTTCCGCAGCACCGCCACCCCAGGACCCTTCCCAGCTAGCGCCACAACACCAGGCCCGTCTTGAGAACATCCGGACCTACCAGTGGCACCCCATGCTCAAGCTAGATTTTAACATCCTGGCTGAGTTCGGATGGGAGGACGACGTCCGGCCCATCTAGACAAAGCATTGGGTGGGGATTCCCGCCGCAACCACCACCTACACATGTGTACCCACAAGCGGTACCGGAGTTCTTAGCCTCCGTCTCTTACTCCGAGAGCCCCTCCACCGGTCCTCGGCCTACAGCCCACTAAGATGGTGACATATTTTATGGGTGGGCGTACTCGTACTTCCACCCTCGTGGAATTCAACGTGGCCATCGGGTTCATCCGGCCCGAGGAGGCCATGATCCAGGAGTACCGTGACGCCATCTCGCTCACGGCCCACCCACCTTATCGCCGCCGAGATGTGGCGAGAGCTCACGGGAGCCACCACGCCGCCCACGCCGATGAGGGGATCTCGCGCTTCCCCCAAGACTCCGCATCCGCCACAAGCCGTTGGCCGGAACTATACACGGGAGGAAAGAGAGCCAAGGCAAAATATCCCTCCCCGACCTCTTCATACTATACCGCATGAGCCAAAGGCGGCGCTACAACCCCGGTACTTCTTCTTGAGAGCCCTCAAGGACTTCGGGAACAGATCTGCGGGGCCGTCCTCGTTGCTCCCCTCATCACCCCTTAGCGTAAAGGTTTGGGTGCCCCGGCCGGAAGAGCCGGCCCACAATCTACGACCCGAATCCATCGGCGGGTCGATCTTGGTTAGCATGGGAATGCCGATCCGCGCAGGGAGCTAGCCGGCTCTCCACCCCACCCCGGACTTCGCATTGGAACTCCAGGATGTGATGCATGAAATGCCTACATCTCCCGACGTCCAACGAAGAACAAGCAGCAGCAGCTCGCCTCGGTATACAGATGACTTATCCGGCATGCACCTCCACATGAACGACCTATGCCAACAGACTCAACAAGCATGACCGTGAGGCAAGAACAGGTGTCCCGCAGGCATGAGCAGCCTATCCCAAACAATGGAGCAATTGTCCCAAAGGCAGGAGGCCTTTGACACCCGACCGGGGGAAATGTACCAAGCACCAACAAAGCATGCGCCAGGATTGGGCGACTTTTCAGCAGAGGTACCAGGATGAAGTCCAAGAGCAGGAGGACTTCAGATACCATATGTACCAGCATTACCCTCCCCAGGGATCAGGCCCAGAAGATAGCCCCTAGGGATAGTAGCTCCAAAATAAATAGGGATGTAATAAAATTTCCTCATGAATGAAAATTTTATTTCATGCATCTTTTTGCCTCCCTTCGCAAAAGCCAGCGTAACAGAAAAAAAAACTAAGAGTAAAAAGGCACACGCTCAATAAAAAGCCAGAATCCAAAATCGCGAGAAAAAGAGATAAAACTGCGAGAAAAAGGTAGGATTAAACCATCACACCAACCAACAAAGTTTCGACTACCAAACAAGAGTCGAACAAAACCAAGATCCATCCGACCAACCAGCCAGGATCAGATGACCACTACCAAAAGAACAAAAACAAAGGATCCCCGGCAATCAACAAAGGCCGGATGAACACCAACAAAATCCCCGACGTGACCTGGATGACTATTCAAGAAATCCGAAAAGCAGTCAACTCAACACAAGAAGCACTCTCCAGAGACATGCGCCTGATCTGCGCTCGAGCCGGATCAGTAAGTCGCACTACCACCCCGATGGGGGTTCATAGCCATCCGAGCCCCGCACAACGGACCGTACCACCCCGATGGGGGTTCATACCCATCCAGTCCCGCACAACTGGACCGTACCACCCCGATGGGGGTTCATACCCATCCAGATCCCGCACAATGGACTCGTACCACCTTGATGGGGGTTCATACCCATCCAGCCCCACACAACGGATCGCAACTACCAGCCTGATGGGGGATTCATACCCATCAACCAAAGGATCGACTACCGTCAGAAGGAGCATCCTAAGGTTTCACGTCGGCGCATGAGCTACCCGAGCAGTAAGCCGCCACCACCACCGGTCCCACACAACGGACTGCAACTACCACCCTGATGGGGGGTTCATACCCATCAACCGAAGGATCGGCTACGTCAGGAGTAGTATCCAGAGGTCTTATCACGTGTTCACCGAAGGGATCGGCTACGTCAGAAGTAGTATCTCGGAAGTGCACGAACACCAAAGTTTTCCCCAGAAGATCAACCGCCGCAAGACGGGATGTCTGAAGGGCAACCGGCAAGAGGGTCAACTCCTTTACCCCCGCCGATCGTCCCGACACGTAAGGCCGCAATCGACCGGATCGGATAAAGGGGGGCACCGTAGACCCCAAATCTTGCCCGACCTCCAAATAAAGACCGAAGACCTCCTATTTGAAGATGGACAAGCCTAACAAGCCATTAGGAGAGACTATTAGGCCCCATACTAGGATAGGAGGGAGTTTCGTACCAAAAATAAGTTTTCTCGCTTTGAGGGGACGAGACCGCCTTCCGGACAACCCGCATCGCCGTCTCGCTTCACGCAGAGGCGAGACCGCCGTCTCGCTTAACGAGACGGCGGTCTCGCCACCTACGAAGAACGAGACGACGGTCTCGTTCACCCAGACGGCGTTCTCGCCATTTTGACAGGTCGAGACGGCGGTCTCGACCCTGTCAGACGAGAACGGCGGTCTCGCCACCTGATAGCGCGAAAACCTATAAATAGGGGCTCTCCCCCCCTCATTTCCACACACCACAGCTGCATAGCTCTCCCTTCTCTCTAAAAACTTCTCTCTAGAATCCCTCTGACGCATTTCCGGAGCTTCTGAGTGCTTCCAAGAGTGATTTTCGGCGTTCGAGAGGTTTTCCGACGTCTTGTAGAGTGAAGGGCTGCCATAAAGCACCCTATTTTTTAGAGAAATAATATAAAAAGCGTGCTTCGAAGGTTCAAATTCTCTCCCTTCACCTTTACCATTTTTATCTTAAATTATGCAATAGATATTAGGGCCATGTAGTCATACTTTTAAATTCCGCAGAATAAAAAGGGCGAAAGTGTATTTTTCTAGTTTATCAATAAAATAAGCCGGCCTGTCATAGGGAACCCGAAAGGGGCGTCGTAAAGGGACTAATACTCCCTTTACACGTAACCAACTCCCTTACCCAACTCTAGTTCTAATGACCAAAGTTGGTTTTCGAAAACCAACGCCTTTTAAAACCCCTTTTCCGATGTTGCTGGTAAAAACATCGGTGGCGACTCCATAGAACCCAAAATGAATAAGTCCTTGGGTTAGCCCGGTTATCGGACAACTCAAGGACACTTTTCGAAAACCTCGTCTCTAGGTTAGCCTGGTTATCGAACAACCTAAGGACGTTGTAACCACCAATAAAAAACGCGAAAACAAGAGGGTCGAAAAAACCATCGCGTCGCTCCGACCGCGTCCCCTTTTTGGGAGGCAGCGACAATTTTTTATTCTAATCAAAATAGGGGGAGAAAATATTTAAAGCCTAATTTGATTACTTTTAAATATTATCAGGTATGTTTAATGTGTTTGTTAGTATGACAGATAAAATAGGTTATTACAAGGCTTTAAAAGATAGTTTTGATCATCATCAAAAAGGGGGAGATTGTTGAACATTCAAGGACTTGATGTGGCACTTGATGAACATGAAGATTATTGATTTTGATGATGATTCAAGAACACAAAGACTTAGAGTGTTGAAGACTTGTTTTGTATTGTAATAACTCTGTTTCAATTAGATTGAGTCTGTAATATTAGAGTTTAAGATAGCCGGTACATAGTCTGCACCTTAGAAGCTTCAAAAAGCTCATATTTATCATCCAGGCTCGGCTTTAATCGATTAAATAGGGAAATAATCGATTAAAACAAGTGAGAAAAATCATTTTCTCGTAACAACTCACTGGTTTAATCGATTAAACCAAATTTTAATCGATTATCAGGCGGTTTAATCGATTAAATCACCTTTTAATTGATTAAAACAGAGAGGTTTGGGTTCTGTTGATATTTGTCTCTGTTTTAATCGATTATTTCAGTCAGATTTTGATTTTTAACTTCAAATCAAACCTATTTTCGAAAACCCTTTTCCCAAGAACCCTAATTTCGAAAATCCCAATTCCCAAACCCTAATTTCTCTACTTAAACTCTTCTATGGCACTCAGAAAAAAAAGGAACAACCTTTTTCATACAAAAGTTAAGTGTTGTGAGTGCCAGAGAACTATTTGTTGCAAGAAAAAGGGGTTTTCTGAACCTGGTGTGGGCTAGAAGCGATAAGAATCACTAAGTGGAGTTCTTAGTGGATTGTGTGTTGTACCGTCTCTGGGGAAAGTTGTTCTTCATCTCTTGTGGATTTCAAGAGAGGTGTTATCTTTACTTTATCTCTTCCATTGTAACTTGTTTGTAATAACTTTGTTTATAGTGACAGCGTTAATCCTCTGTTTGAGTGATTAGCAACTGGACGTAGGGTCATTTGATCCGAACCAGTATAAATTTCCTGTGTAAGATTCTCTTCTCTTCTTTATTTACATTTACACAGTTTTTAATTGGTAAAATTTGGGGAAAATTTTGAAAACCTATTTTTTATTAAGAAACCAATTCACCCCCCCTCTTCGTTTTTGTCCGACCACGCGAACATTCGCGCGCGATTCTTA
>OY731402.1:45055242-45361639 GCA_963425845.1 Sphenostylis stenocarpa | reverse complement strand
AAAGAAATATATCCCATGCATCGGCCAGGTTGAATTTTGACTGTACCAATAACATGGCCGAATACGAAGCATGCGCATTAGGAATCCAAGCAGCTCTAGATCATGGGGTTACTAAACTCAAAGTCTTCGGTGATTCATCCCTTGTCATCTATCAACTTAAAGGTGAATGGGAAACCCGAAACTCCAAATTAATCCCATATCTAGAGTACATCTGTGATTTAGTCTCAAGAATGGAAAGCGTCACCTTCCAGTATATTCCTCGGGAAGACAATCAATTTGTTGACACCCTCGCCACTCTGTCATCCATGTTTTCTTTGGGTCAAGAGCATGAGATGCCAATCATCCAAATTAAGTTGCATGATAAGAAAGCTTTTTGCATGACAATAAATGACGAGTGCGATCAAAACCCTTGGTATCACGACATAAAGCAATACCTCATGAAGGGCGAATACCCCGAAGGAATCAATGATAATGATAAATGAATGTCGTCGTCATCAAAACGAGGCGGTCGAAGCGACGTGATGGTTTCGACTTTCCATTTTTTGCGTTTTTTTTGGTGTGGTTACAACGCCTTTAGGTTGTCCGATAACCGGGCTGAACCTAGAGGCAAGGTTTTCGAAAGGGCGCTCTTGGGTTGTCCGATAACCGGGCTAACCCAAGAGCTGATTTTTGAAGGGTTCTCTGGAGTCGCCACTGATGTTTTTACCGGAAACATTGGAAAAGGAGTAAAAAAGGCGTTGGTTTTCGAAAAACCAACTTTGGTCATTAGAACCAGAGTTGGGTAAGGGAGTTAGTTACGCGTAAAGGAAGTGTTAGTTCCTTTACGGCACCCCTTTCGGGTTCCCTATGATAGGCCAGCTATTTAAAAATAATTAAACCGGTGAAAATACGTTTTTACCCTTTTATTTGCGGAATTTTAAACTATGACTACATGGCCCTAATGTCTATTGCGTAATTTAAAATAAGGTAGTAAAAGATAGAGAGAGAAAGTATAAACCTCCGAAGCAAGCTTTTCTATTAATTCTTTGAGTACTAGGGTGCTTTTTGGCAGCCCTCCGCTCGTTACAATGCCGAAAATGCTCAAAAACACTCTAGAAAACTCTCAGAAACTCCGGAAATGCTTCGGAGGGGGTCTAAAGAGAGAATTTGAAGAAAAGTCTAGAGAGAAGGAGGAAGAACTGTGGGAAATGAGGGGAATGGGGCTCCTATTTATAGGGATTCGCGCCTGTCAGGTCGAGATGAGCTGTCTCGTCTAACAAGGTCGAGACGGCCGTCTCGCCTTGCAGGAATGGAGAGACGGTCGTCTCGCCAAACGAGACGGCGGTCTCGCCACCTTCGCAAGGCGAGACGGCGGTCTCGACCCTAAAAGAAGAAAATGCTTATTTTTATTCCAAAAATCCCTCCTATCCTAGTATGGGGCCTAATAGTCTCTCCTAATGGCTTCTTAGGCTTCATCCATCTTCAAAAAGGAGGTCTTCTGGTCTTTATTATGAGGCCGGGCAAGATTTGGGGTCTACAGCTGCCCCCCCTTTACCTGACTGGTCGACTGTTGGCCTGTTGTGTCAAGGAGGTCGACTGGAGGATAAAGGAGTTGACCCTCTTGCCTGGCTGGTCCTTCAGATGCTCCGTCCTTGTGGCGGTTGATCTTCTGGGAAAAAGTGTGCTTCCAGGACGCTTCTTCTAGCGGTAGCCGATCCTTTGGGCTGATGAGTACGAACCCTCATCTGGTTTGACGAGTATGAACCCTCGCCCGGTGAGCCCCGTTTTGCAAGGCCCGATGAGTATACACCCCCATCTGGTGTTTGACGAGTATGAACCTCCGTCCGATAAGCCCCCTTTTGTAAGGCCTGATGAGTATACACCCCCATCTGGTGTTTATGCCTCTGGATGCTCCTTCTTATGGTAGCCGATCCTTCAGTTGTGGTGGCGGCTTACTGCTCTAGCTCATGCGCCGAGCACTGAGATGTGTTCTCTTGTCTTGGTTTGTCTTTTCTGGGAATTGTCATCTGGTCTATGCCGGGGATTCTGTTGGTGTTCATCCAGTTTGTTGGTTGCTGGGGATTCTTTGATTTTTATCTTTTGGTAGTGGTCATCCGACTTTGCTGGTTGTCAGGAATTTTGGATGAGTGCCTCTTAGGTAGGCAGGAATCCTCTGGGAATTTGCTGATCTTGGTGACACCTCTTGAGTAGGCGGATATCCATTTGAAAATTTGTTGATTTTGATTGTGCCTTTGAGCAGGCAAATACTCCATTGAGTTTCTAGTAATGCCTCTGAGTAGGCAGATGCTTCATCGGAAGTGAAGACTTTTGGCTGCATTTGTTTTGCCTCTGACTAGGCTGATATTCCCCTATGGGGATGCTGACTCTTGCTTGCCAGGTCTTGCCTATGCATAGTCAAATGACATTCTGAGGATGAATATGAAGTTTTGCCTTTGCAGTAGGCTCACTGGGGATGATCTTTCTTTTTGATTGATCCACCGGGGAATTGGTTGCCTTCCCGGGGATCTAATTTTGATTTCCCCTATGAGGGAATGGAGTTTTGACTCCTTGTTGGATGTTGTTGGTATGAGATGGCTTTGCCGATACTCTTGTTTCATTGGGATTTCCAATTCCTTCTTTTTCGTTGATTTTCCCTTTTCTGCGGTGACCCACTTAGGGATTTTATTGATTGCCTAAAAGTTAGGATTGATTTTGCCTTTTTTTCCACGATTTATCTCTTTTTTATCACAATTTTGAAATCTGGCTTTTTTATGAGGATAATACGTAAGCCTTTTTACTTTTTAGTCTCTTTTTATTATGCTGGTTTTTTCCCTTCTTTTTGGGGGGGTCCACTAGGGATGACGTTTTATTTCTTTAGTGATCCACCAGGGAATTAGTTGACTTCTTGGGGATCTGATTTTTCTTTTCTAGGAATGGAGTCTTGGCTCCTTGATTGATGTTGATGCGAGCTATACTTGTGAAGCTCTTATTCCACTAGGGGATGGGAATTTCTGATTCCTTTTTGTAGAATTTTTTGGAGATCCACTTGAGGATTTTTATTCGGCCCTCTCTGTCATGGCCTTTTTGGACATCCGCTGGGGATGCAAGGTTTTTCTTCTTTTTTCCTTTTTTTGTTGAACCCTTGTTGGTATGGAGATCGGACTCTTTTGACTATTGGTGATGATGGGCTCTTGAAGCTTTTATTCTCCATTGGGGAGTGTGGAGGAGACTTTGGGTGAGTGTGCTCGATGACTCATGTAGTGGTAATGCTGAGCTGTGAGGAGTGTTTTTGTTTTGCCTTCGGAGTAGGAAGGGATCCTCTTGGGGATGACTAGGCCTTTCCGTCGGCTTTTCTTTTATGATGTCTTGATGATTGTGCCCTCTTTTATTGGGTGATGATTGGAGCTTTGGCTTCTGGAAGCTTCTGTTGACAACTCGCTCTTCTTTCTTGAGGGAGAGCAATGTTTGGAGACTTATTACTTTCTTGTGCCTTCTTTTCTGGGTAGAAGGATGGTAGCTGGAGCTCTTGATTTTTAGAAGCTCTTATTCTGCTGAGTCGCTTGATTGACGACTTGCTCCGTTTTCTTGAGGGCATTATTTGGAGAGTTGGTCTCGATGATCCTGTTTTCAATCACAATCATGGAGCTAGTCTCCTTATATGCATGAATGCTTTTCATTTTTTTTGTTTTTTTTGTTTTTTATCTGAAGTAATTTTTATTTCTTTCATTTTTTGTCTTGATAAAGTCGTTTTGTGCGACTACTTGTGTGTGGATGCCCTAAATGCAATCTATTCTTTTATTTGATGCATCTAGAGAAGTAACTGGCATTCTCCTACTGGACTTTCATGATTATGATGAAAGACCCTTCTCTTTTATTCATATTTTGGTTTAGCCCTATCTTTTGCCTAGACCGCCCTTTTGGGGTTTTCGGTCTAGTGGGCTGCCTTAATTTTTTGCCAAGGATATCTTAGCGGGCTTTTTCCTTTTTTATGAATGCCCTAACTTTTGTCTAGACCGCCCTTTGCGGATTTTCAATCTAGCGGGCTACCCTAACTTTTTCCTAAGAATCTCCTAGCAGGCATTATTCTTTTTATTGTCATTTTTTCTTTCTCTTCTTTTTTGAGAGATAGGAGCCTATCATATGCATGCAATGTTTGCGATATGCATCCTATAATACTATTTCAATTAATTTTTCAAAAGGATTAACCAATGTGCTTTTACTTTTGATGAGCTTCTGATGTTATGTGCTTTCGTTGACAGAATATGTTGTACTGATTTTGCCGTCTTGACTTTGTCGTGACTGAAGAATGATTGTGTTTATTGTAGAGCGACTTGCCATGGCAGTGCACCCCTCCCTTTTCTTGGGGGTGTCAATCCTCCTATTGATCACTATCTCCACATTTCCCTACTAATTACTAGAATGTCATAGTGTTAAGGGTCAAGAGAAGAGAAAGAAGAGGATATTTAATTCAAAGGATTGTGTTTTAGAATTGTTTTATTTTAACAAAAAATGGTTTTTGTAAGCACGGCTAGCCAAGGTTGGTTAGAGTGTTTAGGCTAGTTTAAACAACGTTTTGTTTATGGAGTGGCGTCTTATTCTATGGCGCTTTCTATGACTGATTGACTTCCCTAGTCTGCCCTTTGGGTTTTTAGCTTAGGATGTTGTGTTTTGTTTTGTCCTAACTTTTATCTAGGTTTCTTTTTTCTTGTTTTGGAAACCTAGCAGACTTTATTTTGTAACCCTAATTTTTTCCTAGGCTACCCTTTATGGTTGTTTGGGTTTCCTAGCGGGTTTACCCTAACTTTTGCGTAGCCCCCTTTGGTGGGTTTCCTACCGGGTATCTTGCCATCTCTTTTTGGCCTTTAGCTTTTATGGGCTTCTTTTATTTTTTTTTCTCTTTGCACAACATTGGCGAAACATGACTTTATTTATGACGAGGTAAAACTTTATTTTGTGCTTCTAGTTAATCAATGGTGATGGATTTGACTTTTATTTTGGTCAATGACGCATTTTGATTATTTTGACGCACTTTTGAAAACGTTTGCTTAAACATGGTTATTAATGAGGTTTAGACATTAATAGCAAGAAGAGAAGCAGATAGTAAGAATGACATTCTTTGTAATTAATAGGGAAATGTGTGCCCTAAATGCTCGGGGGTCGGGCTAGCCCCGAGGAGTAATCTCTAATAGTTATTGGATTTACAAACCCTAAGAATCAGAAGGAGAACACCTAATGACTAAAGTCACTTTTGACGCTTGAACCCCTCTATATGGGAAAATCTGATTCAAGGTATGGAGGGGAGACTTCCCTTTTCTCCGTGCAGCTTGATCCTTTGTAGGGTCATGCCCTAGGCCATGCTTTAAAGGATTGTTTTTAAAATTTGGTGTTCCCTTATTCCTCGAGAGTTTCTAATGAGCCCTTGGTTTGGGCGGCATCCATATTTCCTCATCATGTGGGTCACCTTCATATTGTTTGGAAAGTCTTTTCATATTGGCAAAAGATATTTCAAAGGTCCTCTTCCGCCGCATCCATTCAAGGTAGGGCAAATGACTTTCTGATCCGAATGTCGTCTCTAGCTCAAACTATGACTAGCTTGTCGCCTACCCTGAGTTTGTCTCTTTGAGAGAACTGCCTTAGCGTCGTGAATCCAAAGTCTACTCAGTTTCCTCTTTGGATTATGTTTTTCTTCAGTCTTTTTATTTTTTCTTTATTTGTAGGAGCGCCATCTTACAACTCCTTGGGGGAATAGATTCTTCCATTTCTAATTTTGCCCCCAATGCCAGCTATGCTGGAGATATCTTCATTGATGGACGATGTTTTTGCGTATCTCCATGGTACCACCTTATTCGATTCGAGGCGTGAACAAAATGTAACGGCATCCTTGCCCCCTTTTTCCTTATTTACTCAGATGACCAACGGTTGAGGCTTATTATCCTTCTTAGACGGATCAACCGTTGGAGATAACTTGACGACAAAAGGTTTGCTCTTCATCTTATTCCAATTCATGGAAAGCACATCAATTAATCCTTTCTTTTTATTATCTTATTATTATTAAAGTGAGAATGAATGAATGCAATTTATGAATGCGATAGACGTTTGAAGAGATGATGAAAACAAACAATTTTATTTATTTCATCCAGACAGTGTACATTCCTCAATGCAATGTTTCGAAGTACATTTTTTTTAAAAGCGGAGAAGCCTAAATGAACCCATAGGCGGGTAAAGATTTCTATTTATTTTCTTTTTTGACTTCCCGTGCATGGCATACGAATGCCCTAATCCTCTTTTCATGGTATTGAGGAATATCCACTTCTTCGATTGTCTATTATTAGATGCATGTTATGAAGATGAAGTTTGGTGGATGCATATATGCAAGTGTTTGTTTTTTCCTAAACATTATCATGTTATTTTCTAACATGATGTATGATAGTGTTTGGGATTTTTTTTTGTATACGGATGAGGGTATGAAGAATGTCAGTCGCTTTCTAGAATGCAAAAAGATTTTTATTATTTAAAATGAATTATTTATGAGATGGATATTCCTTAAGACAATGGTTTAGGTATCCTCCTTAAAGCTTATGCTTTGTGGGGTATCCTACCCACCTCGGTGTAATGGTTCCTTCCCCATCACAGATTTGACAAGTATAATGGCAATCACCATCACACCTTAGTACACTTGTCCCTTCCTTGTCGCGAAGGTCACAAATGTGCTCGGGGCCTCTTTTGCCATTGTCTTAGGGATATCTAGTGCTCCCTAGAATGAATGTATTTATGCATGCACCAGTACAAAAGGGCAGTAGATGTTCAAAGTGCGATAACTTTTGACTGGGATGTCGGATTTGGACGCACAGCGTATGAAAACGAAGAGAAAAAGGTGAAGAATCAGATATTAAATACCCAAAGGGGATTTGGCTCAGTAATTTTCCCAAAAAATGCCTCTAAGACCCATTTTTTAGGGATTTATTAAAATGGTGTGTATGCATACTTTCCTTATGCATTTATTTTCTCTCTTGGTTTTTCCACTTATGACATGATGTAATATGAATGATACGAGTTTGTCAAAATTATTTTATAAATGTTTTGATTTTGTTATTATTATTTTATTTATTTTGGATTTATTTTTTAGGCTTTTTATCTCTTCTGTCGGACTGCGTGACTACTTAGCTTACAAAGAACCTGAAACCAGGCTAGCTAAAAGGTAGACTGTCCGAGATAAAATGGTTTTATTGGCGAAAGAATAATATTAGCGTCCCTTATCTCTTCTATCGGACTGCGTAACTACTTAGCTTACAAAGAACCTAAAACCAGGCTAGCTAAAAGGCAGACTGTCCGAGATAAGGGTGTTTATTGCAAAAGATGTTTTTTGTGATTTTCCTGTTGTTTGGTTATGCTATGCAACAGACAAATGCAACAAACAGATGCACACACAATTCGACCATCCACGAACAGGTGAGAAGTCGTTTTAATCACGAGGTAGGGTTTTCCTGGAGAAAAGTGCTTTGGCGAAGGTAGGCTCTAACTGTTCTCACCAAGGCTAAGGCCCCCAAGGTGCCCCCATTATAGGGTCCCCACTCTCCAGCCTTCCGACCATGCTTAGCAGTTAGGCCATAGTCAGTCTTTGTGCCAAAAGAGGAAGGTTATCACCTTGAGTGGTGGTTTCCGATCACACTGGTGGGCACAAGGTCATCACTACAGCGAAGCGTACCTGCCACCCACTCCCTATGGATTTCTCACTTGCCCCCAGGTATAGAGGGAACTGTTGTGTGCAAGGGTTTGTGTACAGTTTGTATTTCAAACAATTGCGTAAATATAAACAAACAACAGTTAATAAAGCCAAGCATTAAAACATGTTATAATACAAGGTAGGGTAAAAGCGTAATTTTCTAGGTTTATTTATTTTTAGCTGGCCCATCACTAAATGGGATCAACTCTCTAGGCTTCCCCAGTGAAGTCGCCATCTGTCGCCGCCGTCAAAACAAGGCGGTCGGAGCGACGCGATGGTTTCGACTTTCCATTTTTTGCGTTTTTATTGGTGTGGTTACAACGCCTTTAGGTTGTCCGAAAACTGGGCTGAACCTAGAGGCGAGGTTTTCGAAAGGGCGCTCTTGGGTTGTCCGATAACCGGGCTAACCCAAGAGCTAGTTTTTGAAGGGTTCATCTGGAGTCGCCACCGATGTTTTTACCGGAAATATCGGAAAAGGAGTGAAAAGGCGTTGGTTTTCGAAAAACCAACTTAGGTCATTAGAACCAGAGTTGGGTAAGGGAGTTAGTTACGCGTAAAGGAAGTGTTAGTTCCTTTACGACGCCCCTTTCGGGTTCCCTATGATAGGCCAGCTATTTAAAAATAATTAAACCGGTGAAAATACGCTTTTACCCTTTTATTTGCAGAATTTTAAACTATGACTACATGGCCCTAATGTCTATTGCGTAATTTAAAATAAGGCAGTAAAAGATAGAGAGAGAAAGTATAAACCTCCGAAGCAAGCTTTTCTATTAATTCTTTGAGTACTAGGGTGCTTTTTGGCAGCCCTCCGCTCGTTACAATGCCGAAAATGCTCAAAAACACTCTAGAAAACTCTTAGAAACTCCGAAAATGCTTCGGAGGGGGTCTAGAGAGAGAATTTGAAGAAAAGTCTAGAGAGAAGGAGGAAGAACTGTGGGAAATGAGGGGAATGGGGCTCCTATTTATAGGGATTCGCGCCTGTCAGGTCGAGACAGCCGTCTCGCCAATCGAGACGACCGTCTCGCCTTGCAGGAATGGCAAGACGGCCGTCTCGCCAAACGAGACAGTGGTCTCACCACCTTCGCAAGGCAAGATGGCGGTCTCGAATCTGAGATGGCGGTCTCGACCCTAAAAGGCGAAAATCCTTATTTTTATGCCAAAAATCCCTCCTATCCTAGTATGGGGCCTAATAGTCTCTCCTAATGGCTTCTTAGGCGTCATCCATCTTCAAAAAGGAGGTCTTCTGGTCTTTATTATGAGGCCAGGCAAGATTTGGGGTCTACAGTCCCCAAATGTCAAAGTGAACCACGACAAAAGGGGACGAAGCACCACCTGTGACACTATGAGGAAAGGAAGTATGACTATGCTTGCCTAATTGACACGACTCACATGCCAAACTAGACAATTTAGATAAGGCAGGGACAAGTTGCTGTAACTTGGCAAGACTTGGATGACCTAACTGAGCATGGAGAAGAGAGGGAGACTCTATAACTGCACCAACATGTGTAAAGGGACGAAGATGATAAAGACCATGAGACTCACATCCTGTGCCAATCACTTGTTTCGAACTCTGGTCCTGTAAACACACAGAATTGTTGGTAAAAGAAACAACACAATCAAGAGAACGAGTTAGATGACTGATGGATAACAGGTTAAAAGGAGACCCAGGGACATAAAGAACATTATCAATGGTTAAAGAAGGGAAAAGTTTAACAGTTCCATCACCATGAGATGATACTCTAGAGCCATCAGCTAGTGTAACAAAAGGTAAAGGATCAGGAGAGGATAAAGAGGAGAACAAAGATTTGTTACCAGTAATATGATCAGTGGCTCCTGAATCAAAAACCCAAGGACTAGAAGAAGATTGGGTCAGACCAGCAAAAGATGTACCTGTGTGTGCGACAGACACAGTGGAACTAGAAGACTGTTGATCCTTATACCATTTGAGAAATTTGTTGAACATATCAGGTGTGTCTGATGAAATAGAAGAAGGAGGATCCTTAGCAGATAAAGGTGGGGAAAGATCAGTCTGAGCAACTGCAGTAGATCGAGTAGGACGACCATGTAATGCATAACACTTGTCAATCTTGTGACCTAGTTTGCCACAATGTTCACACTCATGTAATGCATAACACTGGTCAATCTTGTGACCTAGCTTGCCACAATGTTCACACTTTGGACACCCTTTTCCCTGTTTACGAGGGCGAGTTCGATCATCACAGTGAGATACCAATGCAAAAGAATCATTAACAGAAGCAGGTGTGTCAGGGTTGGGTTTTGCTGGTATACGCAAAAGAGTTGAGCAGGTCGATGTCAAGGTGGGGACAACCAGAGAACCCAAAATCTGATCACGAATATGTGAATATTGATCAGCAAGTCCGTGTAATGCCCCTAGCATGAAGAACTTTAATCGTTGTCCTATCTCGATGGCAGGGTCGGGGGAAGGAGGCAATAAATCATTGAACTCATGAAAAAGAGCATGAATTTTGCCCATATAATCAGTCATAGAATCTTGATGTTTAGAGGCAATAACATCTACAAATTTAGAACAGACATCATAGAGACGTTGAGTATCATTAGTGTATAATAACTTGGCATGTTCCCAGATTTTGGCACATGTTTCGTAGGAACGAAAAATTTGTTTTAACGAAGGATCAAGAGTACCCTTGAGAACCACGCATAATTGAGCATCAATGGTTTCCCAACGGTCTTCCTCACCAGGAGTGAGAGTAGGTGATTTCGGGGCAAGATGATCAAGATACTTCTGACTCTTAAGCCATAATCTGACGTCTGATGACCATGTGGCATAATTAGGGCCAGTTAACTTATCAATGGATAAGTGCACATTAACATAGTTAGTTTAGATGGAAGGATCAAACGCAGTACTGACAGAATTGGAAGTACTAAAAGGAGCGGAAGAACTCATAAAGGGTGGAGGCGATAGTGACAGCGGCGTGAACCAGTACACCAGGTAAGTTCCCAGGAAAGAGAGGTGGGGCACTAATGGACACGCTTAAATACCAAGTCTTTCCTTGTCAGAACTTTCCTAGACATGCACTTTCACACTACCAAATAACCGACAGCGATAACGGCGGTGGTGGCGGCTTCAATAGTGGTTAAAGGCGAAAAAAAAAATCAAAATAACCTTAAGCTCTAGATACCATGTTGAATATACAAGAAATATAGTTTGGGATTAATCTCCCTTGTGTATAAATCACACATAGGGTAGTCTATTTATAGTAGAGAGATACAACTAAAAGAGTAACTGAAAGTAACAGAATAAACAGAAGATATTGTTTGATATTATGGTTAATATCTAACAATATCTTAACAATATTAAATAATATTTAAACAATATCTAACAGACTACATGGCCCTTAATAACTAATGCACATAGATATTATCTAAAAAACAAAAAAATAGAGAAAGGGGTATGGAAGAACCTTCGAAACAAGCTTTTATATAATATGTTCTTAAAAAGGGTGCTTTTTGGCAAACTCCACACTCTATAATGGTGTTCGCTCTTTTCTCGC
The DNA here is from genome assembly GCA_963425845.1 of Sphenostylis stenocarpa. Lineage (NCBI taxonomy): Eukaryota > Viridiplantae > Streptophyta > Magnoliopsida > Fabales > Fabaceae > Sphenostylis > Sphenostylis stenocarpa. Next base: position 45,350,404 of record OY731402.1, on the reverse strand, counting down.
AACACTTTAGAATGTTTTCTAAGAACTCTAAGAACTTTGGAAATGCTTCAGAGGGGTCCTAGGAGAATATTTGGAGAATAGTACAGTAGGAAAAGTTGATGAATTGTGTGGAAACAGTGAGAAGGTCCCCCCCCCATTTATGGGAATTCGCATCTGTCAGGTCTGGACCGCCGTCTCGCTTGACAAGGTCGGGACTGCTGTCTCGCCAAACGAGATGGCGGTCTCGCCATTGGCGAGTGGCGAGACGATGGTCTCACCAAACGAGATGGCGGTCTAGCTTTGGGCGAGTGGCGAGACAATGGTCTCATCAAACGAGACGGCGGTCTCGACCCTTTGGGTAGAATTTTTTATTTTTCGTGTACAAAAATCCTTCTTATTCTAATATGGGGCCTATTGATCAATCGTAGGGACTTTTTAGGCCTTGACCATCTTTTAACGCAAGTCTTCTGCTCTTTATTTTGAGGTCGGGCAAGATTTGAGGTCTATAGCTGCCCCCCCCCCTTCACTTGACTAGCTGACTGTTGGGTCAACATGCCAAAAAGATCGGTTGGAGGGTGACGGAGTTAACCCTCTTGCCCGATTGTCCTTTGGTTGCTTCCCTTATTGTGGTAGCTGACCTTCTGGATGCTAATTGTGATCCTCCGGGATGCTCCTTTGATGCGGTAGCTGACCCCTTCAGTTGATGAGTACGAACCCCCATCTGGTTGTTAAGTATGATTTAAGCCTCCTTTTCTAAGGCTTGATGAGTATGCACCCCCATCTGGTTTGACGAGTACAAACCCCTGTCTGGTTGTGAAGTCCACTTTGTAGGACTGATGCGACTTATTACTCTAGCTCATGCACAAATGATCTTGCCTGTGTGCAAGTCTTTGTCTTCAGGACCTTCCTTGTCCCGAAGTTGTGGTGGCGGCTTACTACTCTGGCTCATGCGTCGTTCTTTGTGAGGAGTGTTTTTTGCTTGATATTTGTTTTTTTTTTTTTACTTTTCAGATGAATTCTTCTGGTGTGCCGGAAATTTTGTTGGTCTTCCTCCAGCTAGTTGAGTGTTGGGGATTCTTTGGTGATGGTCATCCGACTTTGTTGGCTATCGGGGATTTTTTGTGAATGCCTTTTACACAGGCAGCGGTCTGCTGGGGATTTGTTGATTTTGGTGACGCCTCTGAGCAGGCGGGTGCTTCATCAGAAGTGAAGGTGCGTTGTTTTCTTGAGGGGAGCTTCTTTTGGAGACTTGTTTTGGGTGCCTCATGTTTTCAAACACAAACATGGAGCTAGTCTCTTTATATGCATGAATGCTTTTCATTTTTTGTTATTTATCTGAAGCGATTTTTATTTTTTGTTTTTTCGATTTTGACAAAGTCGTTTTGTGCGACTACTTGTGTGGATGCCTTAAATGCAATCTACTTTTATTTGATGCATCTAGAAAGTGATTGGCATTCTTCTGTTCGATTTTCATGATTACGCTAATGGGCTCTTCTTTTTATTCATTTTCTTTTTATTAAGCCCTATCTTTTGCCTAGACCGCCCTCTTGGAGTTTTTGATCTAGCGGGTTGCCTTAATTTTTGCCTAGGATATCTTAGCGGGCTTTTTCCTTTTTATGATTGCCTTAACTTTTTCCTAAACCGCCCTTTGTAGGTTTTCGATCTAGCAGGCTGCCCTAATTTTTGCCTAAGAATCTCCTAGCAGGCATCATTCTTTTTTATCTTTATTTTTCCTTTTCCTTTCTTATGCTTTCTTGTATTGGTTTTTTATGCATGCTCATGTTTCATTAATACAGAGGCATTTTCATGATTTGGTTAAGAGAAAAGAAATGAAAGACAATTTTATTGATATAAATAGATGGTTTATTTTTACAAAAGGATTTACAAAGGGATTTAGAAGCATGGCTAGCCAAGGTTGGCTATACTGTATAAGTTATAACAATCATGTCCCTAACATATGTCTCTTTGGTTTTCCCAGTCGCTTTAGTTGAGATGCTTGAGCCTAGAATGAAAACTATGCAAAGCCTGCTTGCTTCTTGGAAGGACATTAACTTAGTCACCTTGCGGTTTTCGGCTAAGGTAATCATTGCTACTTTTTTTTTGGAACCTCTAACTTTTGCCTAGGACGTGTCCTAGCGAGGAATATGGACCCTCTTTGCGAGTTTTCATCCTAACGGGTCGTGAGTAATGTCTTCAAGCGTGATACTTTTTCACCATGTCTGAGTTGATCGGGTGTCAAAGGTCTTCTCCGTCCATGTTAGTGAGGGTAAGGGCTCCTCCTGAGAAAGCTCGCTTGACCACAAACGGTCCTTCGTAGTTTGTTGCCCATTTTTCATGTTTGTCCTTCTAGGCGAGAAGCAGTTTCTTTATTACTAAATCCCCTTCTTAAAAAGTGCGGGGATTGATCTTCTTATCGTAGGCCTTCTTGATCTTCTTTTGATAGGCCTGCCCATATCATATGGCGTCAAACTATTTTTCTTCGATCATATTAAGTTGGTCGTACCGATTCTGGACCCATTCTGCTTTGGTTAGCTTTGCTTCCATAATGACTCTTAGGGAGGGTATTTCAACTTCTACTGGCAATACAACCTCCATGTCGTATACGAGGGAGAACGGAGTGGCCTCGGTGGAAGTCCACACGGAAGTTCGATATCCATGCAGGGCGAAGGGTAGCATTTCGTGCCAATCCTTGTATGTTATCACCATATTTTGGATGATCTTTTTATTGTTTTTGTTGGTTGCTTCCACTGCACCGTTCATTTTGGGTCGATATGGAGAGGAATTGTTATTTTGAATCTTGAAATCTTTGCATAATTCTTCCATCATCTTGTTGTTCAAATTGGTCCCATTATCAGTAATGAGCCGATGAGGGATACCATACCGATATAGAATATTCCTCTTGATGAAGGTGGTTACCACTTTCCTAGTCACGTGTGTGTAGGATGTTGCCTCTACCCATTTAGTAAATTAGTCAATGGCCACCAAGATCAAACGGTGACCATTAGATGCTTTGGGTTCGATGGGTCCGATGACGTCCATGCCATATATGGAGAATGGCCATGGTGTAGCCAAAATGTTGAGAGATGTGGGCGGAACGTGAACATTATCGGTGTAGACTTGGCACTTGTGACATTTTTTAGCATATTGGCAACAATCACCTTCCATTACGGACCAAAAATACCCTGCCCTTAGGATCTTCTTTACCATGACATGCCCCGACGTGTGGGTCCCGACAGCTCCTTTATGAATCTCCTTTATTAGAGTTTGAGCCTCCTCGTGATCCACACACCTTAACAGAGTGGAGTGGAAATTCTTTTTATAAAGGGTTTCTCCAATCAATGCAAACCCTATGACCCTCTTCCGGATGGTCCTTTTGTCATTATCACTGATTCCTTCGGGATACTCGCCCTTCGTGAGGTATATCTTAATGTCATGATACCAAGGGTTTTTGTCTTGCTCGTTATTTACTGTCATGCATGTCGCCGCCATCAAAATGAGGCGTTCGGAGCGACGCGATAGTTCCGACTTTCCAATTTTCGCGTTTTTATTGGTGTGGTTACAACGCCTTAGGTTGTCCGATAACCGGGCTGAACCTAGGGGCGAGGTTTTTGAAAAGGCGCTCTTGGATTGTCCGATAACCGGGCTAACCCAAGAACTAATTTTGAAGGGTTCTTCAGGAGTCGCCACCGATGTTTTTACCGGAAACATAAAAAAGGAGTAAAAAGGCGTTGGTTTTCGAAAAACCAACTTTGGTCATTAGAACCAGAGTTGGGTAAGGGAGTTAGTTACGTGTAAGGGAAGTGTTAGTTCCCTTACGACGCCCCTTTCAGGTTCCCTATGATAGGCCAGCTATTTTAAAGAAGTAAACCGGTGAAAATACACTTTTACCCTTTATTTGCAGAATTTAAAGTTATGACTACATGGTCCTAATATCTATTGCGTAATTTAAAGATAAAGCAGTAAAGAGAGAGAAATAATGTAGAAACCTCCGAGGCAAGCTTTCTATTAATTTCTTGACAATTTGGGTGCTTTTTGGCATCCCTTCACTCTCTACAGCGCCAGAAACCTCTCAAAAACGCTATAAAAACTCTTAGAGACTCTCAGAAAACTCCGGAAATGCTTCGGAGGGGTTCTAGGAAGAGAATTTTATGAAGTGACAAGAGAGAGAATGGAAGAACTGTGTGAAATGAGGGGAATGGCGCAACTATTTATAGGGATTCGCGCTTGTCAGGTCGAGACGGTCGTCTCGCCTTGCAGAAATGGCGAGACGGCGGTCTCGACCCAAAAAGGCGAGAATCCTTATTTACATGCCGAAAATCCCTCCTATCCTAGTATGGGGCCTAATAGTCTCTCCTAGTGGCTTCTTAGGATTCATCCATCTTCGAATAGAAGGTCTTTTGGTCTTTATTATGAGGTCGGGCAAGATTTGGGGTCTACAATGCAAAAAGCTTGTTTGTCATACAACTTGATTTGGATAGTCGGCATCTCATGCTCTTGATCTAAAGAGAACATGGATGATAAAGTAGCGAGGGCATCTGCGAATTGATTGTCTTTCCGAGGGATGTACTCGAAAGTAACGCTTTCCACCCTCAAAATCAAGTCGCGAAAGTGCTCTAGATATTAATTTGGAATTTCGGATTTCCCATTCACCCTTGAGTTGATAGATAACAAGGGATGAATCAATGAAAACTTTGAGTTTGGTCACCCCATGATCTAGAGCTGCTTGGATTCCCAATGCACAGGCTTTGTATTCGACCATACTATTTGTACAATCAAAGTTTAACCTGGTCGTTATCGGGATATATTTCTTTTCTGGGGATATCAAGATGGCTCTGATCCCATGTACAAGCATGTTTGAGGCTCCATAGAAAAACATAGTCCATGCATCTTCTTTGGTCTCTTCATGTTCAATGTGCATGATATGTTCGTCGGGAAAGTCGTCTTGCAGGGATTGATACTCGTTTGTCGATCCATGTGCTAGATAGTCTGCTAGGGGACTACCTTTGATAGCTTTCTAGGTGACATGAATGATATCGAATTCTGAGAGGAGCACTTGCCACCTAGCTATTCTTCCGGTCAAGATGGGATTTTCGAGGAGGTACTTGATTGGGTCTGTAGACCCCAAATCTTGCCCGGCCTCCAAATAAAGGACCAGAAGACCACTATTTGAAGATGGACGAAGCCTAACAAGCCATTAGGAGAGACTATTAGGCTCCCATACTAGGATAGGAGGTGTTTTCTGCATAGAAATAAGTTTTCTCGCCTTTAAGGGTCGAGAACGCCGTTTGGGATGCCCAGAACGCCGTCTAACCTCGCGGAAAAGGCGAGAACGCCGTCTCGCCAAGCGAGACGGCGGTCTGGCCATCTGCGAAGGAGCAGACGGCGTTCCCGACTGTCCAGACGGCGGTCTGCCCCTTTCAGCAAGCCCAGACGGCGTTCCCGACTGTCCAGGCGGCGGTCTGGCCCTGTCAGACGAGAACGGTGTTCTGGACCCTGCCAGGCCCGAAAACCTATAAATAGGGGCTCTCTCCCCCTCATTTCCACACACCTCAAGCATTAGCTCTCCCTTCTCTCTAGATTTTCTCCCTCTAGAATCCCTCCGACGCATTTCCGGAGTTTCTGAGCGTCTTTAGTAGAATTCTGAGCGTTCTAAATCTTCTTTAGAATCCCTCTGAGGCATTTCCGGAGTTTCTGAGATTTTGTAGAGTGAAGGGCTGCCAAAACGCACCCACTTTATTGAGAGTTAATACAAAAAGCTTGCTTCGAAGGTGCAAAATTCTCTCTTCTTACTCTTACCGCTTTAATTACAAATGCTGCAATAGAAATTAGGGCCATGTAGTCATATTTTTAAATACCGCAAAATAAAAAGGGCAAAAGCATTATTTTCTAGTTCATTTACCAATAAAATAAGCCGGCCTATCATAGGGAACCCGAAAGGGGCGTTGTAAAGGGGCTAATACCCTCTTTACACGTAACTAACTCCCTTACCCAACTCTGATTTTTTACGGACCAAAGTTGGTTTTTTGAAAACCAACGCCTTCTTTTACCCCTTTTCCAGTGTTTCTGGTAAAAACGTCGGTGGCGACTCCATAGAACCCATAAAAATAAGTCTCTAGGGTTAGCTCGGTTATCGGACAACCCAAAGACACCTTTTCGAAAACCTCGCTTTAAGTTAGACCGGTTATCGGACAACTAAAAGTGTTGTAACCAATAAAAAACGCGATTACGAAAGAAATAAAAGAGTCGGAAAACCATCGCGTCGCTCCGACCGCCATTACCCCCTTTCGGGACGGCGGCGACAGATGGCGACTCCACTGGGGAAGCCTAGAGAGTTGATCCCATTTAGTGATGGGCCAGCTTAAAATAAATAAATGAACCAAGAAAAATGCTTTTGCCCTTACCTTGTTTTATAACATGCTTTATTTGAATGGCTTTAATAACTATTGTTTGTTTATTATGAAATTGTTTGAAATAAAAATTGCACACCAACCTTTGCACACAACAGTTCCCCCTATACCCGGGGGCAAGTGAGAAACCCATAGGGAGCGGGTGGCAGGTACGGTTCGCTGCGTGAGGGCCTTGCGCCCACCAGTGTGATCGGAAACCACCACTCAAGGTGATAACCTTCCTCCTTTGGCAATAAGACCGACTATGGCCCTAGTGCTAAGCATGGTCGGACGGCTGGGGAGTCGGGGACCCTATAATGGGGGCACCTTGGGGGCCTTTAGCCTGGTGAGAACAGTTAGCACCTAGCCTAGCCAATGCACTTTTCTGCAGGAAAACCCTACCTCGTGATATAAATGAAGACTCGCCTGTTCGGGGATGTTCGAATTGTGTGTGCATTTGTTTGCTGCATTTGTTTGTTACATTGCATAAACAAACAACAAAACAAAAACCACGAAAAATATTTTTCCAAATAAACACCCTTATCTCGGACGATCCGCCTTTTAGCTAGCCTCGATTTCGAGTTCTTTGTAAGCTAAGTAGCCACGCAGTTCCGACAGAAGAGATAAGGGACGTTAAACAATTGTTTTTTCGCATAAAGCCATATTTTATCTCGGATGATCCGCCTTTTAGCTAGCCTGGTTTCAGGTTCTTTGTAAGCTAAGTAGCCACGCAGTTCCGACAGAAGAGATAAAAGGCTATAAAATAAAAACCAATAAAAATCAAAATAAATCATAAATTTGATTTCAAGAATCATGAATAAGACCTGGTTCAAAATATTACATTCATGAAAACATTCATATAGATAGTTTATTTCTTCAAATAAATAATAAGCAAATACCATACATCATGTAAGAAAACATGATAATTAGAAAAATAAACACTTTCATTCATCCAAAATAAGCATCATCTTCACAACATGCATTTTTGTTCTAGAAAAATGGAGGGCACTAGCAGACAGCCCAAGAAGGTAGACATTCCCCGTTTCAATACTGAGAGGTTGGAACAGCTTAGCGTTGCAATGTCGCCCGAAGTCCGCGCCGACTTCGAGAAATCCTATGGACGGATTTTGGACCTGCTAAGAATTAGTGTCGATCGGGTGTTTCTAAGGGCGTTAATATTTTTCTCGGAACTCGAATCTGCGATGTTTTGAATTCCGCGAGCTTGACATGGTGCCCACTCTAGAGGAGTATGAGATAATGTTAAGATGGCCCAAATCAGCTGGAGTCCATGTTCGCCACGTGGCATACACTCCTGTGGCACTCGTCGCCGCCCTCATTCAATTGCCGGCCTGGCGAGAACACCCCGATCCGAAAAGGGAGCAACCAAGGTTGGAAAGTTTCTATGCTAGAAGACCACCTGTCCTATCCGGCGAACGGGCGAGTGGACCGCCTTCAACAAGACCCCGGCACTCATCATCTTCGGAACCATATTGTTCCCTTTTCACCTCGACACTATAGATCGAGCCGTTATGGACGCCTTCTTCGCTCGGGATGTGCACTCGAAGAGTCCCTTGCCTGCGATCCTTGCCGATACCTTGCTTTCGGTAGAATTCCGCCACCGGAAGCAAGGAAAAACACTTCGTCGTCGCTCTTCATTGCTTTTTGTGTGGAGCATCACGCACCTCTACGCCTCTAGCCACATGGGGATATCCCCGATCCTTTGAGAAGCTTCTCCAAGATCCCCCTCCAACGCCGCCTAACTTCGGAGTGGAAGGACGTCGCTGGAACGGAAAGACGCCAATAGCGTAACTTGGGTCCGCCCGTGGTTCCGGCCTGGCCCGATACTCATTCGATGTGGAGATTACCCGAATGTACCCTTGATAGGGCTCGGGGTTGCATAGCCTACTCACCCGGGGTAGCTATGAGGCAACTCAGGAGGACCCAAACTCCTATTTCCAAAGGGGAACTCGGAGGGTTGTGCTTCTTTGGAGATCCATGCGCCATCGCCAACTCACCTGCTGTGAGAAAAGCATGGGAGGAGCCAGTCTACGTGGGAGACAGAGAGCTTGGAAAAGCACGGGTGGCTACCACCAGTGACTACGAGACGGAAAGGAGAAGAAGAGGGATGGCTCAACCATCCCCCACACCTACTACGAGCGCCAACAATGAAGGGCTGCAGGCTCAAATCGACGCCCCGACCAAGAGGATAGAGATTATGGGAGCCCGGATGAGGGCCCTTGAAGAAAAGGAACAAGAATCTATCCTCACAATAGACGGCTCGAAGAGGCAGGGGCAAGAAAAAGGATCATGAAATAGAGCGCCTCAAGGACCAATGTGCCGATTCTACCGAACAAGCTATCCGAGCATCCAAAGCCGCAGAACCAGCTCGGATAGCCATCTCCAGAAATCGCCGCCGAGCGAGCACACCTTGAGGCCGAATCCGCAAAGCAGGCCAAGATGGTCGAGGACTTGTCGCAAGAGCTCCACAAAACTCGGTTAGACATCCGTCGGAGAGAGAGGCCAACCGCAAACTCAACATAACTCTCCTAGACCTACGCTCCAAAGAAAGGCACGGGCTAGCTCGGCATGACGAGCTATTACAAGAAAAGAACCGAGTCACCGAAAAGCTCGATGAACTCGCAAGCCTTGGTTATCCATCAAGAGGCGAAGATCAAGGAGGCTCAAAAGTACAGCGAAGATATGAGCCGGGCGGTCCGCAAACAAAGCGAAGCGCTTTCTTTTCACGTCCGGAAGCCGAGAGGGAACTACGGAAGAATCAAGAACCACCTGTGGGTTTCTTCAAAGTTTTCCGCTTTTGTCAAAAGCCGCTTCGCAAGTATAGAATAGGGGAATGTACACCTTCTTGTTGAAATAAATAAAATTTTCTTTTCAAATGGTCGTCTACTTGCATACATAAGCATTCATTTGCATATTTAAAATTTCCCCTCCTGCACGCCTAATAAATAAGATAATAAAAAGGAAGGGTTAACTAACGTGTCTTCCAAATCGGAAGAATGGAGAGAAAGCCGCTCCTAATAAAGATTACCCCAACGGCCGACTTGCAAGCAAGAGGAAAATAAGCCTCTGCCGTTGGTCCTCAAGAGTATAGAAGAAGGGGTAAGGACACCAGTGCGACTTTTTATGCCACGTCCTTTTCCCTATGAATCAAATAAAGTCGTACCGTGGAGATATGGGGAATCTTCACCAATAAAAGAAGAAATAACGAATATAGCCGGTATTTGGGGCACGACTAGAAGCGGAAGAATCTACTCCCCCAAGGACACACAGGAAAATGTCCTTCAAAATAAAGGAAAAAATAAAGAAAAGACCGAAGAAGATAAAGAAAATAAGGAATCCAAGGAGGAGACAGAGGAATTACTCCAATTTATAAGGCAGAGTGAGTATTCCATTATAGACCAGCTCAATCGCACACCTGCAAAGATAACATTGTTATCCCTGATAATGAGCTCGGAACCGCATCGAAACGCCCTGCTGAAGGTCTTGAGCGAGGCGCATGTACCTCATACCATAACCCAAGAAAAGGTTGAGAGGATCATTGGTCACATCACGGCAGACGATCACCTCACCTTCACGGCAGAAGAACTTCCCCTCAAGGGGGCAAATCACAACAAGCCCTTGCACATCTCGGTTAAATGCAAGGAGTACCTTATCGCCAAAGTTATTGTGGATAACGGGTCGTCCTTGAACGTGATGCCCAAGTGCACATTAGATAAGTTAACTATTCAAGGAACCCGCCTGCGCCCAAGCAACACAATCGTTCGAGCCTTCGACGGATCCAAACGAGAAGTAGTGGGAGAAGTTAATTTGCCAATCCAAGTTGGACCCACTATCTTCAACGTCGATTTCCATGTCATGGATATTACTACAGCATATAGTTGTCTCCTCGGCAGGCCTTGGATTCATGACGCTAAGGCAGTACCTTCAACACTCCACCAGAAAGTCAAGTTCATAGTGGACAACAAATTGGTCACCGTTCAGGCAGAAGACGACATCCTGATCAGTGGACCGTCCACTCAGCCCTACGTGGATGCGGCTGAAGAGGCCCTTGAAACATCTTTTCAAGCGCTCGAAATTGCCGAGTATAGAGCGACTTCCCGAAAACACAAAGGTAGTCCGCATGATGATGAAGCATGGTTACCATCCCGGCCAAGGACTCGGGGCAGATTCCCAAGGCATGAGGGAACCTCCGGAATTCAAAGACAATCCTTGCAAGCATGGCCTAGGATACGACCCTACTAAGGGTCAAGCGGAAAGAAGGAAAGGGAAGTCCTCCCTCCGCACACTCAAGCGGATTTTCCGAAGTGGAGGGGTGCAAGCGTCAAGAGCCACCTTACTCATTAGGAAATCTTTTTCTTCATTTAAAGGATGTAAACCCCATGATTGTTAGAGACTATCCCCCGGGGCGAGCCCGACCCCCGGGCATCTTAGGGCACACATTCCCTTATTAATTAATAAAGAATTATTCTTACTATCTGCTTCTTTTCTCTCTACTTTTGACTAGACCACGTAAAATAATCTTGTCTAAGTAAACAAAAAAAGAAGAAGAATAAAAAGCGCATTCAAATAACCAACAGTTACCATCGCTATTGCCATCAAGCTAGTTGATTAGAAGCTTATAAAAATAAGACTTCACCTCATCCATAAGAAAGTCATGCTTCGCCAATACCGTGAACAAAAAAAAACAAATCTATAAAAAAGAACAAACAAAAAAAGAAGAAGAAAAAGCCCGGAGAAGCCAAAGGCCAAAGAAAAGGGCAAATTACCCGTAGGAAACCCACAAAAGGGGGCTACACAAAAGTTAGGGTCGACCCGTAGGACACCCGAACAACAATAAAGGGTAGCCTAGGCAAAAGTTAGGGTCACAAATAAGGTTCGCTAGGATTCCCTAAAAATACCAAAAGAAGGAACTTAGACAAAAGTTAGGGCCAAAACACAGTATCCTAGTTCGAAAACCCAAGGGGCGATCTAGGGAAACCAACTAGTCGTGAAAAGCGATAGAAATAAAACCAAAAGGCGCAAATACAAAAGGAAGGGAAAAATGTTTGCTTAGACAAAAGCTTAAACACTTAAACCTAACCCTAACCAGCCTTTCTTACAAAAACTGCTTTCCAATAAAAAAAAAACATTCTAAAACACAAGCCGTTGAATTTACCTCTTTACTTCTTTTCTCTTGACCCTCGCACCAAAAATTCTACTAATTAATTTGGGAATGTGGAGGCGTATAGTCAACAAGAGGATTGAAATCCCTAAGACGAGGAGAAAGGGGTACTACATGACAAAGGGTGCTCTACCAAAAGAAAAAAAAAAAAAGAAAGAGAGAAAGAAAGAAGAAAAAGAAAGAACAAATAGTACTTCGGTCACAGCAAGAGCCGGCAAGGTACAACAAACACAAAAAACACGAACAGGAGGGCATTCGGCGCATCAAGACACGTCGGTTAATCCTTCTTAAAATTTAACCAAGAGTAGGCATTATAGGACATCAAACACAAAAACATTGCATGCATAAAACGTTTTTGAACCAGGTCCTATTTTCTGTTGCCTCAAAAAAAAAAAAAAAAAATCATCCGAAATTCGGGAACGCCGTCTGGGCCATCCGGAACGCCGTCTCGGTGCACCCAAAAACCCAGAACGCCGTCTGGAGGCTCCAGAACGCCGTCCCAGTGTGCAACAAAACCCAGACGGCGGTCTCGCCGTCCCAGACCGCCGTCTCCCTCCGGAAACAAACCCAGACCGCCGTCCCGCCTGTCCAGACGGCGGTCTCGAAGTTGGTTTTTTGGCTATATAAGGGAGGCGCGCCTAGGGGGTTTCACACAACTCTCCTTGCCTCCAGAACTCCAATTTCTCTGATCTCTTTCCTCCTAAGCACATCCGGGCCAGAATGTTTAGCAGAAGCACACCCAGGAAGAGAAGAAACACCGCCGGTGCAAGTAGTTCGGCGGCACCACCATCCCAGGATCCATCCCAACTGACGCCACAACACCAAGCCCGTCTGGATAATATCCAGAACTATCAATGGCACCCCATGTTCATGCTGGACTTCAACATCCTGGCAGAGTTCAGATGGGAAGATGAGGTCCGGGCCCGCATCGACAACATCGGATGGGGCTTCCTGCTACAACCCCCACCTGTACACGTGTACCCCCGGGCGGTACTCGAGTTTTGGCCTCCGTCTCCTATTCCGAGGTCCCTTCCACCGTCCCGGCCTGCAACCCACCGGGATGGTGACTTATTTCATGGGTGGTACCTATCACACGACCACCCTTGATGAATTCAACATGGCCATCGGGTTTGTCAAGCCCGAGGACACCATCACCCAGAGCTACCGTGAGGCTATCTGCTCACAGCCCACCAACCTTACTGCCTCCGAGATGTGGCGGGATCTCACGGGGGCCACCATGCCGCCAACGCCGATGAGGGGCTCCGCGCTGCCCCCGTAACTTCGCATCCGCCACAAGCCGCCGGCAAGCACCATCCACGGGAGGAAGGAGAGTCGGGGAAAGGTGTCCCTCTCGACCTCTTTGTGCTCTACCGCATGAGCCGAGGCGGCGCTGCAACCCCGGATACTTCTTCCTGAGAGCCCTCAAGGACTTCGGGCACAGATCCGCAGGGGCCATCCTCATGGCTCCCCTAATCACCCCTCTAGCAGAGAGATGGGGGTGCCCCGGCAGGGAGGAACTGGCCTCCAATCTAAGACCCGAACCCATCAACGGTTCGGTCCTAGTCAGCATGGGGATGCTGATTCGTCGGGGAACCCAGTTGGCCCTACATCCCACATTGGACTTCGCACTGGACCTTCAAGGGATTGTGCCAATGTAGGATATGCCCACACCTCCCGAGTCCCAGCAGCAACAGCAGCAGCAACAACAACAACAACCATCGCCATACACCGACGACTACGCGGGCATGCATCGCCACATGAGCGATCTAGGCCAGCAGCTTTCCCAGTTGTCGGTGTGGCAAGGACAGATGTCTCAAAGGCAGGACGCCTTCGACGCCCGGCAGGAAGAGATGCACCAACACCTACAAGTGATGCGGCAAGAATGGACGACATTCCAGCATGAGTACCGCGAGGAGGCCCGAGAGCAGGCGGACCTCCGATATCACTTCTACCAGCACTTCCCCGGGTCGTCTCCAGAGCATAGCCCTTAGAAATCTGTACCCAGAATAGTTGTAATAAAATTTTCATAAATAAAAATTTTATTTCCATATATCTCATTTGCCACCCTTTTGAAAAAGCCAGCGTAGAAAAAAGAGCTTAAAAAGAAAAAGGCACGCACTCAAATAAAAAGCCAAAATCCAAATTCGTGAGAAAAAAGAGATAAAACCGCGAGAAAAAGGCTGGATTAAGACAAACCAACACACCAAACTTCGACTACCAAACAGAAGTCGATCAAACAAACAAGACCCACCCGACCGATCAGCAAGGGTCAGGCAATTACCAAAAGAGTCAAAAACAAAGAATCCCCAGCGACCAACGAAGCTGGATGAAACACAAGAGTCCCCAACGCAACCCAGACGACCATCAGAAGTCCAAACTCATCTACCAAACAGAAGACACTCCAGGAGCCGGCGCATGGGCCACCTGAACTGTAAGCCGCCACCACCGCCAGTCCTACACTGAGGACTGTACTAGCCTGATAGGGGGTTTATACCTATCAAATTACGCACACGATTGCACCTGGATCACCAGTGAAGCTGCAACTACCACCCTGATGGGGGGGTTCATACCCATCCGGTCCCCAGTGGAGTAACCAACGGACTGCGCCGCTACCACCCTGATGGGGGGTCATACCCATCCAGTCCCACACAACGGACTGTACACTACCACCCTGATGGGGGGTTCATACCCATCCAGTCCCACACAACAGACTGCACACTACCAGCCTGATGGGGGGTTTATACCCATCAACCGAAGGATCGGCCACCGTCAGAAGGGGTATCCAGAGGTTCTACCATGTGTTAACCAAAGGGATCGGCTACGTCGAAGTAGTATCCCGAAGGCGCACGGCACAACATCTTTTCCCCGGAGGATCATCCGCCGCAAAGGGCGAACGATCTCGAAGGACCAAGCCGGGCAAGAGGGTCAACTCCTTTACCTTCCTATCGATCCGTCCGGCACAACAGGCCAATGCTCGATTAGTCGGGTAAAGGGGGCAGCTGTAGACCCCAAATCTTTCCGGCCTCCAAATAAAGGACCAGAAGACCACTATTTGAAGATGGACGAAGCCTAACAAGCCATTAGGAGAGACTATTAGGCTCCCATACTAGGATAGGAGGTGTTTTCTGCATAGAAATAAGTTTTCTCGCCTTTAAGGGTCGAGAACGCCGTCTGGGACGCCCAGAACGCCGTCTGACCTCGCGAAAAAGGCGAGAATGCCGTCTCGCCAAGCCAGACGGCGGTCTGGCCATCTGCGAAGGAGCAGACGGCGTTCCCGACTGTCCAGACGGCGGTCTGCCCCTTTCAGCAAGCCCAGACGGCGTTCCCGACTGTCCAGACGGCGGTCTGGCCCTGTCAGACGAGAACGGCGTTCTGGACCCTGCCAGGCCCGAAAACCTATAAATAGGGGCTCTCTCCCCCTCATTTCCACACACCTCAAGCATTAGCTCTCCCTTCTCTCTAGATTTTCTCCCTCTAGAATCCCTCCGAGGCATTTTCGGAGTTTCTGAGCGTCTTTAGTAGAATTCTGAGCGTTCTAAATCTTCTTTAGAATCCCTCCGAGGCATTTCCGGAGTTTCTGAGATTTTGTAGAGTGAAGGGCTGCCAAAACGCACCCACTTTATTGAGAGTTAATACAAAAAGCTTGCTTCGAAGGTGCAAAATTCTCTCTTCTTACTCTTACCGCTTTAATTACAAATGCTACAATAGAAATTAGGGCCATGTAGTCATATTTTTAAATACCGCAAAATAAAAAGGGCAAAAGCATTATTTTCTAGTTCATTTACCAATAAAATAAGCCGGCCTGTCATAGGGAACCCGAAAGGGGCGTCGTAAAGGGGCTAATACCCTCTTTACACGTAACTAACTCCCTTACCCAACTCTGGTTTTTTACGGACCAAAGTTGGTTTTTTGAAAACCAACGCCTTCTTTTACCCCTTTTCTGGTGTTTCTGGTAAAAACGTCGGTGGCGACTCCATAGAACCCATAAAAATAAGTCTCTAGGGTTAGCCCGGTTATCGGACAACCCAAAGACACCTTTTCGAAAACCTCGCTTTAAGTTAGCCCGGTTATCGGACAACTAAAAGTGTTGTAACCAATAAAAAACGCGATTATGAAAGAAATAAAAGAGTCGAAAAACCATCGCATCGCTCCGACCGCCATTACCCCCTTTCGGGACGGCGGCGACAGGGTCCATTTTGGAAACCAACCATGTTGTATGTCAAGCCATGTATTGTCGGAGACGTTGAGTTGCCCACACCAATTCACAACATGTTTTTTTGAATGGCGTATAACGGGTCTCATAGTCTAGGAACTTTTTGCTGAGATATTATATGACTCACTCCTTTTTCCCTATTTCATCTTGTTGACCAAGCACACATCCCATGGATTCTTCGAGTATTGATAAATATAATATCAGAGGTTTCCCTTCAATGGGTGGCACCAATATCGGTGGGTTGGTCAAGCACATCTTGATCTTGTCGAATGCTTGTTGACATTCTTCGTTCCACACCGTCGGTTGATTCTTACGCAACAGCTTGAAGATGGGTATACACTTTTCTGTTAGTTGTGTGATGAACCTGGCAATATAGTTTATTCGGCCCAAAAATCTTCTGACCTATTTTTCTGTCTTTGGTGGAGGCATTTCTAGAATTGCCTTTGTTTTGTTGGGGTCTACCTCAATTCCCCTTTGACTAACGATGAACCCTAGAAATTTTCATGACCGTACTCCGAAAGTACACTTTGTTGGATTTAGTTTAAGTTGATACTTTCGAAGTCGATCGAACAACTTTTTGAGATATTGAATATGGTCCACCTCATTTCGGGACTTGGCAATCATATCGTCCACGTATACTTCTATCTCTTTATGTATCATGTCGTGGAATAATGTTACCATAGTCCTTTGATAAGTAGCCCCTGCGTTTTTGAGCCCAAAAGGCATCACCCTATAGCAAAATGTCCCCCATGGTGTGATGAAGGATGTCTTTTCTCTATCTTTGACAACCAACTTAATTTGATTGTACCTCGCATATCCGTCCATGAAAGAATAGAGTGTGTTCATAGCGGTGTGATCCACTAATGTGTCAATATGTGATAAAGGGGAAATCGTCCTTTGGACTTGCCCGGTTTAAGTCCCTATATTCCACACATACTATGATCTTTCCACTCTTCTTGATGACAGGCACTATGTTTGCCAACCATTCAGGATACTTGGATACGATTAGGAAGTTAGTGTCTAACTGTCTTTGCACCTCCTCCTTGATCATTACGGAACAATCCGGTTTAACTCTTCTGAGCTTATGTTTTATGGACCAAAATCCCTCTTTTAACGGAAAAAGATGCTCTACTATACTCGTGTGGAGTCCAGGCATGTCATGATAAGACCAGACAAACACATCCACATACTCTTTCAAAATGTGTATTAGCCTCTCCCTGATGTCATTGTCAATCTAGGTACCGATGTTTATTTCTTTCTTATTGTCTCCTTGTCCCAAATTAATAGTTTATGTTTCCTCTTGATGGGGTTGTATGGAGCGCGCTTCTTTTTCTAGTATTCTCTACATGTCCGGGGAAACGGTCCCCCTGCTCATTGTTGGATTCGACCCATTCGCCTTCAGCTTTTGGATCCCACAAAGATTCATCAGTCACAGACATGATTGTTTTCTTTTAGGTTATGTTTTAGGCATAGATTTTATTATTCAATTATTTTGGAAGAATAATAAATAGAAGAGAGAAAAGAATGAGAATGAATATGATATGACGAAAAATGTCTCATGTATTATTAAAAGATGTATATACATGTCCTTTTAATCAGTGATCCTACGGCCACGGGCAGGGACCGTAGGAAATACAAGAAAAGCTTAAAAATAGAAAAAGAGCCCTAATAGCTTATCCTCTTCTACTCTGGTTTTGACAGAGGCTTGATATCCACATTGGCGGCAGGAGCGTCAAAAGTTATCCATCCGGCGTCTATTAGCTCTTGGACCTTATATTTCAAGGTCAAGCAGTTATCCGTTCAGTGTCCAGGTGCATTCGAGTGGTAGTCACATTTTTCATTAGGCTTATACCACTCGGGGTAAGGAGGCTCTATTTTCTTGGAAGGAACGCAAGCCAAGAGGTTGGCCTCCAGCAATTGAGGCAGCAATTTCCCGTAGGAGGTCGAAAGAGGGGTGAATTTTCTTTCCTTTCTTCGTGGCTGTCGGAATGTCTGCAGAGCGGAGGAAGGAGTAGCGAAATTGATTGCATGCACAACCTCCTCCTTCTTTTTAAAGGGCTTTTTGAATGAAACGTTGAAGGAGGAAGATCACACTATCTTCCCACTTCTAAGACCTTGCTCCACCCTTTCCCCGATGGTGACCACATCTGAGAAGAGGTTGGACGTGCTTGCTATTGCCTTGTCATAATAAGGCCCCATAAGCAAATCGATGAACATGGCCACCGTTTCCTTGTCTGTTAGTGGGGGCTCTACCTAGGCAGCCATCTCCCTCCACCGTTGGGCATATGCCTTGAAGGGCTCGTCGTTCTTCTTGCTCAGAGTTCTAAGATTTGACCTATCTGGGGTCAGATCAATATTGTATCGGTAACGACGGAGAAAGACGTCTGCCAACTGCTTCTAATTTTGGACTTGCCCCTTCTCTAGTTGCATGTACCAATTGAGGGTTGAGTCAGCCAAGCTCTCCTGGAAGCAGTGGATTAGGAGTTTCTCATTTTCAGTGTGTGCAGCCATCTTATGATAGTACATCGTAAGATGGTTCTTGGGACAAGTTCAGCCCTGCATACTTGGGGAAGTCTGGGACCTTGAATTTCGGAGGAAACTGGATGTTCTTGACCAGACACATGTCAGTCGCCTCCTTGACGTCAAAGTTGTGCCCCTCGACTGCCTTCAGCCTTTCCTCCAGGGCAGATATTTTTTGTTTGGACACCTCAGGGGTGTGGATGTGCATTGCCCTGGCGTCAAACTATACAAGGGCTTTTTGTTCATAGAAGAACTCTTCTTCCTCTTCTTCCTCATGGCAAGAGGCGTCGTCGCCATGAGTTTCCCCTTTACTGAGGTTTTGCTGGAGCATGACCTCCATCATTTGCGTCATTTGTTCTCTCAGGGCGCTAACCTCAGCAGTAAGTTTGCGGTTCTGTTCCTCCAGATGCTCCATCACCTTAGCTTTTTGCGCACGGGTTCGGATTATGGGAAGACCAGCCACTTTCTAAGATGCCGAAATGAATTTTATTAATGGAGATGAATGATAGGCGTGGGATTAGTATCTTCTAAGACAATAACTTAGGTATCATCCTTAAAGCTTACGCTTTGCGGAGTGCCATACCCACTTTGGTGTAATGGTTCCTTCCCCATCATGGATTTGACAAATATAACATTAAGGTCACCATATACCTTAGTACACTTGTCTCTTCCTTGTGGATGATTACAAATGTGCTCGGGGCCTCTTTTGTCTTTGTCTTAGAGATATCTAATGCCCCCTAGCATGAATGCATTTATGCATGAGATTTTTATTAAAATGATGTTTATGCATGCCTTTCTTTGTGCACTTTTTTTCTCTCTTGGTTTTTCCACTTATGATGCGATATGAATGATTTGACTTTGTCATAAATCGTTTTATTCAAATTCATTAATTTTTTTTATTTGATTGATTTATTTGTTTTATTTGATTTATAACCTTTTATCTCTTCTGTCGGACTGCGTGGCTACTTAGCTTACAAAGAACCTGAAACCAGGCTAGCTAAAAGGCAGACTGTCCGAGATAAAAATGGTTTATTGTAAAAGAATGGTTTTAGCATCCCTTATCCCTTCTGTTGTACTGCGTGGCTACTTAGCTTACAAAGAACCTGAAACCAGACTAGCTAAAAGGTTGACTGCCCGAGATAAGGATGTTTATTGTGAAAAGATTTTTTGAGATATTTTCTTTTTTATTTTTTGTTCGTATTGTCGTATGATTATGCTATGCAACAAACAAATGCGCACACAATTCACTCATCCGCGAATAGTAGGACGATGTTTTTAATCACGAGGTAGGGGTATCTTGCAGAAGAATGCATATTCAGGGTAGTTCTAAATTTCCTCACCAAGGTCAGGCCCCCAAGGTGCCCCCATTATAGGGTCCCCACTCTCCCAGCCTTCAGACCATGCATGGCACTAGGGCCTTGTCAGTCTTTGGGTCAAAAGAGGAAGGTTATCACCTTGAGTGGTGGTTTCCGACCATACCGGTGGGCTCATGGCCCTCACTACGGCAAATCGTACAATGCCACTCACTCCCTAAGGATATCCCACTTGCCCCCGGGTATAGAGGGAGTTGTTGTGTGCAAGGGTATGTGTACAGTTGTTATTTCAAATAATTGCATAAAGTAAACATACAACAGTTATTAAAGCCAAACAATAAATCATGTTATAAAGCAAGGAAGGGTAAAAGTGTAATTTCTAGTTTATTACTTAAAACTAGTCCATCACTAAATGGGGTCAACTCTCTAGCTTCCCCAGTGGAATCGCCATCTGTCGCCGCCGTCAAAAGAGGCAGTCGGAGCGACGCGATGGTTTTGTTTGACTCGCATTTTTTAAAGTGTGATTCAACGCCTTTAGGTTGTCCGATAACCAAGCTGGAACTAAAGGCGAGGTTTTCAAAAAGGTTCGAGGAGTCGTCACCAATGTTTTTACCAAAAACATTAGAAAAGGAAAAAGAAGGCAGTGGTTTTTTTAAAGAAAAACCAACTTTGGTCATTACAACCAGAGTTAGGTAAGGGAGTTAGTTACGTGTAGGGAAGGTATTAGCTTCCCTACGACGCCCCTATCAGGTTCCCTATGATGGACCGTTTTTTATAAAGAAATAAGAACTTTAAACTACGTTTTTACCCTTATTTATTCATTGCAAAAATTAAGTTATCGACTACATGGCCCTTAATAACTAATGCACAGAGATATTATTTAAAAAGCAATAAAATAGAGGAAAGGGGTATGGAAGAACCTTCGAAGCAAGCTTTTATATAATACATTCTTGAAAAGGCACTTTTTGGTAAACCTCACGCTCTACAATGATGTTCACTCTTCTCTCGCAACACTTTAGAACGCTTTCTAAGAACTGTAAGAACTCTGGAAATGCTTCAGAGGGGTCCTAGGAGAGTATTTTGAGAATAGTACAGTAGGAAAAGTTGATAAATTGTGTGAAAACAGTGAGAAGGTCCCCCCCCCCCATTTATAGGAATTTGCACCTGTTAGGTCGGGATCGTCGTCTCGCCTGACAAGGTCGGGACCGCCGTCTCACCAAACAAGACGGCGGTCTCGCCTTCGACAAGTGGCAAGACGGTCATCTCACCATTGACAAGTGGCGAGATGGCGGTCTCGCCAAACGAGACAGTAGTCTCACCTGTGGCGAGTGGCGAGACAGAAGTCTCGCCTTAGCCAATGGCGAGACGGCGGTCTCACCAAACGAGATGGTGGTCTCACCAAACGAGATGATGGTCTCAACCTTTTGGGTGGAATTTCTTATTTTTTGTGTACAAAAATCCTTCCTATTCTAATATGGGGCCTATTGATCAATCCTAGGGACCTTTTAGGCCTTGCTCATCTTCGAATGGAAGTCTTCTGCTCTTTATTTTGAGGTCGGGCAAGATTTGGGGTCTATATTGTGATGTTTTTCATTTAGCTAAATCAAGATGGTTGTCTTATTTATCAAGTAACAGACGAGCATTGAAAATTTTTTAGCTTGTTCATATGAATATTTGGGGACGTTTTTCTAAAGCTTCCATGTTTCAATATCATATTTCTAGTCATTTATGGTCTTATGTCGTTAAACATTTTGTTTATTTAATCAGGTTCCATCACCAATCACATGGAACTGAAAGTGATGAAGATCTTATTGAATTGCTTTGGCAAAGATCTTGTTGATTTGATGAAGTCAAAAATGAAGTCAAAAGGCTACTTTGTGGCAGTCAAAGGTCACTTAGATAAAAGAGTAGTGGGATTAGTGAATCTGCATCTCTGCTTAGGTATAATCATTTTTATCTCTCTGCTGCATGAGGTTTCTTCATTTAAAAGATTCTGCAAATGCCTCTAAAAAATGTTTTAAAAGGTTTTTAATCAACTATTTTAACTAATAGTATATAAGCTTTATCAACTAAAATGTTCTTAACACTTTTGTAACAGGTTTTTAACTGATATGTTTTCGAAATAATCGATTGTTTTCATTAGAAGTATTTTTGAAAACCTTCTTCCAGTATTTTAACTGATATAGAATTGTTATAATCGATTAAAATGACTTAGAATATTTTGAAAAGTGTTGTGGCAGAACTTTAATCGATACAAATGCGAAATAATCGATTAAAACAACTAAGAGGTTTTTCCAGAATATTTTAATCGATTAATACAAGCTTTCTATCAGTTAAAATAACTTAAAAGTTTTATGAAATCTTTTGGCAGAATTATAATCGATTAAAATGCGTTTCAATCGATTAAAATAACTAAGTGAACTTTTTTTCAAAGTGTTTTAATCAATTAAAATAGATTGTTATCGATCAAAATCACTTAGAAAAGTTTATAAGAATGTTTTGCATTGTTTTAATCGATTGAAAGACGAAACAATCGATTAAAACAGTTTGGAAGATTTTTTACAAAGAGTTTTAATTGATATAAACGGTGTCGTATCAGTTAAAACAAATTTGGAAAATAATCAAGAACTTTTTAACAGATTAAAACAAGACTTTTAATAGATTAAAAGATTATTTTAACAGATTAAATAAACCAGCAGTTTTGAAAATCTTCTATATAAACAGAGTTGCTTGAACTTTTTAAAACACATCTTTTAGCAATCAATTAAGCAATCATAAGTGCTACTTTCAAGAGAGAATCGCGCTAGTTTTTTTAAGTTCATAGAAGTTCTTTCTTGAGGCAAAATTTGCATTCTCTTGGAGAAGAAACTCACACTACAGAGTTGCATAAATCTGGTTTGAGCGTTCTAATTTCTTCTCTTTGTTTCTTTACTTTCTTTACTGTATTGTGGGTGCCTGGAATTGTGGGCACTGGGTTCTGTAGCTGGAATTTGGCTGCAGGGTTGGTCAAGAACTGAAATTTGGTTCTTGGTGAAGGTTTAGGTGCAGGAACTGGAATTTTGGTTCTTGTGGTAGATTGAGTGTGAGATTAAACTTGTAATCTGTAAAACGTTCAATCTAGTGGAACCCAGCTGGAATTTGGCTGGAAACTGGATGTAGCCCTGGGATTGGGTGAACCAGTATAAATCTTGGTTGTATCTTTCTAAACCTTTCTCTCCTTTAATTCTGTGACTGCATTTATTTTGATTGTTTGTTGTGTGTGATTCAAGAACTGGTCAGATTTCTTAATCTTTGAAATAGATAATCTGTAAATTGCGAAAATCTTTCAAAGATCAATTCACCCCCCCCCCTCTTGATCTCAGCCTACATTTCTAACAGGAACAAAAGTCCCTTTGAACTTTTACATAATCAAGTCCCAAATTTTCAAGAACTTAAGGTTTATAGTTGTTTGATTTATATATTAACAAATGTTGCAAATCATCATAAATTTGATCCATGATCTAGACATAGAGTTTTCTTAGGTTTTCAAAATGGCACAAAGAGTTACATTAAGGGATTTTTTTTTTCTAGACATGCAATTTTTTTATGAATCTAATTTTCCTTTTTAAGATAAATCATACCATGTAGAAAGTATATTTTTAAATATTCAAATGGGAGATTTTTCTAGTAGATCTCTCATTAGTAAGTCCACTAAATTGTCACTTACATCATCTCAAATACATCCTAGTGAACTCATTCTTCAACACTCATGTGTTCAACCTATTAATGAACCAATCTTACTTAGTGAATCCACTTAATTGTCACTTACATCACCTTAGCTACATCCTAGTAAACCCATTCCTCAACACTCATTTGTTCAACTTATTAATGAACCAATTTTTGAATTGCCATCATCTACCTCACCTGATAATCTTCCTTAGTCTCAGTCCTCAGTGTGTCATTCAACTCAGACATATAAGCCACTTATTCAGCTCTTTAACTATCATTGTAGCTTCCTTACTGATTAGGGATGGCAAAATGGGTTAGGCCATATAAAGTTAGAAATTTTAAAAAGAGAATTAAAAAAGTTTCACTCTTACAGAAAATATTCTCCTTATTGAAACACAACATTCTCTCTCCTGTTCTCCTTGTTCATCCTAAGCACCGATTATTTTTATCCTTATGACTTAAATTAAAGGTATAAAAATTACTCAACTAAGAATAATGTGAAGTTTTATCAAATAAAAAGGATATAGGTATTTAAATTTTTCAATATAAAAAATATAAATTTTATAAGTTTTAACGTTATAAATATATATATATATATATATATATATATATATATATTTGTTATTATTTATTATTATGTAAATTTTATTATTATTTTAAATTATAATTTCTTAAAACAATGTATTGATTTATATTATTAAATTGAAATAATATATATATATATATATATATATATATATATTGAATTATTGACAAACAAATAATAATTTTATTATTAAATTTATTAAAAAAATTAAATTATTTTTTTCTAAATTATGGTGGGTCAGCTCGCCAACCCACCCCTTGGCGGGGTGGGCCAAGGTCTACGATCCAGTCATGACTATAACAGTCGGCCTGCCCCACCCCGTTTTTGGTGGGCCAAAGCGGGGTGGGGTGGCCCGTTTTGCATCCCTATTACTAATAAGTTGTTGTTGATGTTATCAAATTAAAACTACTTAACTATAGCAACTTTAGTATTGTTAAGCTAGTAGCCAAAAATTTAGAAAGGATAAAGCTAACCCAAAGTCGTACCGCAACGAAAATGGAATTGATTTTTAACAAATTAATTCTTATAAAAACTACACTAAGGGTTACGAAAACATAATATAAATAATAAAAGAGAAAAACAAGGATCTAATATAATGCAATTAAAATAAATAAATATGAATGGGATAAAAAAATGCAAAAGATAATATGCTAAATATGTCTAATCCTACTATATTTTGGTATGTACCTAACAATTATCGTATGAAAATAAATTAAATAGTAAAGAAAAAAATAAATTACAAACAAAATAAAAGGCTTAAAACAGTAATTATGAAATACGTTGATTCCATTACTTTTTCAAAATAGGATTAGTCATTGATATCCTAAATATTATTGTTCAATTGATTATTATCTTAGATTTTCAAATTAATCAAAGTAACTTCTTAACTAATTTGTTGTCGTCTATACAATTAATCAAAGTAACTTCCCAATTAAAAATAATAACTTTTTAGATTAATCATAACAAATTTAACCAAACTAACTTCTCAATTAAATATCATTATGCCTAATCATGTTTATTCTTTTCCATCTTTTATCAAGTAAAAAGCCAATTAACCAAAGTAACTTCTTAGTTAATTTTAATTAAATTTTTCACCTTTAATCAAAGTAACTTCTCAATTAAGATTGAAATTAATCAAAGTGACTTCTCAATTAAAATTAAAATCCTTTTAACTCATGATTAATATGCATGTAGATTTAATACTATTCTAACTTGCTACAATGTAAAAATCATTACTTTTACTCGATTCAAAGATAAAAGACACATATAATAATAAATTACAATAATAATCAAAAGAACAAACAATTTATTTTATTCTAACCTCAGAATCTAGTAAAGAAATTACAGCATAATCAACTTCATAGGTTTAGCACTCCATGGATGGGGTGATATGTTAGCCAAATGGCATCTAGAGGGGGGAGGGGGGTGAATAGATGCACAAATTAAAATAGATGTCAAATTAAAAATTTATTTTAAGATGTCTAATAATTTATTAATTCAATTTTAATTATTGAATTGAACACAGATAAAGTGGAAGCGATAATATAATTAAAGAGATAAAAAGGGAGGATGTAAGCACAGAGATATAGGGAAAAGAAAAGAGTACAAGAGAGGAGCACACAACAAATTATACTGGTTCGGGTATAGTCAACCCTACATCTAGTTCCCAGTCAACTCTTTGTTGAACATACAAGGACTTGATGTTGAATTTACATGGACATGAAGCTTGTTAATTTTGATGATGATTCAAGAACAAAGAACTTAGAGAGTTGAAGACTTGTATTGTTGTGTAATAACTCTATTTTGATGAGTTTGAGTCTGTAATATTAGAGTCTAAGATAGCTGGTACATAATCTACTCTTTAGAAGCTTCAAAAACTCATATTTATCAAAAAGGCTCGGGTTTAATCGATTAAATCACCAGATAATCGATTATTACAGTGAGAAAAACCATTTTCTATATTTGTTCACTGTAATAATCGATTAACACACCTGTTAATCGATTAACAGGGCAAATAATCGATTAAACCAGTGTGTTTTGGGGTTCTGTTGATTTTGGCTCTGTAATAATCGATTAACACTTGATTTAATCGATTATTTCAGTCAGATTTGGATTTTGACCTTCAAATTAAATCTATTTTCGAAAACCCTAATCCCAATATGAAAGGGATGAAGATCTTATTGAATTACTTAAGCAAAGATCTTGTTGATTTGATGAAGACAAAATGAAGTCAAAGGCTAAAGGCCACTATGTTGCGATCAAAGATCACTTAGATAAAAGGGTAGTGTGATTAGTGAGTCTACATCTTTACTTAGGTATAATCATTTTTATCTCTGCTTGCATGAGGTTTCTTCATTTAAAATATTTTGCAAATGCCTCTAAAATATGTTTAAACTGTTAAAAACAAAGTATTTTGTTAAAAGGTTTTTTAAGTAACTATTTTAACTAATAGTATATGAAGCTTTATCAACTAAAATGTTCTTAACACTTTTGTAATAGGTTTTTAACTGATATGTTTTCGAAATAATCGATTGTTTTCATTAGAAGGAATTTTAAAACCTTCTGCCAGTATTTTAACTAATATAGAACCGATACAATCGATTAAAATGACTTAGAATATTTTGAAAAGTGTTCTGGCAGAATTTTAATTGATACAAACTCGAAATAATCGATTAAAATAACTTGAAGTGTTTTGAAAGTTGTTCTGTCAGTATTTTAATTGATACAAATGCGAAATAGTCGATTAAAACAACTAAGAGGTTTTTCACGAAGGTTTTAATCGATTAAAACATGTATGTTATCAGTTAAAATAACTTAGAAAGTTTTATGAAATCTTTTGGCAGAATTCTAATCGATCAAAATGCGTTTCAATCGAATAAAATAACTAACAAGAGTTTTTCCAAAGTATTTTAATCAATTAAAACAGATTGTTATCAGTTAAAATCACTTAGAAAGTTTTATGAAAACCTTTAGCAGTATTCTAATCCATTAAAAGATGAAACAATCGATTAAAACAATTTGAAAGATTTTTTACAAAGAGTATTAATTGATATAAACGTTGTCGTATCAGTTAAAACAAATCTGGAAAATAATCAAGAACATTTTAACAGATTAAAAGAAGTTTTAACAGATTAAAAGATTATTTTAACAAATTAAATAAACCAGCAGTTTGGAAAATCTTCTATAAAAACATAATTGCTTGAACATTTTAAAAGACATTTTTTTGCAATCAATCAAGCAATCATAAGTGCTACTTTCAAGAGAGAATCATGCTAGTTTTGTGAAGTTCTTATAAGTTCTTTCTTGAGGCAATATTTGCATTCTTTTGGAGAAGAAACTCATTCTGCAGAGCTGCATAAACCTTTTTTGGGTGTTCTAGTTTCTTCTCTTTGTTTCTTTACTTTTCTTTTCTGTATTGTGTGTGCCTGGAAGTGTGGGCACTGGTTTCTGTGGCTGGAATTTGGCTGCAGGGTTGTTAAAGAACTGGAAATTGGTTCTTGGTGAAGGTTTAGGTGCAAGGACTGGAATTTTGGTTCTTGTGATAGATTAAGTGTGTGATTGAAGTTGTAATTTGTAAAACGTTCAATCTAGTGGAATCCAGTTGGAATTTGGCTGGAAATTGGACGTAGCCCTGGGATTGGGTGAACCAGTATAAATCTTGGTTGTATCTTTCTAAACCTTTCTCTCTTTAATTCTGTCACTGCCTTTACTTTGATTGTTTGCTGTATTTGATTCAAGAATTGGTCAGAATTCTTAATCTTTGAAATAGATAATCTGTAAATTGCGAAAATCTTTCAAAGATCAATTCACCCCCCCCCCCTCTTGATCTCAACCTACATTTCTAACAATTGATATCAGAGCAAGGGTCTTGAAAAATACTCAAGTCTTTCGGTCCAAATCCTTAATGGCTGAAAACAAATTACCTTTTTCTGAGGGAGCTTCTATAAATAGACCTCCACTGTTTTGTGGTACAGATTATCCATTTTGGACTATTAGGATGAAGATCTTTATTAAATCTATTGATAGGAATGTTTGGGATATAATTGTTAATGGTCCATTAATTACAGAAAAAGAATGGTCTAGTTTAAATGATGAAGAAAAGAAAAAAGTTCAAAGTGATTGTACTGCTAAAAACATAATTACTTCTGCACTAAATATGGATGAGTTTTTCAGGGTCTCCCAATGCAAATCTGCCAAGGAAATATGGGAAGTTCTTGAGGTTACTCATGAGGGGACAACTGATGTAAAGAGAGCCAGAAAGCATACTCTCATAAGAGAATATGAGTTGTTTAAAATGCAAACTGGAGAAAGTATTGCAGATGTGCAGAAGCGCTTCACTCACATCATCAATCATCTAATGGGCTTAGGTAAAACTTTTGATAAAGAAGAATTAAATATTAAAGTTTTGAAATGTCTTGACAGGTCATGGCAGCCTAAGGTCACAGCAATCTCAGAATCAAAAGACTTATCCGTCATGACAAAAACCTCCTTATTTGGTAAACTCAGAGAACATGAAATGGAAATTAACAGATTCAATGAGCAAGAAGTCTTTGAGAAAAAAGGTAGAAGCATAGCACTCAAAGTTGAAGAAAGAAATCAAGATTCAGAGGAGGAAAGTGAAAATCTTGGACTGCTTGTCAGAAATTTCAACAAGTTTCTCAAGAAAAAGATTCATGATAAAGAAAAACACAAAAGGTATGAAAAGAAATCAGATTCTTTTAACTATAAATGCTATGGTTGTGGTAAGCAGGGTCATGTAAGAATGGAGTGCCCAGAAAAGAACAAATACAATGATAAGAAAGAGGAAAAGGTCAAAAGAAGAGCATATGTAGCATGGGATGACAATGATACCTCATCAACAGAAAATTCCGATAATGAAGAAGCTAACTTGTGTCTAATGGCAAATCAAAATTATCAAACCAGCAGTGTAAGTTCTAACTCTTCTTCAAATTTGGTGAATTACAATTCATTACAAGAGGCATTTAATGAAATGCATGAAGAAACCAAGAAACTTCAAAAAGAAAATGATAGGCTAAAAGGCATGAATAATTGGTTAGTAAATAGAGTTGATTCTCTTGAAAAGAAAATTCTTGAAGATGAAACTGATCTTGATATCTTAAAATTGATCCATGATAATTCTGATTGTGTATGTAATAAACCATGTAATAATTGTCCAGAATTACAAAAGAAGATTGATTTTTTATCACAAACTGTTTCAAAGTTTACACAGGGTCAAGCTAATCTTGATGTTTTTCTTGGGTCACAAAAACTTATTTTTGACAAATCTGGCATTGGATTTACATCTAGCAAGAAATTCCGAAAAACAAATGTAAACAGGAAATCATACTCATCATCTGTCATTAAATGCTTTTACTGTATGAAAAAAGGTCATTCTGTGAAATTCTGTAGAATCAAGAAGTATGCTATTCCTAGAGGTAGAATGAAGTGGATTCCCAAAAATTCATTTCAAATAACCTGATTGGACCCAGTGATTATAAAAAGGGTACCAGAAACATGCTAAATCTGTTTTGCAGGAACAATATCTGGAAGTCCCTTGGTATCAAAACAGCAAATTCGATTATGGTTTCATGTACTGAATATTTTAATTGATATAAAACAGTTTTAATCGATTAAATTCACTTACAGATAATACTAGAAAAGTTGGTCATACAGTTTTAATCGATTAAAATACAAATTAATCGATTAAAATGCTCTCAGGATTTTTAGTTTAGCTGTTTTAATCGATTAAAAGGGATTTATATCAGTTAAAACCACTAAAAGGTCAAATTTAATCGATTCTTCTTCGTTTTAATCGATTAAAATTCTGTTATCATTTTATTAAATTCTTCCAGTATAGAAATAATCGATTCTTTTATGTATTAATCGATTATTTCACTGTTGCATTTTCAAACCTAATATTAAATATCAAATTAATAGGTTAATTTGTTGATTAATCGATTAATTTGTTCCTGAAAATTATTTTAACAATAGCTAATTGAAAATTGCTCAGCTAATCAAAGTCAAAATTCCAAGTTTTTGTGTTAATCAAAATCTGCATAATACATTTAATATATTCTTTGACCAAGTCAAACACCTTTCCAAGAACACTTTAGCTGATGTACCCACTGTCCAGAAACTTGCACTTCTGCTTTCAGTCAAGGGGACATGTGCAATTAAAGCTGTTTCTTTGCAGGTTCTGTCAAATTGGACTGCAATTCACAAAATTTGAAACTTGTAACGCTTCATCTTGCACACTTGAAGTCCATCATTCTCATTCTTCATTTTTTGGTTCAAATTCCTTCTCTCTTCTCTCTTGTACTCACATATCAAACTCCTCTCTAAACTGCACAACAAGATGCTTAGGAGATCAAAATCAAGAAAGAAGCATAAAGGAGAATCTTCCTCTACTGCCAATCCTGGTGGTCATTTGGAAGCATGGGTTGATGGTGATATTGGAAGAATGAACACCTTCATTGCTGAGTTCAGTCAGAAGCAGATCATTATTCCCAAGTTTATCAAATTCAAGTGGCTTGATGAAGAAGGATTTACTGCTCTGAGAAGAAAATTGAAAAGTCAAAAACTAAGAACCTTCATGGAGTTTACTGGGAATATTCAACCTGATTTGGTTCGGGTCTTTTATTCCAATTTAACGATGAATGGTTCAACAATCAGATCTCAAGTGAAAGGAGTTAATATGGAAATTACTCCTTCTATTTGGGAACAAGTTGCTGGTCTTAGGGATAGTGGTGTCAAAGTATCCAGAGGGAACATCTCTGAAATACCTGACTTTAATAAAATTCAATTTTTCAGGTCTTGTCTTAAAGATCCAAATGATTCGGTAAGAATTTTAAATGCTGGAAAACTATTACTTGAACATAGGCTGTTAGCTTTCATTGTGGCATGGATGCTTACTCCAAGAGGGAGTAATCATGCTATACTTAATGAGGGAGATCTTGCTCTCATGTACTGCATCTCTAATAATATTTGGGTAAATTGGGTTTATGTGATTAAAGATCACATGTTGAAGGCAAAAAGGTTAGCGGATTACAAACTGCCATATACCATGTTGATTAACAATTTCTTTAGATATTTTGAAGTTGATCTTACAGGAGAAAGTGTGGAGACTCCTAAAGCTTCAAATGAAATTGATGACTCCACTTTGAGGAAAATGGGGTATATCAAAATTGATGATGAATGGATTTCAAAAATTGATGCTAGAATGTCTGAAGATGAGGATGAAGATGAAAAAGAAGCTGAACAAATTCCTTCTCCTCCAGTTGTTGAAGTTCCCGAGTCCACTGGTGGGGAGGCATCATATGAGAACATGGAGGTAATTCCCTACATGGAACAACCTGGCCGTGGGACTCCTCTGTCACAATTTGAAAGGTCTATGCTTTCTCAAATGGCCACAATGCAGGAAAACCAAAGGAAGCATATGCAAATGACCTATCAACACTTCCAGCAGACCAACACACAGTTCACAAATCTGGGAAATCAGATCGCTGATATCTACACCAAACTGGAAGATATGCAGCTCAATCAAGGGAATTGGGATGATTGAGTTTTTGACAACAAGGGTCCCTTCCTATCATACTCTTTTTCCTATCCTTATGTCATATTTCTTTTGCTGCTAATTTCATTTTTGGACTGTAATATTAACTGGTTTTAAACCAGGAACAATCTTTTAACTTTGCTCAATATGATGTAGGTTTTAATTTGAATTAAGAGAGCCTATATAGAATCAAAAATACTTTTATGATAAGTTTAGCTGATACAAAATAGATTCAATCAATTAAATCAATTAAAAGAAACACTTACATAGGAAATTCGCATCAAAATAATCAATTAATTTGCGTATTAATCGATTAAAATTTGTATGTCATGTATTTGTATCAATTAAAACTAGTTTACATCAGTTAAATCAACTAGATAAGACATTATTCTGATTTTGATGGATCTATTGGTTAAAACTTAATCAATCTAGTTGATATTACCTTAAAACATTTTCCTGATAATCGATTTTACAAAATTCGAATTGAATTAGGCATTTTAGATGCATCAAACAAACACTTAGTTTTCTTAGCTGATTGTTTTAATTGATAAAAACAAACTTTAAATCGATTAAAAGCACTTACACAACATTTTTCTTACTGTTTTAATCGATTAAATGTCGATTTAATCGATTAAATGTCAATTTAATCGATTAAATGAACTTAAGTTTCTAACTTTCTAATTTCATCATTGTTTTAATCGATTAAAACAATATTTTAATCGATTAAAACCAGTAATAGGAACATTTTAATCGATTTTGTCCTATTTTTAATCGATTATTACTCTGGAAAGAAAAATTAAAGGCTTTAGTTAATGGTTTTTCTTGTAACATGCTACTAAAGCATGGTTCTCTTATCTTTACACGTGTCAATTGTATTCATTACAAACGTGTTAATGAAGATAAGTTTGAATCAACTTTGATTGGTCTTTATATGAGTAATGTATCTTGTTCATTTTTTTTACTGTTTTCAAAAACTAAATTTTGATACATACCATGCATAGTATTTGTTTTGTTCCTCTGTTCCTTATTTTTAATGAAGTCAAAAATGGGGAGAAATAATTGCTTTGTTTTTTATAATAATTTTCCTTATTTAGGGGGAGCAGTAATATAGGGGGAGAAATGGGAAAAATGATTAATTTTTTGAATACTCACTAATCTATATATTCAAGTGACTTCTTCTGCAGAGCTATTATTCAAAGAGGTTTTTGTCTTCATCAAATAGGGGGAGACTGAAAGTAATGAAGATCTTATTGAATTACTTAAGAAAAGATCTTGTTGATTTGATGAAGACAAAATGAAGTCAAAGGCTAAAGGCTACTATCTTGCAGTCAAAGATCACTTAGATAAAAGGGTAGTGTGATTAGTGAGTCTGCATCTTTACTTAGGTATAATCATTTTTATCTCTCTGCTGCATGAGGTTTCTTCATTTAAAAGATTTTGCAAATGCCTCTAAAATATGTTTAAACTGTTCAAACACAAAGTATTTTGTTAAAAGGTTTTTTAAGTAACTATTTTAACTAATAGTATATGAAGCTTTATCAACTAAAATGTTCTTAACACTTTTGTAACAGGTTTTTAACTGATATATTTTTGAAATAATTGATTGTTTCCATTAGAAGGAATTTTGAAAACCTTCTGCCAGTATTTTAACTAATATAGAACTGATACAATCGATTAAAATGACTTAGAATATTTTGAAAAGTGTTCTGGCAGAATTTTAATTGATACAAACTCGAAATAATCGATTAAAATAACTTGAAGTGTTTTGAAAGTTGTTCTGTCAGTATTTTAATCGATACAAATGCGAAATAATCGATTAAAACAACTAAGAGGTTTTTCCAGAAGGTTTCAATCGATTAAAACATGTATGTTATCAGTTAAAATAACTTAGAAAGTTTTATGAAATCTTTTGGCAGAATTCTAATCGATTAAAATGCGTTTCAATCGATTAAAATAACTAAGAAGAGTTTTTCCAAATTATTTTAATCGATTAAAACAAATTGTTATCAGTTAAAATTATTAGAATCGCACAGCGGAATGTTCGCGTGGTCGGACAAAAACCAAGAGGGGGGGGTGAATTTGTTTCTTAACAAAAATTAGGTTTTCAAAATTTTCCCCAAATTTTACCGATTAAAAAGTTGTGTAAACGTAAATAAGATAGAGATAGAGTCTTACACAGGAGATTTATACTGGTTCGGATCAAAAGACCCTACGTCTAGTTGCTAATCACTCAAACAGAGGATTAACGTTGTCACTATGATCAAAGTTGTTACAAACAGATAACAATTAAAAATACAAAGTAAATAAAACACCTCTCTTGAAACCCGCAAGAGATGAAGAACAACTTTCCCCAGAGACGGCGCAGCACATAATCCACTAAGAACTCCACTTAGTGATTCTTATCGCTTCTAGCCCACACCAGGTTCCAAAAGCCCCTTTTTCCTCCAACAAACAGTTCTCTGGCACTCACAGCACTTAACTTTTGTTTGAAAAAGGTTGTTCAATTTTTCTAAGTGCCATACAGAAGCTTAAGTAGAGAAATTAGGGTTTGGGAATTGGGATTTTCGGAACTAGGAGTCTTGGGATTAGGGTTTTCGAAAATAAGTTTAATTTGAAGTTGAAAATCAAAATCTGACTGAAATAATCGATTAAATGAAGTGTTAATCGATTATTACAAACCATTCGATTAAATGAAGTGTTAATCGATTAAATCAAACCTTCGTTTGGAACGTCATCCTTGTGAACATAAATATCGTTGACACGCACCATTTGAAGTTGGATTAATGTTCTGTCCAGCATGCGATTTAAGTTATTCGTTCATATTGTTTGTTCACCTTCGACATTTACTCCTTTGTATTCAAGAATGCGAGAGACAAGGAGGGCATATGGAATTTTGAAGGTGGGATGGCGTTTGGCTTTTAACATAGTCATGGTGACAAGAACGCCCCAATCTAAAGGCTTATTATTCATTATGGCATGAATAATACGAAGATCAAGTGAAGAATATTGAGCATGATTCGTAGCTCGGGGACATAGGATCTAGACAAGTAGATGTAGAATCATGCATTCCTCCTTCTTCAAAGGTCCAGCTAGAAGGAGACGCCCAATCTCCATGGAGGGGTTTCGCAGAAAAGAACGGTACGCCATGACCCTGTCAAAATCATCTAACTCACCATACACGTTAATAGCATCTTCTCTAATAGGAAAGTGGGCAACGTTTTCCCAAATATCATCATCAAGAATAATTGTGACCCCCTTTACTCGAGAGGTAGCAATTTGATCTCTAAATTTGAACCTAGAGTAAAATACCCTAACTAAGTCAGGATAATACGTACCTTGCATTTGGATGAAAGGGAGAACTCCTTGAATTTCAAGGAGATTAGGAAAGTTGAATCCCCTATTGATGAACTGCTCACCAATAAGGAACTTAGGAGAAATAATACCACGTTCCTTCCAATAGGACAGAAATTATTGTTGGCCTTCTGCATCAGAGATCCATCCTTCTACAGAATTAGGACGGGGATGAGATGAGGGTGCAGATCTTCTTCTAGTGGGGATTCTTGCACGAGAAGATGAGGCCATTTAAGGATTAGAAGAGTAACAAGAATATTTAAGAGGACAAGTTAAGTGAGAAGAAGGCAAAATTGATAGAATGAGGCAAGAAAGCTTGATTTCAAGAGATAGAAGTGAGTAGAAGTGAAATGGAGGTCCCTATTTATAGCCAAGCATCTCCAACGGTCATATGAAAGTGAATAAGGGTCAAAAGAGCCATTGGCAACGACTAGGAATCCAAACTTTCCAGGTTTAATCGATTAAAACTCAAATTAATCGATTAAACTAGTACCAAACCCATTTAATCGATTAATTTGAGTTGTTAATCAATTAATACTGATTTTAATCGATTAATGGGCGAATTAATCAATTAATCCAGAGAGAAATGTCATGTTTTGGGTGTTTTGGATGCAAATAATCGGTTATAACTCCAATTAATATATTATTCCAGAGAGTACTGTAAATTTTTGAGGTTTATACACATGATAATCTATTAACATCCTGTATAATGAATTCTATCCTTACAATCATCCAAAAACTGTCTAATTAAGATGAATTTTAAGCTATTTCTAATATCCCTAAGTCTCTTCTAAGATCATAGAATCTATCCTTGGGTAGAGGCTTAGTAAAAATGTCTGCTAATTGATGCTTTGTATCAACGTACTCTATTTTACAGTTTCCTTTGCTGATATGATCTCTCAAAAAGTGATGTCTAATCTCTATATGCTTAGTCCTAGAGTGCATTACTGGATTCTTAGTAAGACTGATTGCACTCGTATTATCACACATCAAAGGTATGTCATTCAGAAATATACTATAATCTTCTAACTATTGTTTCATCCACAAAATTTGAGCACAACAATTACCAGCTGCAATATATTCAGCTTCAGTGGTATATAAAGCAACACATGCCTGTTTCTTAGAATGCCAAGATACTAAGGATGAACCTAACAAATGACATGTCCCACTAGTACTCTTTCTATCAATTTTGCATCCACCATAATCAGCATCAGAAAATCCTATTAAACTAGTACAAGCATCGAGATGGATACCATAAACCAAAACCAGGTAGTTCCTTTTAAATATTTTAAAATATGTTTTACTCGCAATTAGGTGAGATTCTTTTGGACAAGCCTGAAATCTAGCACACACACGAGACAAAATGCATAATATCGGGTCTACTTGCGAGTTAAGTATAACAGAGAACCTATCATACCTCTATACATAGATTGATTAACTTCCAAACCTGATTCATCCTTGTCTAGATAGCATGAAGTTCCCATGGGTGTGTTAGCTTCATTTGAGGTGTTCATTCCAAACTTTTTAAGGATCTCTTTGCAGTATTTGGTTTGAGAGATGAAAATGCCATCTTTAAGTTGCTTGATTTGAAGTCCAAGGAAGAATGTCAATTCTCCCATCATAGACATTTCAAACTCTCCCTGCATTATCTTAGCAAATTCTACACATAACAAATTATCAGTTGATCCAAAAATAATATCATCAACATATACCTGGACAAATAAAATATGTTCTTTAACTTTCTTTATAAACAGAGTAGAATCAATTTTTCCTCTAGAAAAATCATTTGAAGTTAGGAAACTACTTAGCCTTTCATACCAAGACCTAGGAGCTTGTTTCAACCCATATAATGCTTTCTTTAATTTAAAAATATGATTAGGATAACTAAAATCCTCAAATCCAGGGGGTTGCTCCACATAAACTTCTTCTTTAATAAAACAATTCAAAAATGCACTCTTAACATCCATTTGATATAATTTAAATTTCATCAAAGATGCATAAGCAAGAAGTAGGCGTATAGCCTCTAACCTGGCAACAGGAGCATAAGTTTCATCATAATCTATACCTTCCTCCTGACAATAGCCTTTGGCAACAAGTCTGGCTTTATTCTTTGTTATGTTTCCATCTTCATCAAGTTTATTTCTAAACACCCATTTGGTTCCAATAACTTGATGTGATTCTTCTCTTGGGATTAATTCCCAGACTTGATTCCTTTCAAATTGGTTAAGTTCTTCTTGCATTGCTATGCACCATTAGTCATCTTTAAGCGCTTCCTCAACATTTTTGGGTTCTATCTATGACACAAAAGCTACAGACATGCAAAAATTAGTCATATTTCTAGTTCTTACCCTGTAGACCCCAAATCTTGCCCGACCTCCAAATAAAGTCAGAAGACCCCCTATTTGAAGACGGTCGAAGCCCAACAAGCCACTAGGAGAGACTATTAGGCCCCCGTACTAAGATAGGAGTGTTTTTTGGCCCGAAAAATAAAGTTTCTCGCCCTGAAGGGACGAGACCGTCGTCTGGAAGAACCAGACAGCCGTCTCGCCTCACACCAGGGACGAGACCGCCGTCTCGCTTGTCCAAACGACAGTCTCGTCACCTGAAAAGGCCGAGATGGCATTCTGGATTATCCAGACGGCGGTCTCGACTTCTGCCTAGTCGAGACGGCGGTCTGGATTATCCAGACGGTAGTCTCGACCTCTGCCATGGTCGAGACGGCGGTCTGGATTGTCCAGACGGCGGTCTCGACCCTGTCAGACGAAACGGCGGTCTCGACCTGTCAGGCGCGAAAAACTATAAATAGGGGCTCTCCCCCCCTCATTTCCACAGAGAAAAACACAATTCCTCCTCCTTCTCTCTAGATTTTCTCTCTCTAGAACCCCTCTGAAGCATTTCCGGAGTTTCTGAGTGTCTTTAGGAGAATTTTGAGCGTTCTAAATCTTCTTTAGAATCCCTCCGAGGCATTTCCGGAGTTTCTGAGCGTTGTAGAGTGAAGGGCTGCCACAAAGCACCCTCTTTCAAAGAATATAAGAAAGCTTGCTTCGAAGGTTCATAAACCTCTTTATTTAGTTTACCGCTTCCATTTAAATTATGCAATAGACATTAGGGCCATGTAGTCACAAATTTAAATACCGCATAATAAAAGGGTAAAAGCGCAATTTTCAAGTTTAATTATTTATCCAAAGTAGCCGGCCTATCATAGGGAACCCGAAAGGGGCGTCGTAAAGGAACTAACACTTCCTTTACACGTAACTAACTCCCTTACCCAACTCTGGTTCTAATGACCAAAGTTGGTTTTCGAAAACCAACGCCTTTTTAAACTCCTTTTCCGATGTTTCCGGTAAAAACATCGGTGGCGACTCCACGAACCCTTCAAGACCCGTTCTTGGGTTAGCCCGGTTATCGGACAACCCAAGAACACTTTTCGAAAACCTTGTCTCTAGGTTAGCCCGGTTATCAGACAACTTAAGGACGTTGTAACCACCCATAAAAAATGCGAAAATCAAAGAGGGTCGAAAAAACCATTGCGTCGCTCCGACCGCCTCGTTTTGACGGCGGCGACAGATGGCGACTCCACTGGGGAAGCCTAGAGAGTTGATCCCATTTAGTGATGGGTTGGCTTAAAAATAATTAAACCAAGAAAATAGCGCTTTTACCCTGCCTTGTATTATAACATGCTTTATTGTTTGGCTTTCAAATAACTGTTGCTTGTTTATACTTACGCAATTGATTGAAATATAAACTGCACACAAACCCTTGCACACTACGAGTTCCCTCTATACCCGGGGCAAGTGAGATAACCATAGGGAGTGGGTGGCGAGTACGGTTCAGCTGTAGTTAGGGCCTTGTGCCCACCAGGTGTGATCGGAAACCACCACTCAAGGTGATATAACCTTCCTCTTTTGGCAACAAGACCGACTCCGGCCTTAGTGTTGAGCATGGTCGGACGGACTGGAGAGTGGGGACCCTATAATGGGGGCACCTTGGGGGCCTTAGCCTCGGTGAGAACGGTTAGAACCTACCCCGACCAATGCACTTTTCTCGCAAGAAAACCCTACCTCGTGATAAAAACGAAATCTCGCCTGTTCGGGGATGATCGAATTGTGTGTGCATATGATTGTTGCATTTGTATGTTGCATAGCATAAACAAACAACAGAACAAAATCACAAAAAATATTTTTCACAAATAAACACCCTTATCTCGGACAGTCTGCCTTTTAGCTAGCCTGGTTTCAGGTTCTTTGTAAGCTAAGTAGCCACGCAGTTCCGACAGAAGAGATAAAAGGCTATAAAATAAATAAATAAAAATAAAAAAAAAATCCATTTTTCCAACGTTCATAAATAAGACCTAGTCCAAAAATTACACTCATAAAGCATTCATATAGATAGTTTATTCTTTCAAAAAAATATATATACCATACATCATGTAGAAAAACATGATAAATAGAAAATAAACACTCACATTCATTCAAATAAGCATCATTTTCATCAAACATACATCTTGATTCTAGAAAATGGAGGGGACAAGTAGACAAGTGGGGAAGGTGGATATTCTCCAAAACCATACTGGGAAACTGGAACGGCTTAGTGCAACAATGCCACCAGAGGTCCGCGCCGATTTTATAAAGTCCTATGGACGAATTTTGGACCTCCTAAAGATCAGTGTCGATCAGGTCTTCCTCAGGGTACTAATTCATTTTTGGAACTCCAATCTGCGGTGCTTTGAATTTCCGCAGTTCGACATGGTGCCCACCTTAGAGGAGTATGAAGCTATGTTGAAGTGGCCTAAATCAGCCGGGGTCCATATTCGCCACGAGGCGTATACTCCTGCAGCATCAGTCGCTGCCCTTATCCATCTACCGTTCCGACAGAGTACACTGATAGGAAGAGGGAACACGCAGGGGTGGAAAGTATCGATGTTAGAAGACCACCTGTCCTACCTGGCTGAAAGGACAGAGTGGGTTGCCTTCAACAAAACCCTGGCACTCATAATTTTTGGAACAATCCTGTTCCCCTTCCACCTCGACACAATAGATCAAGCCGTCATGGACGCCTTCTTCACTTGGGACGTGTACTCGAAGAGTCCCTTGCCTGCTATTCTTGCCGACACCTTGCTCTCGGTGGATTTTTGCCATCAGAAGCAAGGGAGAAAACTCCACTGCTGCTCTTCATTACTATACGTGTGGAGCATCACACATCTTTACGCCTCCAGTCACATGGGGATATTCCCCGAACCTTTGAGAAGTTTCTCCAAGATCCCCCTCCAACGAAGCCTGACTATAGAATGGAGGGATGAGTTAGAACGAAAGGACGCCAACAGTATATCTTGGGT
The DNA here is from genome assembly GCA_963425845.1 of Sphenostylis stenocarpa. Classification (NCBI taxonomy): domain Eukaryota; kingdom Viridiplantae; phylum Streptophyta; class Magnoliopsida; order Fabales; family Fabaceae; genus Sphenostylis; species Sphenostylis stenocarpa. Next base: position 45,310,282 of record OY731402.1, on the reverse strand, counting down.
CTGCCCTTGGTTCTGACCTGGCCCCGTTCTCATCAGATGTGGGGACTATCCGAACATACCCTTGATAGGACTCAGGGGTTGCATAGCCTACTCACCTAGAGTAGCTATGAGGCAACTCATGAGGACCCAAACTACTATTTCCCGAGGGGAGCTCGGAGGACTGTGCTTCTTTGGAGACCCGTGCACAATCATCAACTCATCAACCATGAGAAAAGCATGGGAGAGGCCAGTCTACATGGGAGACAGAGAGCTAGGAAAAGCTCGGGTAACTGTCACCAGTGACTACGAGGCGTGGAGAAGAAAAAGAGGGATGGCTCAACCATCCACCACACCCGTGCCAATCGCCAATAACGAAGAGCTGCAGGCACAAGTCAATGCCTTGACCTAGAGGGTAGAAATCATGGGATCCCAGATACGGGCCCTTGAGGAAAAAGAGCAGGCATCTATCCTCACGATTGATGGTCTACAAAGGCAAGGCAAGAAAAAGGATCATGAAATAGAGCGCCTCAAGGACCAATGTGCAGACGCTAACGAACAAGCTATCCGAGCATCCAAAACTGCCAGAACCAGTTCGGATAGCCAACTGCAAGAAATAACCGCCAAAACAGCACACCTTGAGGCCGAATCAGCTAAGCAGGCACAAACGATCAAGGAGTTGTCGGAAGGGCTCCTTAAGGCTCGGTTAGACATCCGCCAAGAGCGAGAGGCCAACAGGAGACTCACCAAAAGTCTCTCTGAGCTACGCCTTAAGGAGAAAGACGGGCTAGCTCAGTACGGCCAAGTACTGCAAGAGAAAGACCGAGCCGTTGAAAAGCTCGATGAACTACAAGCCTTGGTCGTTCATCAAGAGGCGAAGATCAAAGAGGCTCAGAAGTACAGTGAAGATATGAGCGAGGCAGTCCACAAGCAAAGCGAAGAGCTTGCTCACCATGTCCGGGAAGCCGAGAGAGAACTACATAGGAATCAAGACCCGCCTGTGGGTTTCTTTAGGCTTTTCCGTTTTTGCCAAAAGACGCTTCGTAGTATGGAATAGGAGAATGTACACCTTCCAATGAATTAATGAAATCTTTTTCCTTATTCAACAGTTGTCTACTTGCATACATGAGAATGCATTCGCATATTTAATTTCCCCTCCTTCACGCTTAATAAATAAGATAATAAAAAGGAAGGATTAACCAACACGTCTTCCAACTCAGAAGAATGGAGAGAAAGCCACTCCTAATAAAGCTCACCCCAACGGTCTAATCATCATAAGAGGGAAATAAACCTCGGCCGTTGGTCCTCAAGAGCAAAGAAGAGGGGACAAGGACGCCAGTGCGACTATTTATGCCACGTCCTTTCCCCTACGAGTCAAATAAAGTTGTACCACAGAGATATGGGGAATCTTCACCGATAAAAGAAGAAATAACAAACATAGCCGGCATTGGGGGCACAACTAGAAGTGGAAGAATCTACTCCCCCAAGGACACACAGGAAAATGTCCTTCAAAATAAAGGAAAAAATAAAAAGACCGAAGAAGAAAAAGAAAATAAAGAATCCAAGGAGGAGACAGAGGAATTACTCCAGTTTATAAGGCAGAGTGAGTATTCCATTATTGACAAGCTCAACCGTATGCCTGCAAAGATCACGTTGCTATCTTTGATAATGAGCTCGGAACCGCACCGGAATGCCCTGCTGAAGGTCTTGAGCGAGGCGCATGTACCTCACACAATATCCCAAGAAAAGGTTGAGAGGATCGTCGGTCACATCACGGCAAACGATCACCTCACTTTCACAAAGGAAGAACTCCCCTTCGAGGGGCCAAAACATAACAAGCCCTTGCATATCTCGGTTAAATGCAAGGAATACCTCATCGCCAAAGTTCTTGTGGATAACGGGTCGTCCCTGAACGTGATGCCCAAGTGCACACTGGATAAGTTGACTATCCAAGGAACCCGTCTGCGCTCAAGCAGCACCATCGTTCGAGCCTTCGACGGATCAAAACAAGAAGTAGTGGGAGAGATCAGTTTTCCAATCCAGGTTGGACCCACTACCTTCAACGTCGATTTCCATGTAATGGACATTACTCCAGTATACAGCTCTCTCCTCGGTAGGCCTTGGATTCATGACGCTAAGGCAGTACCTTCGACGCTCCACCAGAAAGTCAAGTTCATAGTGGACGATAAACTGGTCACAGTCCAAGCAGAAGACGATATCCTGATCAGTGGACCGTCCACCCAACCTTATGTGGATGCGGCTGAAGAGGCCCTTGAAACATCTTTTCAAGCGCTCGAAATTGCCAGTATAGAGCGACTTCCCAGAAACACAAAGGTAGCCCGCATGATGTTGAGGCATGGCTACCATCCTGGCCAAGGACTGGGGGTAGATTCCCAAGGCATGAGGGAACCCCCAAAATTCAAAGACAATCCTTGCAAGTATGGCCTAGGATTTGACCCTACCAAGGGTCGGGCGGAAAGAAGGAAAGGGAAGTCTCTCCTCCGCACACTCAAGCAAATTTTCTGAAGTGGAGGGGTGCAAGCGTCAAGAGCCACCTTAGTCATTAGGAGAACTTTTTCTTCGTTTAAGGGATGTAAACCCCATGATTGTTAGAGATTCTCCCCCGGGGCTAGCCCGACCCCCGGGCATTTTAGGGCACATATTCCCTTATTAATTAATAAGAAATATTCTTTCTATCTGCTTCTCTTCCTTCTACTTCTGACTAGACCTCATAAATAACCCTGTCTAAGTAAACAAAAAAAAAGAGAAGAATAAAAAGCGCTTCCAAATAATCAACGTTTAACATTGCTATTGCCATCAAGTTAGTTGATTAGAAGCACCTAAGAATAAGACTTCACTTCACCCATAAAGAAAGTCATGCTTCGCCAATACTGTGAACAAAAAAATAAATCCACAAAAAGAAAAAAGCCCAGAGAAGCCAAAGGCCAAAAGAAAAGGGAAAATTACCCGGTAGGAAACCCACTAAGGGGGCTACACAAAAGATAGGGTCGACCCGGTAGGATACCCGAACAACAATAAAGGGTAGCCTAGGCAAAAGTTAGGGTTACAAATAAAGGTCCGCTAGGATTTCTCCAAAATTTTACAAAAGAAGGAACCTAGACAAAAGTTAGGACCAAAAACACAGTATCCTAGTTCGAAAACCCAAAGGGCGATCTAGGGAAATCAGCTAGCCATTTAGAAGCAATGGAGATGAAACCAAAGAGCGCGAATACAAAAAAAGAAAGGAAAAATGTTTGCTTAGACAAAGCTTAAACACCCAGGCTTAACCTTAGCCAGCCATTCTTACAAAATCCTTGTATCAATAAAAAGCAACCCTCTAAAACACAAACCATTGATTTTTACCTCCTTTACTTCTTTTCTCTTGACCCTCACGACAATATTCTAATAATTAATTTGGGAATATGGAGGCGTATAGTCAACAAGAGGATTGAAATCCCTAAAGCAAGGAAAAAGGGACACTACATGACAAAAGTGCTCTACAAAAGAAAAAAAGAAAAAAAAAGAGAAAGAAAAAAAGAAAGAAAGAAAGCAAAAGAAATTACCCTTCGGTCACAAGAAGTCTGGCATGGTACAACCAAAAGTAAACGCGGCGAATCAGAAGGCTTTCAGCACAACAAGACACGTTGGTTAAATCCTTCTGAAAAACTAATTAAAATATGCATTATAGGGCATCAAACATGAAAATATTTGCATGCATAAAATGTTTTTGAACCAGGTCCTATTTCTTATTCAAAAAAAAAAAAAACACCAGAAATTCGAGACCGCCGTCTCGATTCCCCTGCAAATCGAGACCGCCGTCTCGAGGAACCAGACCGCCATCTCGATTCAGGCAAAGTCGAGACCGCCGTCTGGAACCTCCAGACCACCGTCTCGACTCAGGCAAAATCGAGACCGTCGTCTGGAACCTCCAAACCGCCGTATCGACCAGCAACCCAAACGAGACCGCCATCTCGACTTCCCAGACGGCGGTCTCGGTCTGAAAATTTTCCTATATAAGGGGGCGCGCCTGGATGGGTTTCCTCACAACTCTCCTTGCCTCCTAAGCCTCCAGAGCCTCCAGAACTCATATTTCTACTCCTCCAAGCCTTCCCTGCTCAAGATGTTCAGCAGAAGTGCCTCCAGGAAGAGAAGGGGCACTGCTGGTGCTAGCAGCTCGGCACCACCGCCACCCCTAGATCCTTCTCAGCTGTCACCACAGCACAGGCCCGCCTAGACAACATTAGGAACTACTAGTGGCACTCCATGCTGACACTGGACTTCGCCGTTCTGGCTGAATTTGGATGGGAAGAAGACGTCAGAACCCACATCGACAGCATTGGGTGGGGCTTTCTGCTGCGAACCCCACCCACACATGTGTACCCCCAAGCGGTACAAGAATTCTTGGCCTCCGTCTCTCTCATCGAGATCCCCTCCATGGCCTCGGGCATGCAGCCCACTAAAATGGTCAACTATTTCATGGGTGGGTAATACCACACCACCACCCTGGAAGAATTCAATGTGTCCATTGGATTTATCCAGCCCGAGGAAGCGCTGACCCGGGAATACCGAGAGGCCATCTGCTCTCGGCCCGCCAACCTTAGCCCCGCGGAAATGTGGCATGAGGTCACAGGAGCAACCACACTGCCCACTTTGATGAGAGGCTCACGCACTGCAACCAGGCACTCCGCATTTGCCACAAGGCTGGCGGCGGGCACAATCCATGGGAGGAAGGAAAGCCAGGGTAAGATATCCCTCCTTGATCTCTTTGCCCTCTATTGCATGCACCGGAGGCGGCGCCGCAACCCGGATACTTTCTCCTAAGGGCCCTTAAGGACTTTGGGAGCGAGATCCACGGGGTCGTCCTCATAGCTCCCCTCATCACCCCTCCGCGAGAGAAGGGGTGCCGGGCCGGGAAGAGGCGGCCCGCAACCTACGACCCGAGCCCATCAATGGGCCAATCGCTGGTCGGCATAGGAATGCTGATACGTCGGGAAACCAGTTCGCCACTGCACCCCTCCCCGGACTTCGAGCTGGATCTCCGAGGGATCATGGCGATGCAGGATATGCCCACATCCCCCGACTCCCAACAGCAACAACAGCAGCAACAGCCACCACCATACACAGAGGACTTTGCTGGTATGCACCAACACATGAATGATCTGAGCCAGCAGTTCGCCCAAATAGCGATATGGCGAGAGCAGCAGACCCAGTGGCAACAGGCCCACGATGCTCGCCAGCAGGCCTATCAAGCTCGCCAGGACGAGATCTACTAGGAGCAGCAGAGGTTGCGGCAGGAATGGACGACATTCCAAGAGGACTACCATGACGAAGTCCAAGAGCAAGTAGACTTCCGGTATCACATGTACAAAGGGTTTCCTTACTCCGATTCCCCTGATGATAGCCCTTAGGGACTACATTTACCTAAATAAAAGCTGTTGTAATAAAATTTTCCATGAATAAAATTTTATTCCATGCATTCCTTGCCTTCTTTTACAAAAGTCAGCGTAACAAAAATAACTTAAAAGAGAAAAGGCATACGCTCAAGAAAAAAGCCAAAATCCAAAATCGCGAGAAAAAAGAGATAAAACCGCGAGAAAAAGGCAGGATCGACTACCAAGAGTCGAAAACAAAGAGACATAACCCGACCAACCAGCAAGAGTCGAATGACTACCACCAAAAGTAAAAAAACAAAGAATCCCCAGCAACCGACAAAGCTGGATGGACAACCAACAAAATCCCCGGCAAAGCCCGGACGACCATCCAAGAAGTCCAAAAAACAATTTACCAAACACAAAAAACACTCCCCAGGAAGCCGGCGCATGGTCAGAATCAGTAAGCCGCCACCATTGCCAAAGGATCAGCCACCGCAAGAAGGGGCATCCAGAGGCACATAACCAGACGGGGGTTCATACTCGTCAGCCAAAGGATCAGCTACCGCAAGATGGAGCATCCGGAGGCTTAACACCAGATGGGGGTGTGTACTCATCGGGCCTTACAGAAGAGGGCTTACCAGGCGGGGGTTCATACTCGTCAAACACCAGATGGGGGTTCGTACTCATCAGCCGAAGGGGTCAGCTACCGCGAGGGGTCAGCTACCGCGACAAAGGAGCATCCCGGAAGTGCACAACACAACATCTCCCCAGAGGATCACCCGCCGCAAAGACGGAGTATCTGAAGGGAAACCGGGCAAGAGGGTCAACTCCTTTACCCTCCAGTCGATTACCTTGGCACAAAAGGCCAGCAGTCGACTGGTCGGGTAAAGGGGGGGCAGCTGTAGACCCCAAATCTTGCCCGGCCTCCAAATAAAGTCAGAAGACCCCCTATTTGAAGACGGTCGAAGCCTAACAAGCCACTAGGAGAGACTATTAGGCCCCCGTACTAAGATAGGAGTGTTTTTTGGCCCGAAAAATAAAGTTTCTCGCCCTGAAGGGATGAGACCGCCGTTTGGAAGAACCAGACCGCCGTCTTGCCTCACACCAGGGACGAGACCGCCGTCTCGCTTGTCCAGACGGCGGTCTCGTCACCTGAAAAGGCCGAGACGGCGTTCTGGATTATCCAGACGGCGGTCTCGACTTCTGCCTAGTCGAGACGGCGGTCTGGATTATCCAGACGGCGGTCTCGACCTCTGCCATGGTCGAGACGGCGGTCTGGATTGTCCAGACGGCGGTCTCGACCCTGTCAGACGAAACGGCGGTCTCGACCTGTCAGGCGCGAAAAACTATAAATAGGGGCTCTCCCCCCCTCATTTCCACAGAGAAAAACACAATTCCTCCTCCTTCTCTCTAGATTTTCTCTCTCTAGAACCCCTCCGAAGCATTTCCGGAGTTTCTGAGTGTCTTTAGGAGAATTTTGAGCGTTCTAAATCTTCTTTAGAATCCCTCCGAGGCATTTCCGGAGTTTCTGAGCGTTGTAGAGTGAAGGGCTGCCACAAAGCACCCTCTTTCAAAGAATATAAGAAAGCTTGCTTCGAAGGTTCATAAACCTCTTTATTTAGTTTACCGCTTCCATTTAAATTATGCAATAGACATTAGGGCCATGTAGTCACAAATTTAAATACCGCATAATAAAAGGGTAAAAGCACAATTTTCCAGTTTAATTATTTATCCAAAGTAGCTGGCCTATCATAGGGAACCCGAAAGGGGCGTCGTAAAGGAACTAACACTTCCTTTACACGTAACTAACTCCCTTACCCAACTCTAGTTCTAATGACCAAAGTTGGTTTTCGAAAACCAACGCCTTTTTAAACTTCTTTTCCGATGTTTCCGGTAAAAACATCGGTGGCGACTCCACGAACCCTTCAAGACCCGTTCTTGGGTTAGCCCGGTTATCGGACAACCCAAGAACACTTTTCAAAAACCTTGTCTCTAGGTTAGCCCGGTTATCGGACAACCTAAGGACGTTGTAACCACCCATAAAAAATGTGAAAATCAAAGAGGGTCGAAAAAACCATCGCGTCGCTCCGACCGCCTCATTTTGACGGTGGCGACATACCCCTTTTGAGATATCACCAATGATATTGTCCATTGAGAGTCCTCTAGGTGATTGCCATTCTTTTGATAATTCAGGCGTATGAGAAGGCTCATTTTCTTCCAAATATAATTCATCAAGAGCCTCTCTTATATACTCATCATCACCTGCAAGTTCTTTATTTGACTCAAGAGGATTTCCCCCAAGGTCTACAATCTCATCAAAAGTAACATGAATAGATTCTTCAATATTTAAGGTTCTTCTATTAAACACCCTGTAAGCCTTGCTAGTTAATGAATAACCTAAGAAAATGCCCTCATCGGCTTTTGAGTCAAATTTTCCTAAGTTGTCATTTCCATTATTTAACACAAAGCACTTACATCCAAATATTTTTAAATGAACAACATTAGGCTTTCTACTATTTAACAATTCATAGGGAGTTGATTTTATAATTGACCTAATGAGCATTCTATTTAAAACATAACAAGTATTACTAACCGTATCAGCCCAAAAATATTTAGGAACATTTGATTCATTTAACATTGTTCTAGCAAGTTCCTCTAGTGACCTATTTTTCCTTTCAACTACACCATTTTGTTGGGGAGTCCTAGGAGCAGAAAAGTTATGTAATATTCCATTTTCTTCACAATAATTTTCAAACTTTTCATTTTGAAACTCACCACCATGGTCACTTCTTAAAACTTTAATTCTTAAGTCTTTCTCATTTTGTATTTGTTTTGTAAAGTTTCTAAAGACCTTAAAAGCTTCACTTTTCATTGTTAGGAAAAATGTCCAAGTATATCTAGAGTAATCATCAACAATTACAAGACCATAATAATTTCCACCAAAGCTTTTTATTCTAGAAAGTCCAAATAAATATAAATGTAATAATTCTAGGGGTTTTGAAATGGAAATAACATTCTTTGATTTAAATGATGATTTTACTTGTTTACCTTTTTTACATGCATCACACAATCTATCTTTTTTAAATTTTAACTTAGGCAAACCAATAACTAAGTCTTTTGAAATCAATTTGTTCAAATGATGCATATTTATATGAGCCGCTCTTTTATGCCATAACCAAGGGTTCTCTTCCTTAGCAACTAAACATGTTATGCTAGAATCATGTAAACAATCCAAATCAATCAAGTATATGTTGTTATGCCTAATGCCTTTTAATTCTACATTTTCGGAATCTATCAAATGTATGGTGCAAAATTTACTTTCAAAGATTACCTTAAATCCTTTGTCACATAGTTGACTTATGCTAAGGAGATTATGCTTTAGTCCATCAACAAGAAGCACATCCTTAATCTCCAAGGTGTTTGCACCACCTATATTTCCAATTCCAAGAATTTTCCCTTTGTTGTTGTCCCCATGAGTTACATATCCTTGTTCTTTAGCTTTGAAACTCACAAATTTCGTTTTATCACCGGTCATATGCTTTGAGCATCCACTATCAAGATACCACATAGACTTCTTTGATTTGGAAGTTTCCTCAAAATCGGAAGATATGTTGTCATTTGCCATTAAGCAAATATTGGCTTCAACTTCCGAGTCACTTGATTCCGAACTTGAATCATGTTGTCCCAAGCAATATAGGCTTTCTTCTTGAAGAACTTTTTGCCTTTGATTTCATCGTTTTTCTTGTTTGGACATTCGGTCTTTACATGTCCTACTTCACCACAACCTTAACATTTTCTATTTATGGAAGTACTTTCTCTTACCTTTCCCTTACCTTTGAATGGATGCCTTCCTTTTGCTTTCATGAATTTGGTGAACTTCTTTATCATAAGACTCAATTCTTCTTCTTCGTTCTCCGAGTCTTCTTCTTCCTTTTTATTTTTACCTTTGGAAATTTCGGTTTTGAAGGCTAAGTTCTTCTTTTGATATTGTCCTTCTTCTTCATTTAGCCTTCCAAGATCTAGCTCATGCTCTCTTAGTTTTCTAAAGAGCGCCACCATAGACATTGTTGCAAGGTTTTGTGACTCCGAGATGGCCGTCACCTTAGGTTGCCATTTCCTATCCAAAGATTTTAAAATTTTAACATTCAATTCATCAACGTCAAAGATTTTACCTAATTCGGTGAGATGGTTCACAATATGAGTGAAACACTTTTGAACGTCAAATATCGTTTCGCCTTGTTGCATCCGAAACATCTCGTATTCTTGGATTAGGGAATTTTTCCGTGCTCTCTTAACATTGTCGGTACCTTCGTGGGTCACTCTTGGCATTTCCCACATCTCCTGAGCACTTTTACAAACAGAAATCCTGTAAAACTCGTCAAGGGTTAAAGCAGATGAAATTATATTTCTAGCCCTAACGTCAAATTGTGCTTTTCTGTTTTCCTCTGTTGTCCATCTAGAAAAAGCTTTGGCAACGTCAACACCGTTCTCAGTAACTTTAGGAACATATGGACCATTTAAAATAGCGTCCCAAACGCCTCTATCAACAGACTCTAAAAAGATTTTCATTCTTACTTTCCAGAAAGGATAATTTTGACGCGCAAAAAGTGGGGATCTGTTGATAGACGCACCTTCGGCAAAAGTTTGATTTTGTCCGGCCATTTTCGAAAAGTTTGAATGACTATCAAAGCAAGCTCTGATACCACTTGTTAGAATCGTGCAGCGGAATGTTCACGTGGTCGGACAAAAACCAAGAGGGGGGTGAATTGGTTTCTTAACAAAAATTAGGTTTTCAAAATTTTCCCCAAATTTTACCGATTAAAAAGTTTTGTAAACGTAAATAAGATAGAGATACAGTCTTACACAGGAGATTTATACTGGTTCGGATCAAAAGACCCTACGTCCAGTTGCTAATCACTCAAACAGAGGATTAACGGTGTCACTATGATCAAAGTTGTTACAAACAGATAACAATTGAAAATACAAAGTAAAGAAAACACCTCTCTTGAAACCCACAAGAGATGAAGAACAGCTTTCCCCAGAGACGGCACAACACACAATCCACTAAGAACTCCACTTAGTGATTCTTATCGCTTCTAGCCCACACCAGGTTCCAAAAGCCCCTTTTTCCTCCAACAAACAGTTCTCTGGCACTCACAACACTTAACTTTTGTTTGAAAAAGGTTGTTCAATTCTTCTGAGTGCCATAGAGAAGCTTAACTAGAGAAATTAGGGTTTGGGAATTGGGATTTTCGGAACTAGGAGTCTTGGGATTAGGATTTTCGAAAATAGGTTTAATTTGAAGTTGAAAATCAAAATCTGACTGAAATAATCGATTAAATGAAGTGTTAATCGATTATTACAGAGCCAAAACTAGCAGAACCCCAAAACTCACTATTTTAATCGATTAAAAGTCCTGTTAATTGATTAACAGGCCTGTTAATCGATTAACAGGTGTGTTAATCGATTATTACAGTGAACAGATACAGAAAATGGTTTTTGTCACTGTAATAATCGATTATTTGACCATTTAATCGATTAAAGCCGAGGCAAAAAGATAAATTTGAGTTTTTGAAGCTTCTAAAGTGCAGACTATGTACCGGCTATCTTAAACTCTAATATTACAGACTCAAACTAATCAAAACAGAGTTATTACACTATAAAACAAGTCTTCAACTCTCTAAGTCTTGTGTTCTTGAATCATCATCAAAATCAACAAGCTTCATGTCCATGTAAGTTCAACATCAAGTCCTTGAATGTTCAACAAAAATCACTTAGAAAGTTTTATGAAAACCTTTAGCAGTATTTTAATCTATTAAAAGACGAAACAATCTATTAAAACAATTTGAAAGATTTTTTACAAAGAGTTTTAATTGATATAAACGTTGTCGTATCAGTTGAAACAAATCTGGAAAATAATCAAGAACATTTTAACAAATTAAAAGAAGTTTTAACAGATTAAAACTAGACTTTTAACAGATTAAAAAATTATTTTAACAGATTAAATAAATCGCGAGTTTGGAAAATCTTCTATAAAAACATAATTGCTTGAACATTTTAAAAGACATTTTTTTGCAATCAATCAGCAATCATAAGTGCTACTTTCAAGAGAGAATCGCGCTAGTTTTGTGAAGTTCTTAGAAGTTCTTTCTTGAGGCAATATTTGCATTCTTTTGGAGAAGAAACTCATTCTGCAGAGCTGCATAAACCTGGTTTGGGTGATCTAGTTTCTTCTCTTTGTTTCTTTACTTTTCTTTTCTGTATTGTGTGTGCTTGGAAGTGTGGGCACTGGTTTCTGTGGCTGGAATTTGGCTGCAGGGTTGTTCAAGAACTGGAAATTGGTTCTTGGTGAAGGTTTAGGTGCAAGGACTGGAATTTTGGTTCTTGTGATAGATTGAGTGTGTGATTGAAGTTGTAATTTGTAAAACGTTCAATCTAGTGGAATCCAGCTGGAATTTGGCTAGAAACTGGACATAGCCCTGGGATTGGGTGAACCAGTATAAATCTTGGTTGTATCTTTCTAAACTTTTCTCTCTTTAATTCTGCCATTGCCTTTACTTTGATTGTTTGTTGTATTTGATTCAAGAATTGGTCAGAATTCTTAATCTTTGAAATAGATAATCTATAAATTGCGAAAATCTTTCAAAGATCAATTCACCCCCCTCCCCTCTTGATCTCAGCCTACATTTCTAACACAATACTCCAAGTTCCGAAAATCCCCAATTCCAAAACCCTAATTCATCTACTTAAGGTTTTCTATGGCTCTCAGAAAAATTGAACAACCTTTTTCAAACAAAAGTTAAGAGCTGTGATTGCCAGAGAACTGTTTGTTGGAGGAAAAATGGGCTTTTGGAACCTAGTGTGGGCTAGAAGTGATAAGAATCACTAAGTGGAGTTCTTAGTGGATTGTGTGTTGTGCCGTCTCTAGGGAAAGTTGTTCTTCATCTCTAATGGGACTCAAGAGAGGTGTTTTCGTTACTTTATCTTTTTCATTTGTAATCTGCTTGTATAACTTTGATTATAGTGACAGCGTTAATCCCATGTTTGAGTGATTATCAACTGGACGTAGAGTCTTTTGATCCGAACCAGTATAAATCTCCTGTGTAAGACTCTATCTCTATCTTATTTACGTTTACACAGTATTTTAATCGGTAAAATTTGGGGAAAATTTTAAAACCTAATTTTTGTTAAGAAACCAATTCACCCCCCTCTTGGTTTTTGTCCAACCACGCAAACATTCCGCTGCGTGATTCCAACAAGTGGTATCAGAGCTTGCTTTGATAGTCATTCAAACTTTTCGAAAATGACTGGACAAAATCAAACTTTTGCCGAAGGTGTGTTTATCAAAAGACCCCCACTTTTTGCGGGTCAAAATTATCCTTTCTGGAAAGTTAGAATGCAAATCTTTTTAGAGTCTGTTGATAGAGGCTTTTGGGACGCTATTTTAAACGATCCCTATATTCCTAAAGTTACAGAAAACGGAGTAGACGTTCCTAAGCCATTTTCAAGATGGACGTCGGAGGAAAATAGAAAAGCTCAATTTGACGTTTGGGCTAGAAATATTATTTCATCTGCTTTAACCCTTGATGAGTTTTACAGGATCTCTATTTGTAAAAGTGCTCAAGAGATGTGGGAAATGCTAAGAGTGACCCACGAAGGTACCGACGACGTTAAGAGAGCACGAAAAAATTCCCTAATCCAAGAATACGAGATGTTCCGGATGCAACAAGGTGAAACGATATTTGACGTTCAAAAGCGTTTCACTCATATTGCGAACCATCTCACCGGATTAGGTAAAATTTTTTACGTGGATGAGTTAAATGTTAAAATCTTAAAATCTTTGGATAGGAAATGGCAACACAAGGTGACGACCATCTCGGAGTCACAAAACCTTGCCACAATGTCTATGGCGGCGCTCTTTGGAAAGTTGAGAGAGCATGAGCTTGAGCTTGGAAGGCTAAATGATGAGGAAGGACAATATCAAAAGAAGAACTTAGCCTTCAAAACTGAAATCTCCAAAGGTAAGAATAAAAAGGACGAAGAAGACTCGGAGAATGAAGAAGAAGAATTGAGTCTTATGATAAAGAAGTTCACAAAATTCATGAAAGCCAAAGGAAGACATCCATTCAAAGGTAAAGGAAAGGTAAGGGAAAATTCTTCCGTAAATATCAAATGTTATGGCTGTGGTGAAACAGGACATGTGATGACCGAATGTCCAAACAAGAAAAACGAAGAAATCAAAGGCAAAAAGTTCTTCAAGAAGAAAGCCTACATTGCATGGGACAACAGTGATTCAAGTTCGGAATCAAGTGACTCGGAAGTTGAAGCCAATATTTGCTTAATGGCAAAAGACAACATATCTTCCGACTTTGAGGTAAGTGATTCTGACTCATCTTCTAGTGATGATGAAAATAACCTTGATGAACTGCAAAATGAATATAATGAATTGTTTAGTGCCTTTAAGGACTTGAAAAATGAATATAAAGTTGTGAAAAAGAGTTTAAGTAGATCCAAAAAGGAGGTTGATTCATTAAAAACGAAAATTGCATGTTTAGAGGAAAAGGAAACCTTAGAAACGAAAATTGTATGCTTAGATGAGAATGATGATAAGAATATAGTATGTGCATCTTGTAAAGAATATGAGTATGACATAGATATACTTAATCATTTGCTTGATAAAGCCGAAAAGGAATTGAGTAATAATAATAAGGATAAAATTGTTGTAACTCAAAATAGTGTAAATCATCAAGTTTCTATGAAAAAGCCTAAAACTAAAAAGAGAAGAGTATGGGTGGAAAAAGGAACTAAATTATCTATTGTTAGAAATAAATCATTTTCAAAAGCTACATCTAAAGCATGTTTTATTGTATGAAACAAGGTCATACTTCAAATAGATGTAAAATAAAACATTTTGGTGTTCCTAAAGGAAAATACATTTGGGTTCCTATTGTTAAATAACTTGTTTATCTCTAACCCCAAGGACCCAAAAGTTATGGGGACCGAAGTCTATGTGGTATCTTGATAGCGGATGCTCAAAGCATATGACTGGTGATAAAACGAAATTTGTTAGTTTCAAAGCTAAAGAACAAGGATATGTAACTTATGGGGACAACAACAAAGGAAAAATTCTTGGAGTTGGAAATATAGGTGGTGCAAACACTTTGGAGATTAAGGATGTGCTTCTTGTTGATGGGCTAAAGCATAATCTCCTTAGTATAAGTCAACTATGTGACAAAGGATTTAAGGTAATATTTGAAAGTAAATTTTGCACCATACATTTGATAGATTCCGAAAATGTAGCACTAAAAGGCATTAGGCATAATAACATATACTTGATTGATTTGGATTGTTTACATGATTCTAGTATAACATGTTTAGTTGCTAAGGAAGAGAACCCTTGGTTATGGCATAAGAGAGCAGCTCATATAAATATGCATCATTTAAATAAATTGATATCAAAAGACTTAGTTGTTGGTTTACCTAAGTTAAAGTTTGAAAAGGATAGGTTATGTTATGCATGTCAAAAAGGTAAACAAGTGAAATCATCATTTAAATCAAAGAGTGTCATTTCCACATCTAAACCTTTAGAATTATTACATTTTGACTTATTTGGTCCTTCTAGGATAAAAAGCTTTGGTGGAAATTATTATGGACTTGTAATTGTTGACGACTTTTCTAGATATACTTGGACATTTTTCTTGACAATGAAAACTGAAGCTTTTAAGGTCTTTAGAAAGTTTGCAAAGCAAATTCAAAATGAGAAAGACCTAAGAATTAAAGTTTTAAGAAGTGACCATGGTGGTGAGTTTCAAAATGAAAAGTTTGAAAATTATTATGAGGAAAATGGAATATTGCATAATTTTTCTGCTCCTAGGACTCCCCAACAAAATGGTGTAGTTGAAAGGAAAAATAGGTCACTAGAGGAACTTGCTAGAACAATGCTAAATGAATCAAATGTTCCTAAATACTTTGGACTGATGTGGTTAGTACTGCATGTTATGTTTTGAATAGAATGCTCATTAGGCCAATTATAAAATCAACTCCCTATGAATTGTTAAATGGTAGAAAGCCTAATGTTGCTCATTTGAAAATATTTGGATGTAAGTGCTCTGTGTTAAATAATGGAAAGGACAACTTAGGAAAATTTGACTCAAAAGCCGATGAAGACATTTTCTTATGTTATTCATTAACTAGAAAGGCTTATAGAGTGTTTAATAGAAGAACCTTAAATATTGAAGAATCTATATATGTTACTTTTGATGAAATTGTAGACCTTGGGGGAAATCCTCTTGAGTCAAATAAAGAACTTGCAGGTGATGATGAGTACATAAGAGAGGCTCTTGATGAATTGTATTTGGAAGAAAATGAGCCTTCTCAAACACCTAAATTAGCAAAAGAATGGCAATCACCAAGAGGACTCTCAATGGACAATATCATTGGTGACATCTCAAAAGGGGTAAGAACTATAAATATGACTAATTTTTGCATGTCTGTAGCTTTTGTGTCACAGATAGAACCCAAAAATGTTGAGGAAGCACTTAAAGATGACCAATGGTGCATACCTATTCAAGAGGAACTTAACTAATTTGAAAGGAATCAAGTCTGGGAATTAATCCCAAGAGAAGAATCACATCAAGTAATTGGAACTAAATGGGTATTTAGAAATAAACTTGATGAAGATGGAAACATAACAAAGAATAAAGCCAGACTTGTTGCCAAAGGTTACTGTCAGGAGGAAGGTATTGATTATGATGAAACTTATGCTCCTGTTGCCAGGTTAGAGGCTATACACCTAGTTCTTGTTTATGCATCATTGATGAAATTTAAATTATATCAAATGGATGTTAAGAGTGCATTTTTGAATGGTTTTATTAAAGAAGATGTATATGTAGAGCAACCCCCTGGATTTGAAGATTTAAGTTATCCTAATCATATTTTTAAATTAAAGAAAGCATTATATGGGTTAAAACAAGCTCCTAGGTCTTGTTATGAAAGGCTAAGTAGTTTCCTAACTTCAAATGATTTTTCTAGAGGAAAAATTGATTCTACTCTATTTGTAAAGAAAGTAAAAGAACATATCTTATTGGTCCAAGTATATGTTGATGATATTATCTTTGGATCAACTGATAATTCTTTGTGTGTAGAATTTGCTAAGATAATGCAGGGAGAGTTTGAAATGTCTATGATGGGAGAATTAACATTCTTCCTTGGACTTCAAATCAAGCAACTTAAAGATGGCATTTTTATCTCTCAAACCAAATACTGCAAAGAGATACTCAAAAAGTTTGGAATGGACACTTCAAAGGAAGCTAACATACCCATGGGAACTTCATGCTATTTAGACAAGGATGAATCAGGTTTGGAAATTAATCAATCTATGTATAGAGGTATGATAGGTTCATTGTTATACTTAACTGCAAGTAGACCTGATATTATGCATTCTGTCTGTGTGTGTGCTAGATTTCAGGCATGTCCAAAAGAATCTCACCTAACTGCAGTAAAACGTATTTTAAAATATTTAAAAGGAACTACTGGTTTTGGTTTATGGTATCCATCTAAAGCTTATACTAGTTTAATAGGTTATTCTGATGTTGATTATGGTGGATGCAAAATAGATAGAAAGAGTACTAGTGGGACATGTCACTTGTTAGGTTCATCATTAGTGTCTTGGCATTCTAAGAAACAGGCATGTGTTGCTTTATCCACCACTGAAGTTGAATATATTGCAACTGGTAATTGTTGTACTCAAATTTTGTGGATGAAACAACAACTAGAAGATTATAGTATATTTCTAAATGACATTCCTTTGATGTGTGATAATATGAGTGCAATCAATCTTACTAAGAATCCAGTAATGCACTCTAGGACTAAGCATATAGAAATTAGACATCATTTCTTGAGAGATCATATTAGTAAAGGAAACTGTAAAATTGAGTATGTTGATACAAAGCATCAATTAGCATATATTTTTACTAAGCCTTTACCCAAGGATAGATTCTATGATCTTAGAAGAGACTTAGGAATATTAGAAATAGCTTAAATTCTGCTTAATTAAATAGTTTTTGGATGGTTGTAATGTTATAATTCATTTTGTAGGATGTTAATAGATTATCATGTGTCTAAACCTCAAAAATTTGATGAACTCTCTGGAATAATCGATTATTTGAAGTTTTAATCGATTATTTGCACCCAAAACACCCAAAACATGACATTTCTCACTGGATTAATCGATTAACTCACCAGATAATCGATTAAACACAGTGTTAATCGATTAACTGCTTGAATTAATCGATTAAATGGGTCTGTTACTGGTTTAATCGATTAATTCAAGATTTAATCGATTAAACCTGGCAAGTTTCATTTTCTAGCCGTTGCCAACGGCTCTCTTGGCCTTCATTCACTCCCATATGACCGTTGGAGGTGCTTGGTTATAAATAGGGACCTCCATTTCACTTCTACTCACTTCTAACTCTTGAATTCAAGCTTTCTTGCCTCATTCTATCATTCTTACCTTCTTCTAACATCACTTGTCTTCCTAATATTTCTTGTTACTCCTCTAATTCTACAATGGCCTCATCTTCTTGTGCTAAAATTCCCACCAGAAAAGATCTGCACCTTCATCTCATCCTCGTCCGAATTCTGTAGAAGGATTGATCTCTGATGCTGAAGGCCGACAAGAATTTCTGTCTTATTGGAAGGAACGAGGTATTTTCTCTCCCAAATTCCTTATTGGTGATCAATTCATCAATAGGGGATTCAATTTTCCTAATCTCCTTGAAATTCAAGGAGTTCTTCCTTTTATCCAAATGCAAGGTACGTATTACCCTGACTTAGTTAGGGTATTTTACTCTCACTTTAAATTCAGAGATCAAGTAGCTACCTCTCATGTTAAGGGAGTATCCATTATTCTTGATGACGATATTTGGGAAAACGTTGCACACTTTCCTGTAAGAGAAGATGTTATTAACGTTTTTAGTGAGTTAGATGATTTTGACAGGATCATGGCTTACCATTCCTTTCTTCGTAACCCTTCTATGGAGATTGGGCGTCTCCTTCTAGCTGGACCATTGAAGAAGGAGGAACACATGATTTTGCATTTACTTGTCTGGATCCTATGTCCCCAGGCTACGAATCATGCTCAATGTTCTTCAATCGATCTTCGTATTATTCATGCAATAATGAATAATGAGCCTTTAGATTGGGGCTGCCTCGTCACCATGACTATGTTGAAAGCCAAACGTCATCCAACCTTCAAAATTCCCTATGCCCTCCTTATTTCTCGCATTCTTGAATACAAAGGAGTGAATTTCGAAGGTGAACAAACAGTACGAATGACTAACTTAAATTGCATGCTGGACAGCACATTAACCCAACTTCAAATGGTGTGTGTCAATAATATTTATGTTCACAAGGATGATGTTCCAAACAAAGATGAAGATGATGAAAATTCTGATGAAGATATGCCCCCTGCTGCTGAGTTTCCCTCTGATCAGATCCAAAGTGCTGGAACTTCCTCTGCTCATCCTGAAACTCGTCAATCTATGGAAGACATGTTATCTGATATGAACCAGAGGATGCAGGCATTCTTCACTCTCTCTGGAGTACGGCATGAAGAAATCATTCATCGTATCTCTGATGTAGATGATAAAGTGTGTCACTTAGAAAATAAATTTGATGCACACTTTCATAGTGATAGTGAAGAATTTTAAAGTTTTTTTATTTCTTCTTGTGTTGTAATGAATTTTCACTTATGAAATAAAGTTTGGTATTCTTTTATTGTTTTGATTGAGGGGGAGTTATCTCAAAGTTATGCATATGTTGAGGGGGAGCTCTTAATTCTTTATTATAATCAAAATAGGGGAGAAATATTTAAAGCCTCTTATGATTGAATTTAAATATTATCTGGTATGTTTAATGTGTTTGTTAGTGTGACAGATAAAACAGGTTATTACAAGGCTTTAAAAGAAAATTTTGATCATCATCAAAAAGGGGGAGATTGTTGAACATACAAGGACTTGATGTTGAACTTACATGGACATGAAGCTTGTTAATTTTGATGATGATTCAAGAACAAAGAACTTAGAGAGTTGAAGACTTGTATTGTTGTGTAATAACTCTGTTTTGATGAGTTTGAGTCTGTAATATTAGAGTCTAAGATAGCCGGTACATAATCTACTCTTTAGAAGCTTCAAAAACTCATATTTATCAAAAAGGCTCGGGTTTAATCGATTAAATCACCAGATAATCGATTATTACAGTGAGAAAAACCATTTTCTGTATTTGTTCACTGTAATAATCGATTAACACACCTGTTAATCGATTAACAGGCTTGTTAATCGATTAATAGGGCAAATAATTGATTAAACTAGTGCGTTTTGGGGTTCTGTTGATTTTGGCTCTGTATTAATCGATTAACACTTGATTTAATTGATTATTTCAGTCAGATTTGGATTTTGAACTTCAAATTAAACCTATTTTCGAAAATCCTCAATTCCCAAACCCTAATTCATCTACTTAAGGTTCTCTATGGCTCTCAGAAAAATTGAACAACCTTTTTTCAAACAAAAGTTAAGAGCTGTGATTGCCAGAGAACTGTTTGTTGGAGGAAAAAGGGGCTTTTGGAACCTGGTGTGGGCTAGAAGCGATAAGAATCACTAAGTGGAGTTCTTAGTGGATTGTGTGTTGTGCCATCTCTAGGGAAAGTTGTTCTTCATCTCTTGTGGGACTCAAGAGAGGTGTTTTCGTTACTTTTTCTTTTTCATTTGTAATTTTGTTGTATAACTTTGATTATAGTGGCAACGCTAATCCTCTGTTTGAGTGATTAACACCTGGACGTAGGGTCTTTTGATCTGAACTAGTATAAATCACCTGTGTAAAACTCTATCTCTATCTTATTTACGTTTACACAATATTTTAATCGGTAAAATTTGGGGAAAAATTTTAAAACCTAATTTTTGTTAAGAAACCAATTCACCCTCCCTCTTGGTTTTTGTCCGACCACACAAACATTCCGCTGCGCGATTCCAACCCTCTTAACACAAGAGTGACCCCAATTCACTATCTTTTAAATTCAATTCACAAGTTACAATCAACTCGGCAAAAAGTAAACTAATTAAAAAGACAATCACCTCCTTAGAAACCCACTAAGGATGAACACCTCCCTAGAATCCCACTAGGGATAAACACCTCCTCTGAACAAATCAAAGGATGAACACACCTACTTAGAATCCTACTAAGGATGAACACCTCCCTAGAATCACACTAGGGATGGACATTTCCTTTGAACAAATCAAAGGATGAAAACACCTCCTTAAGGTAATAAAAATAAGAACAGTCACACCTGGGTAATGGAGACAACAAATTGTAGAAGCCTGTAGAATGCCAACCTCCAAAAACAAGTGTGATTAACAATGAAAGCACAAAAGGCAGTAGAGAAGAGGGTTTTCTTAGAAGGTGTAAAATATCTTTGTTGTCTTGCTCATAATTCTTTTCTCAAAACTGATTGAATGTAAATTGAACTTTTAAATTTTGTAATTATGTATTTTTATTTTCCATCAAAACTTAATTAAATAGAAATATAGCATCAGAAAATAGTCGTTGGTCATTAATAATATCATAGAGAAAATCAGGATGTATCCAAAAACATTTATTCTTCAAAACGGATATATTTTTCAAATTTGAATTGCCATAATTGATTATGTTACCAGTATAATCAATTATGACAGAGAAAATCAATTTTCCATTTCTGATGCATCATAATTGATTATGACAGTGAAAAATATCATGTTACGAAATTTTATCATACTTGTGCTTTGGAGGCTTGTGCATAATACCACTTCATCAACTTGTACCTCCATATCCAGTATTCTAAGACTCTATCTAGTCTTCAGAAATCATCTTGGGCTTGCTTGAATCATTGTCTTTATCAAAATCATACATTGGGCATGTATGGAAATGTTTCACATTGTCACCAATGTCTTTAATTCAGCTTGTCCTTAATTCATCTTGATGTCTTTAATTCAATTCATCTTGAATGGTGTCGACTTGAATGTAGTTGACTTGAATCACCATCAAAATCATCTTTTGGGAATGTAGGGACATTTCCATAAATCTTCCCCTCATTGTTTTCAATCTCCCTGTCGCCGCCGTCAAAAGAGGCGGTCGGATGATGAGCCATTATTTTCCCGCATTTTCTTATCTTTCTGTATTTATCTTAATTGGTGTATTGTGCTTAATTGTCTATTATTAGTGCATTTTCATTGATTGGGCTTCATTGGGCCATTATTCCAAATTTTGCTTAATTTAGAATTACTTGGTCTAATTTTCGTTTCTAATTATTTTTAGGTATTTTTGGTGAAACAATTTTGGAGCATGGACTTTAATATTGAGATGAAGAGAGTTTCCACATCATTTCCACGTCACCTGCCATGTCAGCTGCTATTTCCACGTCATATTAATGATTGCCACGTCAGCTAGGGTTTGTTTGATGTGTAATCCCGTGTGGGCCTGCTTGGGCCCATTCCTAGGGGAATTTAGGGTTAGGGTAGGCTAGTATTTTTAGAGTAGCAATAGGAGGAGGAGGCAGGCAGCCACTGTAGTTCTGTTTATGTTTGTTTCATGCTAGTTTTCTCTGCATTTTAATTTGGACTGCTCAAGGCTCATTGAAAGTTTGGTTCAATTTCGTTTTCTGCTGCCATGAAAGTTTGTATTCTTTCACTTCTATTGCAAATTTAATTTATGTAGTTCAGTTCAGCCCAATCTTGTATTTTAATTTCTGCTGCAATCCAATTTGCTATTCTGTTGTTCCATCTTAGATTTTTATTGTAATTTCGTGTTAATGGACTGCCACCATAATTTCTTATATTCTCTTGTGTAATTTCTGCATTTACGTTTTGTTCTTCTTTTTCTCTGCACTGGATTTTGTTTTTATGTTTTCTGCTGCATTTCTGAATTAATGGAAGGCTAAACCCCTTAAGGTTGGCTCCTTGAACAGATGACAATTCTCTTTGAGGATATTGCGTTTCATGTTAAGTGATCTCTGTTTTATTTGGCTTTCCAATATATTGTCCAACAGGTTGCATTCAATCTACGTTGATGCTTAATGAACTTGGGTTGTGTGTGAACTGCAACTTCAGTTCCATAGTTTACTTAATTCTGTGGGCTGAGATAATATATTCTGCATGTTGCTTAATCGTGTAGGGAAGTCCTGATCAAGGATAAGAGAATTTGTTGTTACCCAAGGATAAGAGTAGGGTATAATACATGATGAAAGAAGTCCTGATCATGTAGAGACTTCTTTCATCATGTGATAAGATAATTATTTCATACACTTCTTTCATCATGTATTATACGAGTATTGGGAGAGGTTCAAGAGACTTTGTGCAAGTTGCCCTCACCACCAAATATCAGAACAACTACTGCTGCAGTACTTTTATGAGGGGATGAACACAATGGATAGGAGTATGACAGATGCAGCTAGTGGAGGAGCTTTAGGAGACATGACACCTGCTGCTGCTAGAGGTTTAATTGAGAAGATGACGTCCAATTCCTAGCAATTTAACATGAGGAGTGATGTCATAGTCCTTAGAGGTGTACAGGATGTGGGTTCATCAGATTTAGTGGAGAAGAAGCTAGAAAGTAAGATTGATGCCCTCACCACCCTAGTCTCCCAACTTGCTGCAAATCAGAGACCTGCACCACCTGCAAGGGTTTGTGGCATTTGTACTTCAATTGAGCATCCCACTGATTGCTGCTAATTATTGCATGAGTCTACAGGTTCTAGAGCTCCACAAGCTTATGTAGCAAACATTTTCAATAATAGGGCTCCGACGAGGGTTTGTTTGCACTTTTTGCTTCTTTTCCAACACCTTGGTTTGCAAACATTGTTAATTATCTTGTAGCTTCTGTTTTTCCTCCCTTAGCATCCAGAGCTCAATGTGATAAACTTAAGAGCGATGCTAAGTATTATATTTGGGATGACCCGTATTTGTGGAAGTTGTGCAGTGACCAGGTTACCAGGAGATGCATTCCAGACCATGAGATTGAATCGGTCCTGCAATTTTGTCATTCTTCTGCAACCGGTGGTCATCTTGGAATTCAGAGGACAGCTCACAAGGTGCTTGACTGTGGTTTCTATTAGCCCACCATCTTCAAGGATGCGTTGAGAATTTGCAGCACTTGTGAGCAGTGTCGGAGAGCGAGGAGGGTCCCTTACATGGAGACAGACAAATGCCCCAACAACCCATGTTGTTTTGTGAGGTGTTTGATGTTTGGGGTATCGATTTCATGGGTCCCATCCCTGTTTCTTTTGGTTTTTATTATATTCTCCTTGTTGTTGATTATGTTTCAAAATGGGTGGAAGCCAAAGCCACCAGGACTAATGATGCTCGGGTTGTTGTGGATTTTGTCGGATCTAACATCTTTTGCAGATTTGGAGTACCCGAGCCATTGTTAGTGATCAAGGGACCCATTTACGTAACGAGGTCCATGCGAGGCCTTGCTCAAGAAATATGGGGTTGTTCACAAAGTCTCTACACCTTACCACCCCCAAACTAATGGGCAAGCTCGAAATCTCAAACAAGGAGATCAAGAGGATTTTAGAGAAGATTGTCCAGCCTAACGAAAGAATTGGAGCAACGAGACTGGAGGATGCTCTTTGGGCACATAGGACTGCTTACAAGGCACCTATAGGGATGTCTCCCTATCGAGTTGTCTTTGGTAAGCCATGCCACCTACCAGTGGAGATAGAGCACCGAGCATATTAGGCTGTGAAATCATGCAACTTCTCACTTGATGAAGCTGGAGAGGAGAGGAAGCTACAGATAAATGAATTGGATGAGATCCGTTTGGAAGCTTATGAGAACTCCATGTTCTACAAAGAGAAAACTAAGAGATTTCATGATAGCTCCATAACTAGGAATGAGTTCTTTATTGGTCAGCAAGTGCTATTGTACAATTCTAGATTGGGTCTCATGGGTGGTAAGTTGCATTCAAAGTGGATTGGACCTTTTGTTGTTACTAATGTTTATCCTTATGGTGCAGTTGAAATCAAAAGTGAATCCACAGAAAAGAGCTTCAAGGTTAATGGGCATCAACTGAAACCATTCCTCAGCAATCCTTCTCTAGTGGATGTAGTTGTGGAGGAGATATCCCTGATTGATCCCACTTATCTTCCACCATGACTTAGGGAGTTCTCTTTTTCCTTCTCTTTACTTTTTCTACACTTGTCTAATCCTATAAGTAATTTACTTGCCTGAGTAATTTACTTGCCTGATCTTGTGTTTGTGCTACATTGGGACAATGTGTTGTTTAAGTGTGGGGGAATTAGAGACTACTTTAGGTGTAGTAATTTAGGTTTATGTTTTGTTTTCTTTTGGATCTCGGACTATTAGTTTCTTGGGAGAAGACCTAGGACTATTAGTTTCAATCAAAGATTCACACATCAAACAGATAAAACAGTAATGGAGGGGGTTGCAGAATTTCGAATGATTAACAGCTAAATGGTAGTAGAAACAGCTTGGCTCCTTGATTAGATTCAAGACTCTTATCCTTGGGTAACAACAAATTCTCTTATCCTTGATCAGGACTTCCCTACACGATTAAGCAACATGCAGAATATATTATCCAAGCCCACAGAATTAAGTAAACTATGGAACTGAAGTTGTAGTTCACACACAACCCAAGTTCATTAAGCATCAACGTAGATTGAATGCAACCTGTTGGACAATATATTGGAAAGCCAAATAAAACAGAGATCACTTAACATAAAACACAATATCCTCAAAGAGAATTGTCATTTGTTCAAGGAGCCAACCTTAAGGGGTTTAGCCTTCCATTAATTCAGAAATGCAGCAGAAAACATAAAAACAAAATCCAGTGCAGAGAAAAAGAAGAACAAAACGTAAATGCAAAAATTACACAAGAGAATATCAGAAATTATGTTTGTTGTCCATTAACACGAAATTACAATAAAAATCTAAGATGGAACAACAGAATAGCAAATTGGATTGCATCGGAGCGATGCGATGGTTCCGACTTCCATTTTTGTGTTTTATATAGGTGGTGTTACAACGCGCTCTAGGTTGTCTGATAACCGGGCTGGACCTAGGGGCGAGGTTTTCGAAAGAGAGCTTTTAGGTTGTCCGACAACCGAGCTGGACCTAAAAGCAAGGTTTTTGAAGAGGGTTCTTATGGAGTCGCCACTGATATTTTTACCGAAAACATCAGAAAAGGAAAAAAAGAAGGCGTTGGTTTTTAAGAAAACCAAATTTAGCCATTATAACTAGAGTTGGGTAAGGGAGTTAGTTACGTGTAGGGAAGGTATTAGCTTCCCTACGATGCCCCTTTTGGGTTCCCTATGATGGACCGATTATTTCGTAAATAAATTAAAAATGATGCGTTTACCCTTTTATTTGCAGAATTAAAAGATAACGACTACATGACCCTAATTAATGCACATATAAATGATAAAGCGATAAAAGAGAGAGAGAGTGAAGAAACCTCCGTAGCAAGCTTTGATTAATTCTCTTTAAAAAAAATAGGGTGCATTTTGGCAGCCCTTCGCTCTTACAATGTCGACCTTTCTCTCTTACGATGCTATAAAAACTCTCTAAAGACACTAAAAAAACTCTAGAAATGCTTCGGAGGGGCTCTAGGAGAAGAATTCTAAGAAAATCTAGAAGGAAAGGTGGAAGAACTGTGTGAAATGGAGGGGAGAGCACTCCCCTTTTATAGGGATTCACACTTGTCAGGTCAAGATTTCCATCTCGCCTGGCAAGGTCGAGACAGTCGTCTCGCCATTTGGGAAGGCGGTTTCGTCTTTAACAAATGGCGAGACGGTTGTCTCGCCAATCGTGACAGCGGTATCGACTTGCCAAATGGCGAGAGGGCCGTCTCGCCAATCGGGAAGGTGGTCTCGCCATTGGCAAGTGGTGAGACGGCCGTCTCGCCAAACGAGACGGTAGTCTCGACTTTGCCATTTGGCGAGACGGCGGTCCCGATAAGCGAGACAGTGGTCTTGACCCTTAAGGTGGAAATCCTTATTTTTTGTACAGAAAATCCTTCCTATTCTAACATGGGGTTTAATAGTCTATCCTAGGGACCTTGTAGGCCTTGCCCATCTTCGAATTGGAGGTCTTCTGCTCTTTATTTTGAGGTTGGGCAAGATTTGGGGTCTACAGCTGCCCCCCCGTCACCTGACTAGCCGACTATTCGCTCAATATGCCAAAAGGATCGGCTGGAGGGTGAAGGAGTTAACCTTCTTGCCCCGTTGTCCTCCGGTTGGTTGTGGTGGCTGATCCTCTGGGAAAAAGATGTGTATGCTTCCGAGATGCTCCTTTGATGCGGTAGCTGATCCCTTCGGTTGATGAGTACGAACCCCCATCTAGTATGAGCCTCCTTTCGTAAGGCTTTGATGAGTACGCACCCCCATCTAGTTTGACGAGTATGAACCCCCGTCTGGTAAGCCCCCTTTTGTAAGGCCTGATGAGTACACACCTCCATCTGGTGTTTGACGAGTATGAACCCTCGTCTAGTAAGCCCTCTTTTGTAAGGCCTGATGAGTACACACCCCCATCTGGTGTTGAGTCCACTTCGTGGGACCGGTTGCAACTTACTGCTCTATCTCATGCGCAATTTTTTTCCTATGTGCAGGTCTTTGTCTTTGGGACTTTTCTTTGTCCCGAAGTGGTGGCGGCGGCTTACTGCTCTAGCTCATGCGCCGGAGTTTGTGAGAGATGCTCTTCTGGTAGAGTCTTCTGGTGGTCATCCAGCTTGTTGATTGTTGGGGAGTCTTTTGTCTTGCTCTTTTGATATACTGGGATGAGTGCTTCATGTTTTCAAATGCAAGCACAGAGCTAATTCCCTTACATGAATGCTCTTTAGTTTTTATTTGCTTGAAGCAGTTTTTCATTTTTTTTATTTTGATAAAGTTGTTTTTGTGCGAGTATTTGTGTGGATGCCTTAAATGCAATCTATTTTTAGTTGAGGCATCTAGAAAGCGACTGGTATTCCTTTTGTTGTTCTCCTGTGATTACTCTGATGAGCTCTTATTTTGGTTTTAGCCCTATCTTTTGCCTAGACCACCCTTTGCGGGTTTTCGGTCTAGTGGGCTGCCTTAATTTTTGCCTAGGATATCTTAGCAGGCTTCTTTCTTTTTACAAGTGCCTAAACTTTTGCCTAAACCGCTCTTTGCGGGTTTTCGGTCTAGCAGGCTGCCCTAACTTTTGCCTAAGAAATTCCTAGCAGGCATCATTTGTTTTTATCTTTTCTTTTTCTTTTCTTATGATTTCTTGCATTGATTCTTTATGCATGCTCATGTTTCATTAATACAAAGGCATTTTCATAAATTGGTCAAGAGAAGAGAGGTAAAAGACAATTTTATTGATATGAACAAATGGTTTATTTTTATAGAAGGATTTACAACAGGGATTTAGAAGCAGGGCCGGCCAAGGTTGGCTATACTGTATAAGCTATAACAATCATGTCCCTAACATCTGTTTCTCTGTTTCTCCTGGTCATTTCAGTTGAGATGCTCGAGCCTGGAGTGAAGATCATGCAAAGTTTGCCTGCTTCTGGAGAGGTATTACCTTAGCCGCCTTGCGGTTTTCGGATAAGGTAATCATTGCTCTTTTTGTGTGTTGTTTTTTTTAACCTCTAATTTTTGCCTAGGATATGTCCTAGTGAGGAATATGGACCCTATCTTTTGCCCAAGACGCTCTTTTGCGAGTTTTCGTCATGACGGGTCGTGAGAAATGTCTTTAAGCGTAATATTTCTTTACCGCGTCTGAGTTGACTGGATGTCGAAGCTCTTATCCGTCCATATTAGTGAGGATAAGGGCTCCTCCTGAGAAGGCTCGCTTGACCACAAACGGTCCTTCATAGTTTGCTGCCAATTTTCCAATCTTGTCCTTCTGGGCGAGAAGCAGTTTCTTTATTACTAAATCCCCTTCTTGGAAAGTGCGGGGATTGATTTTCTTATCATAGGCTTTCTTAATCTTCTTTTGATAGACCTGCCCGCGACATATGGCGTCCAACCATTTTTCTTTGATTAGGTTAAGTTGGTCGTACCGATTCTGGATCCATTCTGCCTCTGTTAGCTTTGCTTCCATAATGACTCTTAGGGAGGGTATCTCAATTTCTACTGGTAGTATCGCCTCCATGTCGTATACGAGAGAGAAAGGGGTGGCCCCGGTGGAGGTTCTTACGGAACTTCGATATCCATGCAAGGTAAAGGGGAGCATTTCATGTCAATCCTTGTATGTTATCACCATCTTCTGGATGATTCTTTTGATATTTTTGTTAGCTGCCTCCATGCACCATTCATCTTAGGTCGGTATGGAGAGGAATTGTGGTGTTGAATTTTGAAATCTTGGCATAATTCCTCCATCATCTTATTGTTTAGATTGGTCCCATTATCAGTAATGAGCCGATGAGGGATACCATACCGACATAGAATGTTCTTCTTAATGAAGGCGGTTACCACTTTTCTAGTCACGTGTGCATATGATGTTGCCTCTACTCATTTGGTGAAATAGTCAATGGCCACCAAGATAAAACGGTGACCATTAGATGCCTTTGGCTCGATGGGTTCGATGACATCCATGCCCCACATAGAGAATGGCCACGGTATAGTCAGGGTGCTGAGAGGTGCGGGCGGAACACGAACATTATCAACATAGATTTGGTACTTGCGACATTTCCTAGCGCATTGGTGACAATCGGCCTCCATTGTGGACCAGAAGTACCCTGCCCTTAAGATTTTCTTTGTCATGACATGCCCAGGTGTGTGGGTCCCAAAAACTCCTCTGTGAATTTCTTTTATCAAGGTTTGGACTTCCTCATGATCCACACACCTTAACAGAGTGGAATCGAAGCTCTTCTTATAGAGGGTTTCTCCAATTAACGTGAACCCTACAACCCTCTTACGAATGGTCCTTTTGTCATTATCATTAATTCCTTCAGGATATTCGCCATTCATGAGGTATCGCTTGATGTCATGATACCAGAGGTTTTGATCGTGCTCGCCATTTACCGTCATGCAAAAAACTTGTTTGTCATCCAGCTTGATTTCAATGGTTGGCATCTCATGCTCTTGATCTAAGGAGAACATGGATGATAGAGTAGCGAGGGCGTCTGCGAATTGATTGTCCTCCCAAGGAATATACTTGAAGGTGACGCTTTCCAGCCTTGAAACTAAATCACAGATATGGTCCAGATATGGGATTAATTTAGAGTTCTGGGTTTCCCATTTACCCTTAAGTTGATAGATGACAAAGGATGAATCACCAAAAACTTTGAGTTTGGTAACCCCATGATCTAGAGTTGCTTGGATTCCCAGTGCGCACACTTCGTATTCGGCCATGTTATTAGTACAATCAAAATTCAACCTGGCCGTTATGGGGATATATTTCTTTTCAGGGGTATCAAAATGGCTCATATCCCGTGTCCAAGCATGTTTGAGGCTCCATTGAAGAACATGGTCCATGCCTCCTCTTTGGTCTCTTCGTGTTCAATGTGCATGATATGTTCATCGAGAAAGTCGTCTTGTAGGGAATGATACTCGTTTGTCGATCCATGGGCTAGATAGTCCGCTAGGGGGCTACCTTTAATAGCTTTCTAGGTGACATGGATGATGTCAAATTTTGAGAGGAGCACTTGCCACCTAGCTATCCTTTCGGTCAAAATGGACTTCTCGAAGAGGTACTTGATTGGGTCCATTTTAGAGACCAATCATGTTGTGTGTTGAGCCATGTATTGTCGGAGGCACTGAGTTACCCATACCAATGCAAAACAAGTTTTTTCGAATGGTGTATAACAGGTCTCATAATCTAGGAACTTTTTGCTGAGATAATATATGGCTCGCTCCTTTTTTCCGGTTTCATTTTGTTGACCGAGCACACACCCCATGGATTCTTCCAGTATTGACAGGTACAGGATCAGAGGTCTTCCTTCAACGGGTGGTACCAACACTGGTGGATTGGTTAAGCATGTTTTAATTTTATCGAACGCTTGTTGGCATTCTTCATTCCACACCGTTGGCTAGTTTTTATGCAACAGCTTAAAGATGGGTATACATTTATCCGTCAGCTATGCGATAAAATGGGCAATATAGTTGATTCGTCCCAAAAATCCTCTGACCTCCTTCTCTGTGCTTGGTGGGGGAATTTCTAAAATTGCCTTGGTCTTATCGAGGTCTACCTCGATTCCCCTTTTGCTGACGATGAACCCTAAGAGTTTGCCTGACTGTACTCCGAAAGTATATTTTGTCGGGTTCAATTTGAGTTGGTACTTTCGAAGCCGATTGAATAGCTTCTTGAGATATTGGATGTGGTCCACTTCGTTTCTAGACTTGGCGATCATGTCATCCACGTATACTTCTATTTCCTTGTTGATCATGTCGTGGAATAGTGTGACCATAGCCCTTTGATAGGTGGCCCCTGCGTTTTTGAGCCCGAAAGGCATTACTCTATAGCAGAAGGTACCCCATGGTGTGATAAAGGAGGTTTTTTCTCTATCCTCGATAGCCAACTTAATTTGATTGTACCCCGCATATCCATCCATGAAGGAATATAGCGTGTTCGTAGCGGTGTGATCTACTAGTGTGTCTATGTGTGGCAAGGGGAAGTCATCCTTTGGACTTGCTCGGTTGAGGTCCCTGTAGTCCACGCACACCCTGACCTTACCGTTCTTCTTGATAAAGGGCACTATGTTGGCCAACCATTCTAGGTATTTGGACACTATTAGGAAGTTGGCATCCAATTGTCTTTGTACCTCCTCCTTAATCATTAAGGACCAATCCGGCTTGATTCTTCTGAGCTTTTGTTTTACAGGTCGGACTCCTTCTTTTAATGGCAACCGATGTTCTACTATGCTCGTATCGAGTTCGGGCATGTCATGATAGGACCAGGCGAACACATCCACATATTCCTTTAAAAGTTGCATCAATCCCTTCCTTATGCTACTATCTATTTGGGTGTCGATATTTATCTTTTTCTCATTATCCCCTTCTCCCAAATTGATAGTTTCAAGTTCCTCTTGGTGTGGTTGTATAATGCGTGCTTCTTTTTCCAACATTCTTTGCATGTCCGGGAAAATGGTCCCCTGCTCACTGTCGGACTCGACCCATTCACCTTCAGCTTCCGGGGTCCACAGAGATTCATTAATCACAGACATGATATGTTTTAGGTTCTGTTTTAGTCATAGATTTTATTATTCAATTATTTCTGGAAGAATAATAAATAGAAGAGGGAAAATAATGAAAGAAATGAATATGACAAAATGTCTCATGTATTAAAGAAGGGAAAGCGTATTTACATGCCCTTTTAGTCAATATTCCCACGGCCACGGGCGGGGACTGTGGGAAATACAAGAGAAAGCTTAAAAAAAAAAAGAACCCTAGGGGTTGATCCTCCCAATCCTTTCCCCCTATTACTCTGGTTTCGACAGAGGTTTGGAGTCCACGTTAGAGGCAGGGGCGTCAAAGGTTATCCACCCGGCATCTATCAATTCTTGGACCTTATATTTCAAGGTCAAGCAATTATCCGTTGAATGCCCAAGTGCATCCGAGTGATAACTGCATTTCTCATTGGGCTTGTACCACTCGGGGTAAGGAGGCTCCATTTTCTTAAGAGGAACACGTGCCAAAAGGTTGGCCTCCAGTAATTGGGGTAACAGCTTCCCATATGAGGTTGAGATAGGGGTGAATTTCCTCTCCATTCTTCGTGGCTATCGGTCTGTTTGTGGGGTGGAGGAAGGAGTAGCAAAATTAATGGCATGTACGACCTCCTCCTTCTTTTTAAAGGGCTTCTTGAATGAGACGTTGGAGGAGGAAGATTGCGCTATCTTCCCGCTTCTTAGCCCTTGCTCCACCCTTTCCCCGATGGTGACCATGTCTGAGAAAAGGTTGGACGTACTTGCTATCGCCTTGTCATAGTAAGGCCCTGTCAGTGAATCAATGAACATGGCCACCATCTCCTTATCTGTTAGTGCGGGATCTATCTGGGCAGCCAATTCCCTCCAATGTTGGGCATACGCCTTGAAGGGTTCGTCGTTCTTTTTGCTTAAAGCTCTAAGATCTGACCTATCAGGGGTCAGATCAATATTGTAGCGGTAACGACGAAGGAAGGCATCCGCCAGTTGCTTCCAGCTTTGGACCTGCCCTTTTTCCAACTGCATGTACCAGTTGAGGGCTGAGTCAACCAAGCTCTCCTGGAAGCAGTGAATCAAGAGTTTTTCGTTATCAGCATGTGCTGCCATCTTATGATAGTACATCGTAAGATGGTTCTTGGGGCAGGTCAACCAAGCATATTTAGGGAAGTCTGGGACCTTGAATTTCGGGGGGAAATGGATATTCTTGACTAGGCACATGTCCACCACCTCTTTAACGTCAAAGTTGTGCCCTTCCACCGCCTTCAGCCTCTCCTCCAAGGCAGTGATTTGTTGTTTGGACACTTCCGAGGTGTGGATGTGCATTGCCCGAGCGTCGAATTGGATAGGGCCCTTTTGGTCGAAAAGTAATTCCTCTTCTTCTTCTTCTTCGTGGCGAGAGACTCGATCAACCTGAGTCTCGCCCTTATTTTGACTTTGCTGGCGCATGGCTTCCATTAGCTACGCCATTTGCTCATGGAGGGTGTTAACCTCGACGGTGAGCTTGCGATTTTGCTCCTCCAGGTTCTCCATGGCCTTTGCTTTTTGTGCGCGGGTTCGGACGGGGGGAGGACCAACCACTTTCTAGAATGCCCAAAAAATTTTATTAATGAAATGAATGATAAGTGTGAGACTAGTATCTTTTAAGACAATGATTTAGGTATTGTTAAGCTTACGCTCTGGATGGTACCCTACCCACTTTGGTATAGTGGTTCCTCCCTTGTTAGAGACCACCATATACTTTAGTACATTTGTCCCTTCCTTGTGGATGGTTTCAAATGTGCTTAGGGCCTCTTTCGTCTTTGTCTTAGAGATATCTAATGCCCCCTAGCATGAATGTGCTTTATGTATGAGAGTTTTTAGAATGATGTTGATGTGTACTTTCCTTTTATTTTCTCTCTTGGTTTTTCCACTTATGACATGATGCGGAATGGGTTTGACTTTGTCATAAACAATTTTCGTTTATTGTAGTTATTTGTTTTTTTTTATTGTTTGTTTTAGCGTCTTTTATCTCTTCTGTCGGACTGCATGGCTACTTAGCTTACAAAGAACCTGAAACCAGGCTAGCTAAAAGGCAGACTGTCCGAGATAAAATGGTTTATTGCGGAAGGATAATTTTAGCGTCCCTTATCTCTTCTGTCGGACTGCGTGGCTACTTAGCTTACAAAGAACCTGAAACCAGGCTAGCTAAAAGGTAGATTGTCCGAGATAAGGGTGTTTATTGCGAAAATATTTTTGTGATTTTTTCTATTTTTATCAGTTGTTTGGTTATGCTATACAATCAAATGCAACAAACAAAAGCACACACAATTCACTCATTCGCGAACGCGTAAGAAGATGTTTTAATCACGAGGTAGGATTTTCCTGCAGAAAAGTGCATTGGCAAGGGTAGGTTCTAACTGTTCTCACCAAGGCTTAGGCCCCCAAGGTGCCCCCATTATAGGGTCCCCACTCTCCAGCCTTCCGACCATGCTTAGGACTAAGGCCATAGTCAGTCTTTGTGCCAAAAGAGGAAGGTTATCACCTTGAGTGGTGGTTTTCGATCATACCGGTGGGTTGCATGGCCCTCACTACGACAAACCGTACCTGCCACCCACTCCCTATGGATTTCTCACTTGCCCCCGAGTATAGAGGGAACTATTGTGTGTAAAGGTTTGTGTATAATTTTTATTTCAAACAATTGCGTAAAATAACAAATAACAGTTATTAAAGCCAAATAAATAAACATGTTATAAAACAAGGTAGGGTAAAAGCGAAATTTCTAAGTTTATTTATTAAACTGGTCCATCACTAAATGGGATCAACTCTCAAGGCTTCCCCAGTGGAGTCGCCATCTATCGCTACCGTCAAAAGAGGCGGTCGGAGCGACACGATGGTTCCAACTTCTGTTTTTCGCGTTTTATATAGGTGGTGTTACAACGCCTCTAGGTTGTCCGATAATCGGGCTGGACCTAGGGGCAATGTTTTCGAAAGAGAGATTTTAGGTTGTGCGACAACCAGGATGGACCTAAAAGCAAGGTTTTCGAAGAGGGTTCTTATGGAGTCACCACCGATGTTTTTACCGAAAACATCGGAAAAGGAAAAAAAGAAGGCATTGGTTTTTAAGAAAACCAACTTTGGCCATTATAACCAGAGTTGGGTAAGGGAGTTAGTTACGTGTAGGGAAGGTATTAGCTTCCCTACGACACCCCTTTTGGGTTCCCTATGATAGGCCGCTTATTTCATAAATAAATTAAAAATGACGCTTTTACCCTTTTATTTGCGGAATTGAAAGATAACGACTACATGGCCCTAATTAATGCACATATAAATGATAAAGCGATAAAAGAGAGAGAGGGAGTGTGAAGAAACCTCCGGAGCAAGCTTTGATTTATTCTCTTTAAAACAAATAGGGTGCGTTTTGGCAGTCCTTCGCTCTTACAACGTCGACCTTTCTCTGTTACGATGCTATAAAAACTCTCTAAAGACACTCAGAAAACTCTAGAAATGATTCGAAGGGGCTCTAGGAGAAGAATTCTAAGAAAATCTAGAAGAAAAGGTTGAAGAACTGTGTGAAATGGAGGGAAGAGCGCTCCCCTTTTATAGGGATTCGCGCCTGTCAGCTCGAGACCGTCGTCTCGCTTGGCAAGGTCGAGACAGCCGTCTCGCCATTTGGGACAGCCGTCTCGTCTTAACAAATGGTGATACAACCGTCTCACCAATCGAGATGGCGGTATCGACTTGCCAAATGGCAAGAGGGTCGTCTCGCCAATCAGGAAGGTGATCTCGCCATTGGCAAGTGGTGACACGACCGTCTCGCCAAATGAGACAGCGATCTCAACTTTGCCATTTGGCGAGACGGCAGTCCTAATAAACGAGACGGCGGTCTCGATCCTTAAGGTGGAAATCCTTATTTTTTGTATAGAAAAGTCTTCCTATTCTAACATGGGGCCTAATAGTTTATCCTAGGGACCTTGTAGGCCTTGTCCATCTTCAAATTGACGGTTTTCTGCTCTTTATTTTGAGGTCAGGCAAGATTTGGGGTTTACACTCCCCCTTTTTTATGATGATCAAGGAAATACCTGAAATGAATTAAAATGCTTGACTCTATATAGCCAGCTCAAGATTAACACAGATTTGCACAATATAGTATATTTAAACTTTCCCTAGATATGTTAATAACAAATCTCCCCCTAACTCATCTGAGCAAAACTTCTCCTAACTCCCCCGTGTTTAATTCAGAATTAGGAATGAGTTTCATACAAATTTTAATTCATCAAAAAATCTCCCCCTATTTCATTGTTAATCATAAAAAAGTATTTCAAGAGAAAAAAACTCCCCCTGTTTCATTGATAATAAAAAACATATTGTAAGAGAAAAAAAGTCTCCCCCTGTTTCACACTTATTAATATCATTAAAATCTCTCCCTATTTCATTGATAATTATGAAAAATATTACTATAGAAATTAAGCATAACTTTGCACAAATTAGTACATAAATCAAGGTAGAGAAGATAATGCATTACAAAGTGTCATAGAGAAGAACATCATATTAATGAGACAATATCTAGGATACCCAAGACAAATGAAGAGAGAGAAAGATAGGGGAATGAAATAATTGCAGAGATAATGGAATGGAAAGAAATAGTTTTCCCCAATTGCAGTCTTCTTACTGAGGCAACTTTCAAATTAAAATTCACTCATATTCCAAAATTCAAATTTCAATTCCAATTCAAATTCAAAAATCTCAAAGTGCAAAAATTTCAAATTTCAAAATCTCAAACTGCAAATTTCAAATTTTAAAAATCTCAAACTGCAAAATTTCAAATTTCAAAAATCTCAAACTGTAAAATTTAAAATTTTAAAAATCTCAAACTGCAAAATTTCAAATTTCAAAAATCTCAAACTGCAAAATTTCAAATTTTAAAAATCTCAAACTGCAAAATTTCAAATTTTAAAAATCTCAAACTGCAAAATTTCAAATTTCAAAAATCTCAAACTGTAAAATTTCAAATTTTAAAAATCTCAAACTGCAAAATTTCAAATTTCAAAAATCTCAAACTGTAAAATTTCAAATTTTAAAAATCTCAAACTGCAAAATTTCAAATTTTAAAAATCTCAAACTGCAAAATTTCAAATTTCAAAAATCTCAAACTGCAAAATTTCAAAATTTCAAATTTCAAAAATCTCAAACTGTAAAATTTCAAATTTCAAAAATCTCAAACTGCAAAATTTCAAACTTTAATAATTTCAAATTTTCATAAATTCATATTTTCAAAAATTCAAACTTTCAAATTTCAAATTTCAAATTTTCAAAATTCAAACTTTCAAATTTCAAACTTTAATCATTTCAAATTTTCATAAATTCATATTTTCAAAATTCAAACTTTCAAATTTCAAAGTTGGTCAACAATCGAATTTATGTGATAGATAAGTGCAGATATTTAATACAGAGGCATGTCAGACAAGAATAAACTTATCTTTGTAATATTTCCCTGTTTATCTAACTTATTTTTGTACACCCATTTAGCTCCAACAACCTGCATTGATTTCTTATCCTTGATAATCACCTGCAATATCAACATACAAATCTAGATACCCTTTAATCATCTTTGGGTCCTTAAAAAGGATAGTAGAATCACAAGTCTCTACCAAAAGACTAAGGATAAAAGAGTAGAACCATGATATAATAATCGATTATCACAGCACCTTTAGAATCAACATAATTGATTATGATAGCAAGAAATTTTTTTTCCAAAAATTCATAATCTATTAGATGTTCAAACTATCATCTACACATGTATAAATGCTTTGTTCCTTTAGGCACCCATTCATATTTGTCACTAGATATGCCAAATTTTTTTATGTAACATCTATTTGATGTATGACCTAATTTCATGCAATAAAAACATGTTGGTTTTCTTTGATGAGGTCTAAATGAATTTCTTAAAGTTCTTAAAACTGGTTTCACATCTGTTTTCCTTTACTCTTTCACAAAAATAGTTTTATGAGGTTCTAGACTTTCTTTGGGTTTGTTACCAAGTCTAGCTTTGCTAGAATTCCCTCTTTGATAACCTAACATAAAATCAAGATTTGAAGAAGATTTAGAACAAACACTCATTATTTTCTCTAACTTGAAAATCTCATTTTCCAAATGATTACAATTTTCACAAGGTTTAGCAACTTCTTTATTTTTAGACAAAGTTTTAAATTTCCCAACATCTTTCTTTAAGCACTCATTTTCTTTTTCAAGAATACCAACAGTATTTTCTAATGCATTAAACTTTTGTCTAAGTGCATTGTATTTCTTAGATAACTTGGTAAAACCTTCATACATATCTTGATATTCTTTAAACAACTCATCATATTCATTTAAGGATTTTGTACTACTTACTTGTGATGAGGTTTCTTGTGATGAGGCTTCATCATCACTTTTTGTCATCAAGCAAAGATTTGTTTCCTCTTCTCCATCACTGCTTTCGGAAGAACTCTCTTGTGTTGTGGAAGAATCATTATCCTCTCAAGCAATATAAGATTTGCATTTTCTCTTATAGATATCATTCTTCTCTTTCTTCTTCTCTTTCACATCTTTCTTCTCCTTCTTAAGTTCTGGACAGTTTGATTTGATATGGTCAAGCTTTCCACATCCATAGCACTCATATCTATTGGTTTTCTCTTTTCTTTGCTGCATCTTTTTCCTATTCTTCATAAAATGAGAAAACTTTTTAGCTAAAAGAGATATATCAGGATTCAAAAATTTACCTTCATTTTCGCTTTCATCCTGTGAAGTTTTTACAGTTTTTAGAGCTATCGTCTTGGTTTGATTTTGTTCACCATTTTTTAACCTTTGTAACTCCATCTCATGTTCTCTCAGCTTTCCAAAAAGAGTAGCAATATTCATTTCTGTGAGATCCTTTGATTCTCTAATAGCAGTGACCTTTGGTTGCCAATTATTGTCTAAGGATTTCAAGATCTTTGTGTTCAACTCCTCATTGTCAAAAATCTTTCCTAATGCTTTCAAGTGATTTATTATATGTGTGAAGCGTGTTTGGAAATCTGTGATGTTTTCATTCTGCTGCATTTGAAACAATTCATACTCCTGGATGAGTGTGTTCTTACGTGCTCGTTTTACTTCATTTGTTCCTTCATGTGTTACTTCAAGAGTGTCCCATATTTCTTTTGTCATCTTGCATTGTGAGACCCTGAAAAATTTATTACGAGTTAAGGCAGAAACAATATCATTTCGGGCTTGTAGACCCCAAATCTTGCCCGGCCTCCAAATAAAGTCAGAAGACCCCCTATTTGTGAAGCACTTGGTGGATTTGATGAAGACATAGATATAGCTTAGGTTGTGGGTGTGTAGATGATTAGATTTTTGTTTAAGCACTTAATCTCTTGATAGTCCATTATATTTTGTGATAAGCGCCTTATAATGTTGCATCCCATTGAAAATCATTTTTCTGCATGAAAAACTAACAATTAAGTATTAAAAGAACAAACTAAGTTTTTCAATCTGTTGAAAAGGATTTTCAATCTGTTAAAATCACTCAACATAATAAGTGGTCATACATAGTCGTATTTTCAATTGATTGATTCGCGGAATCAACAAGTTAAAATAACTCAATGAATTTTTCAATATCAAAGTTTCGCATTTTCAATCTGTTGAAATGATTTTTAATCTGTTGAAATGAAAAGACTATTTTTTCAGTCTAAGAGTTTTTCAGAAAATCAATCTGTTGAAATAATTTTTAATCTGTTAAAACAAAGAGACTATTTTTTTTAACTAAGTGTTTGCAGGATTTCAATCTGTTGAAATAAATTTCAATCGATTAAAACAGAGAGCTGTCATTTTTCATAAAGCTGTTTCAATCCATTGAAAACTCGAAACAATCGATTGAATAAACTTTTAAATGAAATCAATCGATTGAATCGTGGTTTCAATCGATTGAAATGTATTCTGATCGATCATAGTTTCATTCTGATCGATCATAACTCGGTCTGATCGATCATACTTCAGTTCTAATCGATCAGAGTCTCTTCTAAACTGTTATACTTTCAAACTAATCGATCTTGTGACTCTCTGAAACAGTTTTTGACAGATGAAACATTCTGATTCTTTGTTTTACTCTATATATACAGAATTGATCTATCTTTTGAAATATACACAACACACTACTTGAGAAAACTTGTGAAATCAATCTGTGAAACTTTCATATACGTGACTTTCTCTGCATTCAAGAATCTTTTCATATCATAAGGTGCTGTGATCAGAATTGTGGTCAATCAAAGAGAGAAAGTGCTGTTAGAATTTGTTCTGGACAATTAGAACTTCAAGTCCAGGTTTTTTCTTTCCATACTCTTTTGTAAAAGTGTGATTGTGCAGGTTGGATTGTGATCTGCACTTGGTACAGTAACTGGATTTGGTTACTGGGTGGTTTTCAAGATTCTATCTTGTGGGTTTGCAAGATAGTTCTTGGGGTAGATTGGTGAGTATCTACTGGTTGTAATTTTCACTTGGTATTA
The DNA here is from genome assembly GCA_963425845.1 of Sphenostylis stenocarpa. Taxonomy (NCBI): domain Eukaryota; kingdom Viridiplantae; phylum Streptophyta; class Magnoliopsida; order Fabales; family Fabaceae; genus Sphenostylis; species Sphenostylis stenocarpa. The sequence goes on along the minus strand of OY731402.1, from coordinate 45,270,288 downwards.
GTGGAACTTGACAGGTTTGTCAAGAACTGGATGTAGCTCTGGATTAGAGTGAACCAGTATAAATTTGTGTGTTAAATTTCTTCTTTCATCTCTTTTATTTTCTGTCTATAAACTTGTTGTGTTTAAACCAAATTACCTTTGCAAAGATTGAATAAAGATAACTCATTCTTCCAAAAGAAAGTAAGTTTTGCGAAAAAGTTTTAAAGTTCAATTCACCCCCCCTCTTGAACTCAACCATTAATTCTTTCAATTGGTACCAGAGCTGGTTCTTGTAAGTTACTCAAGAAATCGGTCCAATGGCTGAGGGAAAGATGACTTTTTCAGAAGGAGCCTCCATAAACAGGCCTCCACTTTTTTCTGGTGTGAATTATTCTTTCTGGAAGGTTAGAATGAAAATCTTTATTGAATCTCTTGATAGAGGCATTTGGGAAACAATTGTTAATGGTCCTTACAAACCAACTCATACAGTAGATGGTAAAGTAGTTGAAAAAGATTGGGCTGAATTAACTGATGTAGAAAATAGGAGAGTCCAATATGATTATACTGCAAAAAATATTATTACCTCTGCTTTAAATCTTGATGAGTTTTTCAGGGTGTCTCAGTGTGCCTCTGCCAAAGAGATGTGGGAAATTTTAGAGGTCACACATGAAGGAACATCTGATGTGAAAAGGGCAAGAAAACATGAGTTAATCAGGGACTATGAGTTGTTTAAAATGCAGCAAGGAGAAACAATTGCGGATGTGCGAGAAAGGTTCACGCACATAGTCAATCATCTAATTGGGTTAGGAAAGATTTTTGACAAAGAAGAGTTGAACATCAAAATCTTAAAGTGTTTGGACAGAACGTGGCAACCAAAGGTGACAGCTATATCAGAATCAAGAGACTTGACTTGAAATGACTACCGCTTCACTTTTTGGTAAGTTAAGGGAACATGAGTTGGAAATCAATCGGTTCAAAGAACAAGAGAATGCAGAAAAGAAAACTAGAAATATTGTTCTCAAGACGATTGAAGAAAATAGTGGATCTGAAGAAGATGAATCAGAGAACCTGACTTTGTTGGTTAAGAAATTTGGGAAATTTCTTAGAAGAAAGAACAGAACTGGCCAAGTAAAAAGGTACAATGATAAAAAGACTGAATCTGTTCAAAATACTATTACTTGTTATTCTTGTGGTAAACAGGGTCACATAAAGAGTGATTGTCCTGAAAAGACCAAGAATCAGAACAAGAAAGAATCAAGATACAAAGGGAAAAAGGCCTATATAGCCTGGCAAGACAATGATTCATCTTCCAGCTCTGAATCCGAAAGTGAGGAGGTGAACCTGTGCTTGATGGCTGGCTGTGAATCCTCTTCATCACATGTAAGTTCAACTCCTACAGAGAATGAAATGAATTACAGCACATTACTAAATGCTTTCAATGAAATGCATAGTGAAGCCAGAAATTTATCTCATACAAATAATCGGTTGAAAGGTTTAAATAACTGGTTAGAAAATAGAGTTAAAGTTCTGGAAAAAGAACTATTAGAAAGCAAAACAGATTTAGAACATCTAGATATTATCTATTCATCTGCGGATAATGTTGTTGTTAATAAGAATTGTGAAAAGTGTATTGTTTTACAAAATAAGGTTGATTACTTGACTAAAACCTTGACAAAATTTACTCAAGGTAAAGAGAATTTAGATGCACTTCTTGGGTCTCAAAACTGTGTGTTTGAACGTTCTGGAATCGGGTACAAACCTAAGAATGGGGTAAAAACTAAAAAATATTTGAACTTCTTTTCATACAGAAAAACAACAGCATCCCCTTTCTCATCTTGTCATTACTGCATGAAGAAAGGACATACTATAAAATTCTGTCATGCTAGAAAATATTTTGTGCCGCAAGGTAGGAAGAGATGGGTTCCAAAGCATGTTAAACAGAAAATTTGACTCCTAAGGACCCAAAATACGTAAGGGTACCAAATACTTGATGTTTGATCTTTCAGGAACAGCAACAAGAGTCCCTTTGGTACCTAGACAGCGGATGCTCAAGGCACATGACAGGTGACATTTCAAAATTCCAGAAGCTGAAATTGAAGAATGGAGGTCATGTGACTTATGGAGACAACAACAAGGGAAGAATTCTAGGTTCTGGAGATATTGGTGATGGTGAATCAGTTATCATTCACAATGTTCTTCTTGTTGAAGGTCTCAAGCACAATCTGATAAGCATAAGTCAGTTATGTGATCTTGGTCACAAAGTCATTTTCAAACCAGAAAAGTGCCTTATCTGTGAGCCAGAATCTAACACGGTAATGTTGGTAGGTAAGAGGTTAAACAACATATACATGTTAGATATCAAGCAGTCTATATCATCTCAAAGTTGTCTTCTTACTAAAGAAGAAGAATCTTGGTTGTGGCATAGAAGGCTTGCTCATATACATCTTAACCATCTTGACAAACTGATTTCAAAAGAATTAGTTTCTGGGCTGCCTAAGCTTCAAATCTTGAAAGACAAAATCTGTGAAGCTTGTTTGAAAGGCAAACAAACTAGAAAATCTTTTTCAAACAAAAACATTGTTTCAACTTCCAAACCTTTGGAACTGCTTCACATGGATTTGGTTGGTCCTTCAAGGAATAAAAGCCTAGGTGGTAATCTTTATATCATGGTAATTGTTGATGACTTTTCCAGATTTACCTGGACTGTTTTTCTTAAAGCCAAATCTGATTCTTACAAATCTTTCAAAAAGCTTGCCAAGGTTTTACATAATGAAAAAGGGTATTTCATTACATCTATTCAAAGTGACAATGGTGGAGAATTTGTAAATGAAAAATTTGAATCTTTTTGTGAAAAGTTTGGCATAAAACACAATTTTTCTGCTCCAAGAACTCCTCAACAGAACGGTGTTGTGGAAAGAAAGAACAGATCCATTGTGGAACTTGCTAGAACAATGTTGTGTGAAAATTCTTTACCTAAATACTTTTGGGCAGATGCAGTAAACACTGCTTGTCATGTTTTGAATAGAGTCTTGATTAGACCCATGCTTAAGAAAACCCCATATGAACTGTACAAAGGAAGAAAACCCAACATAAACTATTTTAGGTTTTTTGGATGTACATGTTTTGTTTTAAACAATGGGAAAGAAAATATTGGCAAGTTTGATGAAAAATATGATAAAGGAATTTTTCTTGGTTACTCAACTCACGGTCATGCATATATAGTTTACAATTTAAGATTGAAATCAGTTGAAGAATCAGTACATGTTGTGTTTAATGAGTCTCCTCGAGTGGTGCAGAATAGAACAACAGGTACTGCAGTTGAAGAAGATTTAACTGATAATTCTTATCAGTTGAAACATGCCAGTAACACAGATCAGCGTACTGTTGAAGAAGATGATCCATCAGTGGGCCCTGCAAAAGCTGAGTCACCAAAAATTACTGAAGAACAGGAAGAAGATGTTCTGGAAGTGCTTCCTAAAGAGTGGATTGTCCCAAGAGATCTCTCTCTAGACAATGTCATCGGGAAAATCAATAAGGGAGTATCTACTAGACATTCTCTTAACCAATTCTGTAATCATATGGCATTCATTTCACAAATAGAGCCTAAGTCAGTTAAAGAAGCATTAAATGATGAATACTGGGTTAGTGCCATGCATGATGAGCTTAATCAATTTGAAAGAAATAACGTGTGGGAATTAGTTCCTAAAATCAAAGATATCAATGTAATTGGTACTAAGTGGGTATTCAAAAATAAGCTAGATGAACACGGCATTATTACTAGAAATAAAGCTAGGTTGGTAGCCAAAGGGTATAACCAACAAGAGGGTATTGATTTTGATGAAACCTTTGCACCTGTAGCTAGACTTGAAGCTGTCAGATTATTATTAGCTTATGCCTGTATAAGTGGTTTCAGATTACTACAGATGGATGTAAAGAGTGCCTTTCTTAATGGACTCATCAATGAAGAAGTATATGTTTCTCAACCACCTGGGTTTGAAGATCACAAGCATCCTGGCCATGTCTACAAATTGAAAAAGGCCCTTTATGGTTTAAAGCAAGCACCTAGACAATGGTATGAGAGGTTAAGTAACTTCCTAATTGATCAAGGGTACAAGCGAGGTGAGGTTGATAAAACTCTATTCATTAAGAAATCTGGAACTAACATTATTCTGGTGCAGGTGTATGTGGATGATATCATTTTCGGTTCCACTAACAATGCCATGTGTAATAAGTTTGTAAAAGAAATGCAAAGTGAATTTGAAATGTCTATGATGGGAGAATTGAATTTCTTCCTTGGTCTCCAGGTTAAACAATTAAGAAATGGCATTTTCCTTAGTCAATCTAAATACTGCAATGAATTGTTAAAGAAATTTGATATGCACAATTGCAAGGAATCCTCTACACCCATGTCTACTAACTGTTGTCTAGACTTAGATGAAAAAGGAAAACCTGTTGATCAAACTAAATATAGAGGTTTGATTGGTTCACTACTATATCTAACTGCTAGTAGACCTGACATTATGTTTAGTGTGTGCCTTTGTGCAAGATTTCAGGCAAATCCAAAGGAATCACATCTTACCGCTGCCAAAAGGATTCTGAAGTACCTTAAGGGAACAATTAATGTTGGACTATGGTATCCTGAAGGTGCATCCCTTAAACTTGTTGGATTTTCTGATTCTGACTTTGCAGGATGTAGATTGGACAGAAAAAGTACCTCTGGTACTTGTCATTTACTGGGGAGCAATCTTATATCATGGCACAGCAAAAAGCAAGTGTGTGTTGCTCTGTCAACTGCAGAAGCTGAATACATTGCAGCTGGGAGCTGTTGTGCTCAAAGCATCTACCTCAAGCAACAACTGACAGATTATGGAGTGACTCTAAACAAGGTACCTCTGGTTTGTGACAATACTAGTGCAATAAACTTAACTAAGAATCCTATTCAACACTCTAGAACTATGCATATTGAAATTAGACATCACTTTATTAGAGAACACGTATCTAGGGGTGACTGTGAGATATTATTCATTGAATCTGAAAAACAGTTAGCTGATTTATTCACTAAACCACTTCCTAGAGATAGACTTAATATGCTTAGGACTGAATTAGGAATTCTAGATATATCTAGTATTGCATAATTGATTCTTTACAGTGATTGTATGCTTTTTAACAGGTAGATAACAAGTTCAATCGATTAATAAATTGCAGGAATAACTTGATATTATTTGTTTCAATCGATTGAAATTGCAAAATAATATGTTGATTTCCTGATCCTTACTCTCTGGTATTGATATGTTATTAGTTCAATCGATTAGATAAACTTTTAATCGGTTTATTTCATTAACCTTGTAGCTCTGCATATTTTCTTCTATAAATCAATCGATTAAATCTTCGATTCAATCGATTGAATTCACTTATGGTACTCTGAATGTTTTTATTTCACAAAACAATCAATTTAATTCTCGATTCAATCGGTTTATTTTACTTCTGAGTATCTGCGATTACAAAATCAATTGGTTTCATGGAATATCAATTGATTATTTTTTTTGGGCTAGTTGTATGTACTTTGTCTCTAAACAATTTCTGCAGAGTAAGTTGAAAGCATTTACAACAAGATAAACTTCAGCTACTCTCTTTAATATCTAAGATTTCCAATAAAAGTTGATTGACCCTAATTGGATATCTACTGTAAGGGTAATTAAAGTGTACAGTAGCAATTCTCTCTCCTCCTTTATCATCACTGCGCAGAAACGATAAAATAGTAAAGACAAAAATTTTTGAAGCTGAAAGGTTTGTGTATTCTTATTCCTGTAGTATTATTTCCTTCTTTGAACTTTCTCTTTTCTTGGTTCTTCTCTGTTCTGCTCATCCCAAAAATCAAGTATGCTCAAGCGCACAAAGTCTGGTGGGAAGAAGTCCAGCAGAGGCGAGTCTTCTACTGCAAGGCAAGAACAGAATGTTGAAGGAAGGATTGAAACTTGGTTCAATGGGGACCAAGAGAAAATGGATTTGTTTATCCATGAATCAAGCAGGAAGTAAGTCAACATTCCGAAGATGTTAAAGTTTTCCTGGTTTGATGCCGAAGGATTCAGAGGCATTCGAAAGCTACTACAACACCAAAAGCTGCAGAAGTTTCTGGAGTTAAATGGTAGGATTTATCCTGATTTGATTAAAGTTTTCTTCACAAATTTATCCTTTGAAGGTTCCACTTTGAAAACCCAAGTTAAAGGTGTAGACATTGAAATTACACCCAACATCTGGAAGGAGGTTGCTGGAATAAAGGATGTTGGTGTAAAAGTCACCAAAGGATTCACTTCAGATGTGGACGAATTTAAAAAAGTTCAGTACTTTCGGTCATGCATGAAGAATACTCGTGATTCTGTCAGTTCTTTCAATACTGGGAAGCTGATGCTGGAAGAAAGGATTCTCGCCTTCATTGTGTCCTGGCAGCTCACACCCAGGGGGAGCAATCATGCGGTGCTAAACGAAGGAGATTTAGTACTGATGTACTGCATTCACCACAGGATATGGGTGAACTGGGTCTTCGTCATCAAGGACCACATGATCAAAGCCAAGAGACTTAGTGATTTCAGGTATCCTTATGCTATTCTGATTTCTATTTTAACACATTTTGGTGTCAATGTAGTAGGAGAACTTGTTGAAACCGTCCGACCAACGAATGAAATAAATAATTCTGTGCTTCACAAAATGGGATTCATTAAAATTGATGGTGAATGGATCTCGAAAGAAGATGCTGGGAGAAGTGAAGAAAGTGAAGAAGAAGAGCAAGAGGAAGGAATCAACACTGATATTCCTGGAACTTCTGCAGCACGTCCGTCTGATCCAATGGAAGAAGTGACCCCACTGGAAATGATTCCATACAATCCACCGCCTGACCGTGGCACGCCTCTGTCTCAGTTCGAAAGAACAATGTTACATCAAATGAGCGAATTGCATTCAGACCAAAGGAGGCATATGCAGATGACTGCTGCTCTGAGGGCTCGGCAGCATTATTTGGATGAAAATTTCATTGCAAGGTTCCAGCATATTGATAATCAACTAGAAGACATTTACAACAGGATTGTGGAACTACAATTCAATCAAGGCCCCGGGAAGAATGAAGACTTTCTATGTTTCTGTTATTCCGTTTTCTTTTCTTAGTTTTTGATGTTCCGTTTTATATTCGGGTACCCACGTGGCCCCATTGGACTCGTAACTAAAACAATCTATTTGATGCAGCTCAAATAGGGGGAGAAGTATTGTGCTTAAAACTGTCACTACACACACACCACAAAATATATGTCTCTGGTCTGTTATTTTTTTATGCAGGTGCAGTGGTTATTTGTCTCCATCAAATAGGGGGAGATTGAAGCACTTGGTGGATTTGATGAAGACATAGATATAGCTTAGGTTGTGGGTGTGTAGATGATTAGATTTTAGTTTAAGCACTTAATCTCTTGATAGTCCATTATATTTTGTGATAAGCGCCTTATAATGTTGCATCCCATTGAAAATCATTTTTCTGCATGAAAAACTAACAATTAAGTATTAAAAGAACAAACTAAGTTTTTCAATCTGTTGAAAAGGATTTTCAATCTGTTAAAATCACTCAACATAATAAGTGGTCATACATAGTTGTATTTTCAATTGATTGATTCGCGGAATCAACAAGTTAAAATAACTCAATGAATTTTTCAATATCAAAGTTTCGCATTTTCAATCTGTTGAAATGATTTTTAATCTGTTGAAACAGAAAGACTATTTTTTCAGTCTAAGAGTTTTTCAGAAAATCAATCTGTTGAAATAATTTTTAATCTGTTAAAACAAAGAGACTATTTTTTTTAACTAAGTGTTTGCAGGATTTCAATCTGTTGAAATAAATTTCAATCGATTAAAACAGAGAGCTGTCATTTTTCCTAAAGCTGTTTCAATCCATTGAAAACTCGAAACAATCGATTGAATGAACTTTTAAATGAAATCAATCGATTGAATCGTGGTTTCAATCGATTGAAATGTATTCTGATCGATCATAGTTTCATTCTGATCGATCATAACTCGGTCTGATCGATCATACTTCAGTTCTAATCGATCAGAGTCTCTTCTAAACTGTTATATACTTTCAAACTAATCGATCTTGTGACTCTCTGAAACAGTTTTTTACAGATGAAACATTTTGATTCTTTGTTTTACTCTATATATACAAAATTGATCTATCTTTTGAAATATACACAACACACTACTTGAGAAAACTTGTGAAATCAATCTGTGAAACTTTCATATACGTGACTTTCTCTGCATTCAAGAATCTTTTCATATCATAAGGTGCTGTGATCAGAATTGTGGTCAATCAAAGAGAGAAAGTGTTGTTAGAATTTGTTCTGGACAATTAGAACTTCAAGTCCAGGTTTTTTCTTTCCATACTCTTTTGTAAAAGTGTGATTGTGCAGGTTGGATTGTGATCTGCACTTGGTACAGTAACTAGATTTGGTTACTGGGTGGTTTTCAAGATTCTATCTTGTGGGTTTGCAAGATAGTTCTTGGGGTAGATTGGTGAGTATCTACTGGTTGTAATTTTCACTTGGTATTAGTGGAACTTGACAGGTTTGTCAAGAACTGGATGTAGCTCTGGATTAGAGTGAACCAGTATAAATTTGTGTGTTAAATTTCTTCTTTCATCTCTTTTATTTTCTGTCTATAAACTTGTTGTGTTTAAACCAAATTACCTTTGCAAAGATTGAATAAAGATAACTCATTCTTCCAAAAGAAAGTAAGTTTTGCGAAAAAGTTTTAAAGTTCAATTCACCCCCCCTCTTGAATTCAACCATTAATTCTTTCAATTTGAAGACGGCCGAAGCCTAACAAGCCACTAGGAGAGACTATTAGGCCCCCATACTAAGATAGGAGTGTTTTTTGGCCCGAAAAATAAAGTTTCTCGCCCTGAAGGGACGAGACCGCCGTCTGGAAGGACCAGACCGCCGTCTCGCCTCACGCCAGGGACGAGACCGCCGTCTGGATTATCCAGACGGCGGTCTCGACTTCTGCCTAGTCGAGACGGCGGTCTGGATTATCCAGACGGCGGTCTCGACCCCCTGCCATGATCGAGACGGCGGTCTGGATTTTCCAGACGGCGGTCTCGACCTTGTCAGACGAAACGGCGGTCTCGACCTGTCAGGTGCGAAAAACTATAAATAGGGGCTCTCCCCCCCTCATTTCCACACCAAAAAACACAGTAGCTCCTCCTTCTCTCTAGATTTTCTCTCTCTAGAACCCCTCCGAAGCATTTCCGGAGTTTCTGAGTGTCTCTAGGTATAAATTGAGCGTCCTAAATCTTCTTTAGAATCCCTCTGAGGCATTTCCGGAGTTTCTGAGAGTTGTAGAGTGAAGGGTTGCCAAAAAGCACCCACTCTTTAAAGAGAAATACACAAAAACTTGCTTTGGAGGTGCACCCTCTCTCTTTCTAATTTTACCGCTTTCATTTAAAATTATGCAATAGACGCTAGGGCCATGTAGTCATAATCTTTAAATACCGCATAATAAAAGGGTAAAAGCGCAATTTTCCAGTTTAATTATTTATCCAAAGTAGCCAGCCTATCATAGGGAACCCGAAAGGGGCGTCGTAAAGGAACTAACACTTCCTTTGCACGTAACTAACTCCCTTACCCAACTCTGTTTCTAATGACCAAAGTTGGTTTTCGAAAACCAACGCCTTTTTAAACTCCTTTTCCGATGTTTCTGGTAAAAACATCGGTGGCGACTCCACGAACCCTTCAAAACCCGTTCTTGGGTTAGCCCGGTTATCGGACAACCCAAGAACATTTTTCGAAAACCTCGTCTTTAGGTTAGCCCGGTTATCGGACAACCTAAGGACATTGTAACCACCCATAAAAAACGCGAAAGCAAGAGGGTCGAAAAACCATCGCGTCGCTCCGACCGCCCCTTCGTTTTTGGGAGGCAGCGACAGATGGCGACTCCACTGGGGAAGCCTAGAGAGTTGATCCCATTTAGTGATAGGCTGGCTTAAAAATAATTAAACCAAGAAAATAGCGCTTTTACCCTGTCTTGTATTATAACATGCTTTATTGTTTGGCTTTCAAATAACTGTTGCTTGTTTATGCTTACGCAATTGATTGAAATATAAACTGCACACAAACCCTTGCACACTACAGTTCCCTCTATACCCGGGGGCAAGTGAGATAACCATAGGGAGTGGGTGGCAGGTACGGTTCGCTGTAGTTAGGGCCTTGTGCCCACCAGTGTGATCGGAAACCACCACTCAAGGTGATAACCTTCCTCTTTTGGCAACAAGACCGACTCTGGCCTTAGTGCTGAGCATGGTCGGACGACTGGAGAGTGGGGACCCTATAATGGGGGCACCTTGGGGGCCTTAGCCTGGTGAGAACAGTTAGAACCTACCCTGACCAATGCACTTTTCTGCAGGAAAACCCTACCTCGTGATAAAAATGAATTCTCGCCTGTTCGTGGATGATCGAATTGTGTGTGCATATGTTTGTTGCATAGCATAACCAAACAACAGAAGAAAAATCACAAAAAAAATATTTTCGCAATAAGCGCCCTTATCTCGGACAGTCTGCCTTTTAGCTAGCCTGGTTTCAGGTTCTTTGTAAGCTAAGTAGCCACGCAGTCCGACAGAAGAGATAAAAGGCTAAAAATAATAAATCCAAAATAAACAAAATAATAATAACAAAATCAAAACATAAATAAAATAATTTTGACAAGGTCGTCTCATTCATATTGCATCATGTCATAAGCAGAAAAAACCAAAAGAGAAAATAAATGCATAAGGAGAGTCTGCATACGCATCATTTTAATAAACCCCTAAAAAATGGGTCTTAGAGGCGTTTTTTGGGAAAATTACTGGGCCAAATCCCCTTCGGGCATTTGCAACTTGATTCCTCACCCTTTTCTCTTCGTTTTGACATGCTGTGCATCCAAATCGGACAACCCAGTCAAAAGTTATGTCACTTTGAATATCCATTGCCCTTTTGTACTGGTGCATGCATAAATACATTCATTCTAGGGAGCACGAGATATCCCTAAGACAATGGCGAAAGAGGCCCCGAGCACATTTGTGACCTTCGCGACAAGGAAGGGACAAGTGTACTAAGGTGTGATGGTGATTGCCATTATACTTGTCAACTCTGTGATGGGGAAGGAACCATTACACCGAGGTGGGTAGGATACCCCACAAAGCATAAGCTTTAAGGAGGATACCTAAGTCATTGTCTTAAGGAATATCCATCTCATAAATCATTTGTTTTAAACAATAAAAATCTTTTTGTATTCTAGAAAGCGGCTGGTATTCTTCATGCCCTCATCCGCATACAAAAAAAAAAACGCAAAATCCCAAACACTATCATACATCATGTTAGAAAATAAAACATGATAATGTTTAGGAAAAAACAAGCACCTACATACATGCATCCACCAAGTTTCATAACATAATAGACAGTCGAAGAAGTGGACATTCCTCAATACCATGAAAAGAGGATTAGGGCGTTCGCGTGCCATACACGAAAGGTCAAAAAAAAAAAAATTGTACTTCGAAACATTGCATTGTGGAATGTACACTGTCTGGATGAAATAAATAAAATTGTTTGTTTTCATCATCTCTTCAAACGTCTATTGCATTCATAAATTGCATTCATTCTCACTTTAATAATAATAATAAGATAATAAAAAAGAAAGGATTAATTGATGTGCTTCCCATGAATCGGAATAAGATGGAGAGTAAGCCTTTCGTCATCAAGTTCTCTCCAATGGTTGATCCGCCCAAGGATGATAACTAGCCTCAACCGTTGGTCATCTTACTAAATAAGGAAGAGGGGGCAAGGATGTCGTTACATTCGTTCACCCCATACATCAAATAAAATTGTACCATTGAGATACGCAGAAACATCTTCCATTAATGAAGATATCTCCAGCATAGCCAACATTCGGGGGCAAAATTAGAAGTGAAAGAATCTACACCCCCAGGAGCTATAAGGCAATGCTTCCAAGAATAAATGAAAAATAAAAAGACCGAAGGAAACATAATCCAAAGAGGAAATTGAAGAGACTTTGGATTCACAACGCTGAGGCAATTCTTTCGACGCTCCGCCAAAGAGATAAACTCAGGGTAGGCGACAAGCTAGTCGTAGTTTGAGCTAGAAACGACATTCGGATCAGCAAATCATTTGCCCTACCTCGGATGGATGCGGTGTAAGAGGACATTTGAAATATCTTTTGCCAATATGAAAAGACTTCCCCAACAATATGGAGGTGACCCACATGATGAGAAAATATGGATATCACCCAAACCAAGGGCTCATTAGAAACTCTCAAGGAATAAGGAAGCCACCAGATTTTAAAGACAATCCTTTGAAGTTTTACCCAACAAAGGACCAAGCTACACGGAGAAAAGGGAAGTCTCCCCTCCACACCTTGAATCAGATTTTCCCATATAGAGGGGTTCAAGCGTCAAAAGCGACTTTAGTCATTAGGTATTCTCCTTCTAATTCTTAGGGTTCGTAAATCCAATGACTTTTAGAGATTACTCCTCGGGGCTAGCCCGACCCCCGAGCATTGTAGGGCACACATTTCCCTATTAATTACAAAGAATGTCATTCTTACTATCTGCTTCTCTTCTTGCTATTCATGTCTAAACCTCATTAATAACCATGTTTAAGCAAACGTTTTCAAAAAATGCGTCAAAATGCGCCATAGTCAAAATAATCAAACCACTCATCACCACTGATTGACTAGAAACACAAAATAAAATTTTATGTCATCATAAATAAAGTCGTGTTTCGCCAATGTTGTACAAAAAGAAAACAAAAATCAAAAGAAGCCCATAAAAAGCCAAAGGCCAAAAAGAGAGGGCAAGATACCCGGTAGGAAACCCACAAAGGGGGCTACGTAAAAGTTAGGGTAAACCCGCTAGGAAACCTGAACAACCATAAAGGGTAGCCTAGGCAAAAGTTAGGGTTACAAAAAAAAAGTCCGCTAGGTTTCCCAAAACAACAAAAAAAGAAACCTAGACAAAAGTTAGGACATAGCACAACATCCTAGATCGAAAACCCAAAGGGCAGACTAGGGAAGACAATCAGTCATAGTAAGCGCTATAAAATAAGACGCCACTCCATAAACAAAACGTTTGTCTAAACTAGCCTAAACACTCTAACCAACCTTGGCTAGCCGTGCTTACAAAAACCATTTTTTGTCAAAATAAAACAATTCTAAAACACAAGCCTTTGAATTAAATATCATTTTCCTTCTTTTCTCTTGACCCTTACCACTACGACATTCTAGTAATTAGTAGGGAAATGTGGAGATAGTAATCAATAGGAGGATTGACATCCCCAAGGAAAGGGAGGGGTGCACTGACATGGCAAGTCGCTCTACAATAAACACAATCATTCTTCGGTCATGAAAACAAAAAAATCAAGACGGCAAAATGGATACAGCCTATCCCTGTCGATGAAAGCACATAACGTCAGAAGCTCATCAGAAGTAAAAACACATTGGTTAATCCTTTTGAAAAATTAATTGAAATAGTATTATAGGATGCATATCACAAACATTGCATGCATATGATAGGCTCCTATCTCTCAAAAAAGAGAAGAGAAAGAAAAATGACAATAAAAAGAATAATGCCTACTAGGAGATTCTTAGGCAAAAGTTAGGGTAGCCCGCTAGATCGAAAACCCGCAAAGGGCGGTCTAGGCAAGAGTTAGGGCATTCATAAAAAAGGAAAAAACCCGCTAAGATATCCTAGGCAAAAATTAAGGCAGCCCGCTAGACCGAAAACCCCAAAAGGGCGGTCTAGGCAAAAGATAGGGCTAAACCAAAAAATGAATAAAAGAGAGAGGCCCTTCATCATAATCATAAAAATTCCATTCATCATAATCATAAAAAGTCCAGCAGGAGAATGCCAGTCACTTTTCCAGATGCATCAATCAAAAAGAATAGATTGCATTTAGGGCATCCCACACACAAGTAGTCGTACAAAACGACTTTGTCAATGTCAAAAATGAAAAAAATAAAAATTACTTCAGACAAATAACAAAAAAACGAAAAGCATTCATGCATATAAGGAGACTAGCTCCATGTTTGTGATTGAAAACAGGATCACTGAGACTGTGTCTCCAAATAATTCCCTCAAGAAAACGGAGCAAGTCGTCAATCAAGCGACTCAGCAGAATAAGAGCTTCTGAAAATCAAGAGCTCTAGCTACCATCCTTCTACCCAGAAAAGAAGGCACAAAAAAGTAATAAGTCTCCAAACATTGCTCTCCCTCAAGAAAGAAGAGCGAATTGTCATAAGAAGCTTCCAGAAGCCAAAGCTCCAATCATCACCCAATAAAAGAGGGCACAATCATCAGACATCATAAAAGAAAAGCCGACGGAAAGGCTTAGTCATCCCCAAGAGGATCCCTTCCTACTCCGAAGGCAAAACAAAAAATACTCCTCACGGCTCAACATTACCACCACATGAGTCATCGAGCACACTCACCCAAAGTCTCCTCCGTACTCCCCAATGGAGAATAAAGGCTTCAAGAGCCCATCATCATCAATAGTCAAAAGAGTCCAATCTCCATACCAACAAGGGCTCAACAAAAAAAGGAAAAAAGAAGAAAAATCTTGCATCCCTAGAGGATGTCCAAAAGAAAAACAACAAAGAAGGCCACAACAGAGAAGGCCGAATAAAAATCCTCAAGTGGATCTCCTAAAAGGTCTACAAAAAGGAATCAAGAAATTCCCATCCCCCAGTGGAATAAGAGCTTCACAAGTATAGCTCACATCAACATCAATCAAGGAGCCAAGACTCCATTCCTAGAAAAGAAAAATCAGATCCCCAGGAAGTCAACTAATTCCCTGGTGGATCACTAAAGAAATAAAATGTCATCCCTAGTGGACCTTCCCCAAAAAGAAAGGAAAAAGCCAGCGTAATAAAAAGAGACTAAAAAGTAAAAGGCTTACGCATTATCCCCATAAAAAAGCCAAATTTCAAAATCGCGATAAAAAAAGAGATAAATCGTGGAAAAAAGGTGAAATCAAAACCATTGCAGCAGAATAAAGAGCTTCAAGGAAAATAGCTCTAACCTTCTACACCAATAAACGAAGGTACACCAGAAAAAGCCAATGAAAAGGCTTGATCATCCCCAGCAGAATAAGAGCACCACAAAAGCCAGCTCGCACCCACATCAATTAAGGAGTCAAAACGCCATTCCCTCAGAGGGCAAATCAAAATTAGATCCCCAGGAAGGCAATCAATTCCCCGGTGGATCACCAAAAAGAGAAAAATCATCTCCAGTGAGCCTACGACAAAGGCAAATTCCAGACTCACATCCTTAGAAGAGTCATTTGCCTAGGCGTAGGCAAGATCTGGCGAGCGAGAGCCAATTTCCCCAGAAAGGGACATCAGCCTAGTCAGAGGCAAAACCAATGCAGCCAAAAGTCTTCACCTCTAATGAAGCATCTGCCTACTCAGAGGCATTACTAGAAACTCAATAGAGCATCTGCCTACTCAGAGGCACCATCAAAATCAACAAATTTCTCAATGGATATCCGCCTACTCAAGAGGTGTCACCAAGATCAACAAATCCCTAGAGAATTTCTGCCTACCTAAGAGGCACTCATCAAAAATCCCCGACAACCGGCGAAGTCGGATGACAAATACCAAAAGTCAAAAACAAAAAATCCCCAGCAAACAAGCAAGCTGGATGAGCACCTGCAAAATCCCCGGCACAACTCGGATGAACATATCTACCAACAAACACAGAAGTCACTCCTCAGGGAGACGGCGCATGGTCAGAATCAGTAAGCCGCCACCATTGCCAAAGGGTCAGCCATGAAGCACTTGGTGGATTTGATGAAGACATAGATATAACTTAGGTTGTGGGTGTGTAGATGATTAGGGTTTTAAGTTTAAGCACTTAATCTCTTGATAGACCATTATATTTTGTGATAAGCACCTTAAAATGATGCATCTCATTGAAAATCATTTTTCTGCATGAAAAACTTACGTTTAAGTATTAAAAGAATTAACTAAGTTTTTTTTCAATCTGTTGAAAAGGATTTTCAATCTGTTAAAATCACTTAACATAATAAATGGTCATACATAATCGAAAATTCAATTGATTGATTCGCGGAATCAACAAGTTAAAATAACTCAATGAATTTTCAATATCAAGTTTCGCATTTTCAATCTGTTGAAATGATTTTAAATCTGTTGAAACAGAAAGACCTTTTTGAGTCTAAGAGTTTTTAGAAAATCAATCTGTTGAAATATTTTTCAATCTGTTGAAACAGAGAGACTATTTTTCTTAAACTAAGTATTTGCAGGAATTTAATCTGTTGAAATGATTTTCAATCGATTGAAACAGAGTGCTGTCATTTTTCATTAAGTTGTTTTAATCCATTAAAACTCGAATCAATCGATTAAATGGAACTTTAAATGAAATCAATCGATTGAATCGATGTCTTAATCGATTAAAAGGAACTTTAAATGAAATCAATCGATTGAATCGATCTTTTAATCGATTGAAATAATACTCTAATCGATCATAGTTTTGTTCTAATCGATCATAACTCATTCTGATCGATCATAGGTTTATTCTGATCGATCATAACTCAGTCTAATCGATCATTCTTCTGTTTTAATCGATTAGAGTCTCTTCTAAACCTGTTTTACTGCTAACCAACTTATCTTTTGACTCTCTAAAACAGTTTTTAACAGATGAAACGTTCTGTTTTTCTGATTTACTCTATATATACAGATTTGATCTATCTTTTGAATATACAATACAAAACACTACTTGAGAAAACTTGTGAAATCAATCTGTGAAACTTTCATACGTGACTTTCTCTGCATTCAAGAATCTTTTTCATATCATAAGGTGCTGTGATCAGAATTGTGGTCATTCAAAGAGAGAAAGTGCTGATAGAATTGGTTCTGGGCAATTAGAAACTTCAAGTCCAGGTTTATTCTTTTCATATTCTTTTGTAAAGTTTGATTGTGCAGGTTGGATTGTAATCTGCACTTGGTACAGTAACTGGATTTGGTTACTGGGTGGTTTTCAAGATTCTGTCTTGTGGGTTTTGCAAGATAGTTCTTGGGGTAGATTGGTGAGTATCTACTGGTTGTAATTTTCACTTGGTATTAGTGAAACTTGACTGGTTTGTCAAGAACTGGATGTAGCTCTGGATTAGAGTGAACCAGTATAAACTTGTGTGTTAATATTCTTCTTTCATCTCTTTTAATTTCTGTCTTTAATTGTACTGTGTTTAAATCAAATTACCTTTGCAAAGATTGAATAAAGATAACTCATTCTTCCAAAAGAAAGTAAGATTTGCGAAAAAGTTTTAAAGTTCAATTCACCCCCCCTCTTGAACTCAACCATTAATTCTTTCAATTGGCATCAGAGCTGGTTCTTGTAAGTTACTCAAGGAATCGGTCCAATGGCTGAGGGAAAGATGAATTTTTTAGAAGGAGCCTCCATAAACAGGCCTCCACTTTTTTCTGGTGTGAATTATTCTTTCTGGAAGGTTAGAATGAAAATCTTTATTGAATCTCTTGATAGAGGCATTTGGGAAACAATTGTTAATGGTCCTTATAAACCAACTCATACTGTAGATGGTAAAGTAGTCGAAAAAGATTGGGCTGAATTAACTGATGTAGAAAATAGGAAAGTCCAATATGATTATACTGCAAAAAATATTATTACCTCTGCTTTAAATCTTGATGAGTTTTTCAGGGTGTCTCAGTGTGCCTCTGCCAAAGAGATGTGGGAAATTTTAGAGGTTACACATGAAGGAACGTCTGATGTGAAAAGGGCAAGAAAGCATGAGTTAATCAGGGACTATGAGTTGTTTAAAATGCAGCAAGGAGAAACAATTGCAGATGTGCAGAAAAGGTTCACGCACATAGTTAATCATCTAATCGGGTTAGGAAAGACTTTTGACAAAGAAGAGTTGAACATCAAAATTTTAAAGTGTTTGGACAGAACATGGCAACCAAAGGTGACAGCAATATCAGAATCAAGAGACTTGACTGAAATGACTACCGCTTCACTTTTTGGTAAGTTGAGGGAACATGAGTTGGAAATCAATCGGTTCAAAGAACAAGAGAATGCAGAAAAGAAAACTAGAAATATTGTTCTCAAGACAATTGAAGAAAACAGTGGATCTGAAGAAGATGAATCAGAGAACCTGACTTTATTGGTTAAGAAATTTGGAAAATTTCTTAGAAGAAAGAACAGAATTGCCCAAGTAAAAAGGTATAATGATAAAAAGACTCGAATCTGTTCAAAATAATATTACTTGTTATTCTTGTGGTAAACAGGGTCACATAAAGAGTGATTGTCCGGAAAAGACCAAGAATCAGAACAAGAAAGAATCAAGATACAAAGGGAAAAAGGCTTATATAGCCTGGCAAGACAATGATTCATCTTCCAGCTCTGAATCCGAAAGTGAGGAGGTGAACCTGTGCTTGATGGCTGGCTGTGAATCCTCTTCATCACATGTAAGTTCAACTCCTACAGAGAATGAAATGAATTACAACACATTACTAAATGCTTTCAATGAAATGCATAGTGAAGCCAGTAAATTTATCTCATACAAATAATCGGTTAAAAGGATTAAATAACTGGTTAGAAAATAGAGTTAAAGTTCTGGAAAATGAACTATTAGAAAGCAAAACAGATTTAGAACATCTAGATATAATCTATGCATCTGCTGATAATGTTGCTAATAAGAAGTGTGAAAAGTGTATTATTTTGCAAGATAAGGTTGATTACTTGATTAAAACTTTGTCTAAATTTACTCAAGGCAAAGAGAATTTAGATGCACTTCTTGGGTCTCAAAACTGTGTGTTTGAACATAGTGGAATTGGATACAAACCTAAGACTGGGGTAAAAACAAAAAAATATTTGAACTTCTTTTCATACAGAAAAACAACAGCATCCCCTTTCTCATCTTGTCATTACTGCATGAAGAAAGGACATACTATAAAATTCTGTCATGCTAGAAAATATTTTGTGCCGCAAGGTAGGAAAAGATGGGTTCCAAAACATGTTAAACAGAAAAATTGACTCCTAAGGACCCAAAATACGTAAGGGTACCAAATACTTGATGTTTGATCTTTCAGGAACAGCAACAAGAGTCCCTTTGGTATCTAGACAGCGGATGCTCAAGGCACATGACAGGTGACATTTCAAAATTCCAGAAGCTGAAATTGAAGAATGGAGGTCATGTGACTTATGGAGACAACAACAGAGGAAGAATTCTAGGTTCTGGAGATATTAGTGTTGCTCATATACATCTTAAACATCTTGACAAACTGATTTCAAAAGATTTAGTTTCTGGGCTGCCTAAGCTTCAGATCTTGAAAGACAAAATCTGTGAAGCTTGTTTGAAAGGCAAACAAACTAGAAAATCTTTTTCAAACAAAAATATTGTTTCAACTTCTAAACCTTTGGAACTGCTTCACATGGATTTGGTTGGTCCTTCAAGGAATAAAAGCCTAGGTGGTAATCTTTATATCATGGTAATTGTTGATGACTTTTCCAGATTTACCTGGACTATTTTTCTTAAAGCCAAATCTGATTCTTACAAATCTTTCAAAAAGCTTGCCAAGGTTTTACACAATGAAAAAGGGTATTTTATTACATCAATTCAAAGTGACAATGGTGGAGAATTTGTAAATGAAAAGTTTGAATCATTTTGTGAAAAGTTTGGTATAAAACACAATTTTTCTGCTCCAAGAACTCCTCAACAGAACGGTGTTGTGGAAAGAAAGAACAGATCTATTGTAGAACTTGCTAGAACAATGTTGTGTGAAAATTCTTTACCTAAATACTTTTGGGCAGATGCAGTAAACACTGCTTGTCATGTTTTGAATAGAGTCTTTATTAGACCCATGCTTAAGAAAACCCCATATGAACTGTACAAAGGAAGAAAACCCAACTTAAACTATTTCAGAGTTTTTGGATGTACATGTTTTGTTTTAAACAATGGGAAAGAAAATATTGGCAAGTTTGATGAAAAATCTGATAAAGGAATTTTTCTTGGTTACTCAACTCACGGTCATGCATATAGAGTTTACAATTTAAGACTTAAATCTGTTGAAGAATCAGTACATGTTGTGTTTAATGAGTCTCCTCGAGTAGTGCAGAATAAAACAACAGGTACTGCAGATGAAGAAGATTTAACTGATAATTCTTATCAGTTGAAACATGCCAGTAACACAGATCAGCGTACTGTTGAAGAAGATGATCCATCAGTGGACCCTGCAAAAGCTAATTCTCCAACAATTACTGAAGAACAGGAAGAAGATGTTCTGGAAGAGCTTCCTAAAGAGTGGATTGTCCCAAGAAATCTCTCTCTAGACAATGTCATCGGGCAAATTAATAAGGGAGTATCTACTAGACATTCTCTTAATCAATTCTGTAATCATATGGCATTCATTTCACAAATAGAGCCTAAGACAGTTAAAGAAGCATTAAATGATGAATACTGGGTTAGTGCCATGCATGATGAGCTTAATCAATTTGAAAGAAATAAAGTGTGGGAATTAGTTCCTAAAATCAAAGATATCAATGTAATTGGTACTAAGTGGGTATTCAAAAACAAGCTAGATGAACACGGCATTATTATTAGAAATAAAGCTAGGTTGGTAGCCAAAGGGTATAACCAACAAGAGGGTATTGATTTTGATGAAACCTTTGCACCTGTAGCTAGACTTGAAGCTGTTAGATTATTATTAGCTTATGCCTGTTTAAGTGGTTTCAGATTACTACAGATGGATGTAAAGAGTGCCTTTCTGAATGGACTCATCAATGAAGAAGTATATGTTTCTCAACCTCCAGGGTTTGAAGATCACAAGCATCCTGACCATGTCTACAAATTAAAAAAGGCCCTTTATGGTTTAAAGCAAGCACCTAGACAATGGTATGAGAGGTTAAGTAACTTCCTAATTGATCAAGGGTACAAGCGAGGTGAGGTTGATAAAACTCTGTTCATTAAGAAATCTGGAACTGACATTATTCTGGTGCAGGTGTATGTGGATGATATCATTTTCGGTTCCACTAATAATGTCATGTGTAATAAGTTTGTAAAAGAAATGCAAAGTGAATTTGAAATGTCCATGATGGGAGAATTGAATTTCTTCCTTGGTCTCCAGGTTAAACAATTAAGGAATGGCATTTTTCTTAGTCAATCTAAATACTGCAATGAATTGTTAAAGAAATTTGGTATGCAAAACTGCAAGGTGTCCTCTACACCCATGTCTACTAACTGTTGTCTAGACTTAGATGAAAAAGGAAAACCTGTTGATCAAACTAAATATAGAGGTTTGATTGGTTCACTACTGTATCTAACTGCTAGTAGACCTGACATTATGTTTAGTGTGTGTCTTTGTGCAAGATTTCAGGCAAATCCAAAGGAATCTCATCTTACCGCTGCCAAAAGGATTCTGAAATACCTCAAGGGAACAGTTAATGTTGGACTATGGTATCCTGAAGGTGCATCCCTTAAACTTGTTGGATTTTCTGATTCTGACTTTGCAGGATGTAGATTGGATAGAAAAAGTACCTCTGGTACTTGTCATCTACTAGGGAGCAGTCTTATATCGTGGCACAGCAAAAAGCAAGCGTGTGTTGCTCTGTCAACTGCAGAAGCTGAATACATTGCAGCTGGGAGCTGTTGTGCTCAAAGCATTTATCTCAAGCAACAACTAACAGATTATGGAGTAACTCTAAACAAGGTACCTCTGGTTTGTGACAATACTAGTGCAATAAACTTAACTAAGAATCCTATTCAACACTCTAGAACTAAGCATATTGAAATTAGACATCACTTTATTAGAGAACACGTATCTAGGGGTGACTTGTGAGATTTTATTCGTTGAATCGAAAAACAGTTAGCCGATTTATTCACTAAACCACTTCCTAGAGATAGACTTAATATGCTTAGGACTGAATTAGGAATTCTAGATATATCTAGTATTGCATAACTAATTCGTTACAGTGATTGTATTTTTTTTTAACAGGTTGATAACAAGTTCAATCGATTAATAATTGCATGAATAACTGAATATTATTTGTTTCAATCGATTGAAATTGCGAAATAATCTGTTGATTTCCTGATTCTTACTCTTTGGTATTGATATGTTATTAGTTCAATCGATTAAATAAGTTTTTAATCGATTTATTTCATTAATCTTGTTGCTCTGCACATTTTCTTCTATAAATCAATCGATTAAATCTTCGATTTCAATCGATTGAATTCACTAATGGTACTCTGAATAATTTTCTTTTACAAAATAATCGATTTAATTTTTGATTCAATCGGTGTATTTCACTTATAAGTATCTACGATTACAAAATCAGTTGGTTTCACGAAATATCAATTGATTATTTTCTTCTAGGGCTAGTTGTATGTACTTTGTCTCTAACCGATTTCTGCAGAGTAAACTGAAAGCATTTACAACAAGATAAACTTCAACTACTCTCTTAAATATCAAAGATATCCAATAAAAGTTGAATGACTCTGATTGGATATCAGATGTGTGGGTAATTAAAGTGTACTGTAGCAATTCTCTCTCCTCTTTATCATCACTCGCACAAAAACAATAAATCAGGAAAGACAAAAAATTTTTTAAGTCGATAAAGATTGTGTATTCTCATTCCTATAGTATTATTTTCTTCTTTGAGCTTCTCTTTCTCGCTCTTCTCCGTTCTGCTCATTCCAAAAATCAAATATGTTCAAGCGCACAAAGTCTGGTAGGAAGAAGTCCAGGCAGAGGCGAGTCCTCTACCGCAAGGCAAGAACAGAATGTTGGAGGAAGGATTGAAACTTGGTTCAATGGGGACCAAGAGAAAATGGATTTGTTTATCCATGAATTAAGCAGGAAGCAAGTCAACATTCCAAAAATGTTAAAGTTCTCTTGGTTTGATGCCGAAGGATTCAGAGGCATTCGGAAGTTACTGCAACATCAAAAACTTCAGTCGTTTCTTGAGTTGAATGGTAGAATTTACCCTGACTTAATTAAAGTTTTCTTCACAAATTTATCCTTTGAAGGTTCCACTTTGTCAACCCAAGTTAAAGGAGTAGACATTGAGATAACACCTAATGTCCGGAAGGAAGTTGCTGGAATAAAAGATGTAGGTGTGAAAGTCACCAAAGGGTGTACTTCTGATGTTGAAGAATTTAATAAAGTTCAGGTATTTCCGCTCTTGCCTGAAGAATAGGCATGATTCTGTAAGATCATTCAACACTGGAAGTTGAAACCTGGAAGAAAGGATTCTCGCTTTCATCGTTTCTTGGCAGCTTACACCCAGGGGGAGCAATCATGCGGTGCTAAATGAAGGAGATTTAGTTCTGATGTACTGCATTCATCACAGAATACGTGTGAACTGGGTCTTTGTCATCAAGGATCACATGATCAAAGCCAAGAGACTTAGTGACTTCAGGTATCCCTATGCTATTCGATTTCTAAATTTTTAACACATTTTGGTGTTGATGTTGAAGGAGAACTTGTTGAAACCGTCCGATCAACAAATGAAATAAACAATTCCGTTCTTCACAAAATGGGATTTATTAAAGTTGATGGTGAATGGATCTCGAAAGAAGATGCTTGGGAGAAGTGAAGAAAGTGAAGAAGAAGAGCAAGAGGAAGGAATCAACACCGATAATATTCCTGGAACTTCGCAAGACGTTCGTCCGATCCAATGGAAGAAGTGAACCCAATGGAGATGATTCCATACAATCCACCGCCTCGACCGTGGCACTCCTCCGTCTCGAGTTCGAAAGAACAATGTTACATCAAATGAGCGAACTGCAACCGACCAAAGGAGGCATATGGAGATGACTGCTGCTCTGAGGGCTCGGCAGCATTATTTGGATGAAAATTTCATTGCAAGGTTCCAGCATATTGATAATCAACTAGAAGATATTTACAACAGGATTGTGGAACTGCAATTCAATCAAGGCCCCGGGGACGAATGAAGATTTTCTATGTTTCTGTTATTCTGTTTTCTTTTCATTTTTTTTATGTTCTGGTTTTTATTTGGGGTTCCCACGTGGACCCATTGGACTGTAACTACAACAATCTATTTGATGCAGTCAAATAGGGGGAGAAGTATTTTGCTTAAAACTGTCACTACACACACACCACAAAATATATGTCTCTGGTCTGGTATTTTTTGTTTTGCAGGTGCAGTGGTTATTTGTCTCCATCAAATAGGGGGAGATTGAAGCACTTGGTGGATTTGATGAAGACATAGATATAACTTAGGTTGTGGGTGTGTAGATGATTAGGGTTTTAAGTTTAAGCACTTAATCTCTTGATAGGCCATTATATTTTGTGATAAGCACCTTAAAATGATGCATCTCATTGAAAATCATTTTTCTGCATGAAAAACTTACGTTTAAGTATTAAAAGAATTAACTAAGTTTTTTTTCAATCTGTTGAAAAGGATTTTCAATCTGTTAAAATCACTTAACATAATAAATGGTCATACATAATCGAAAATTCAATTGATTGATTCGCGGAATCAACAAGTTAAAATAACTCAATGAATTTTCAATATCAAGTTTCGCATTTTCAATCTGTTGAAATGATTTTAAATCTGTTGAAACAGAAAGACCTTTTTTAGTCTAAGAGTTTTTAGAAAATCAATCTGTTGAAATATTTTTCAATCTGTTGAAACAGAGAGACTATTTTTCTTAAACTAAGTATTTGCAGGAATTTAATCTGTTGAAATGATTTTCAATCGATTGAAACAGAGTGCTTGTCATTTTTCATTAAGTTGTTTTAATCCATTAAAACTCGAATCAATCGATTAAATGGAACTTTAAATGAAATCAATCGATTGAATCGATGTCTTAATCGATTAAAAGGAACTTTAAATGAAATCAATCGATTGAATCGATCTTTTAATCGATTGAAATAATACTCTAATCGATCATAGTTTTGTTCTAATCGATCATAACTCATTCTGATCGATCATAGGTTTATTCTGATCGATCATAACTCAGTCTAATCGATCATTCTTCTGTTTTAATCGATCGAGTCTCTTCTAAACCTGTTTTACTCGCTAACCAACTTATCTTTTGACTCTCTAAAACAGTTTTTAACGGATGAAACGTTCGTTTTTCCGATTTACACTATATATACAGATTTGATCTATCTTTTGAATATACAATACAAAACACTACTTGAGAAAACTTGTGAAATCAATCTGTGAAACTTTCATACGTGACTTTCTCTGCATTTAAGAATCTTTTTCATATCATAAGGTGTCTGTGATCAGAATTATGGTCATTCAAAGAGAGAAAGTGCTTGATAGAATTGGTTCCGGGAAATTAGAAACTTCAAGTCCAGGTTTATTCTTTTCATATTCTTTTGTAAAGTTTGATTGTGCAGGTTGGATTGTAATCTGCACTTGGTACGAGAACTTGGATTTGGTTACTAGGTGGTTTTCAAGATTCTCGTCTTGTGGGTTTTGCAAGATAGTTCTTGGGGTAGATTGGTGAGTATCTACTGGTTGTAATTTTCACTTGGTATTAGTGAAACTTGACTGGTTTGTCAAGAACTGGATGTAGCTCTGGATTAGAGTGAACCAGTATAAACTTGTGTGTTAATATTCTTCTTTCATCTCTTTTAATTTCTGTCTTTAATTGTACTGTGTTTAAATCAAATTACCTTTGCAAAGATTGAATAAAGATAACTCATTCTTCCAAAAGAAAGTAAGATTTGCGAAAAAGTTTTAAAGTTCAATTCACCCCCCCTCTTCAACTCAACCATTAATTCTTTCAAGCCACCGCAAGAAGTGGCATCCAGAGGCACATAACCAGACGGGGGTTCATACTCGTCAGCCAAGGGGTCAGCTACCGCGTTGAAGGAGCATCCCAAGGTTTCATCGGTGCATGATCAGAATCAGTAAGCCGCCACCACAGCCAAAGGATCAGCTACCGCAAGATGGAGCATCCGGAGGCTTAACACCAGATGGGGGTGTGTACTCATCAGGCCTTACAGAAGAGGGCTTACCAGGCGGGGGTTCATACTCGTCAAACACCAGATGGGGGTGTGTACTCATCAGGCCTTACAGAAGGGGGCTTACCGGGCGAGGGTTCATACTCGTCAAACCAGATGGGGGTTCGTACTCATCAGCCGAAGGGGTCAGTTACCACGACAAAGGAGCATCCCGGAAGCGCACAACACAACATCTCCCCAGAGGATCACCCGCCGCAAAGACGGAGTATCTGAAGGGAAACCGGGCAAGAGGGTCAACTCCTTTACCCTCCAGCCGATCACCTTGGCACAAAAGGCCAGCGAGTCGACCGGTCGGGTAAAGGGGGGTAGTCAGAGACCCCAAGTCTTGCCCGGCCTCCAAATAAAGTCAGAAGACCCCCTATTTGAAGACGGTCGAAGCCTAACAAGCCACTAGGAGAGACTATTAGGCCCCCGTACTAAGATAGGAGTGTTTTTTGGCCCGAAAAATAAAGTTTCTCGCCCTGAAGGGACGAGACTGCCGTCTGGATTATCCAGACGGTGGTCTCGACTTCTGCCTAGTCGAGACGGCGGTCTGGATTATCCAGACGGCGGTCTCGACCCCCTGCCATGATCGAGACGGCGGTCTGGATTTTCCAGACGGCGGTCTCGACCTTGTCAGACGAAACGGCGGTCTCGACCTGTCAGGCGCGAAAAACTATAAATAGGGGCTCTCCCCCCCCTCATTTCCACACCAAAAAACACAATAGCTCCTCCTTCTCTCTAGATTTTCTCTCTCTAGAACCCCTCCGAAGCATTTCCGGAGTTTGAGTGTCTCTAGGTATAAATTGAGCGTCCTAAATCTTCTTTAGAATCCCTCTGAGGCATTTCCGGAGTTTCTGAGAGTTGTAGAGTGAAGGGTTGCCAAAAAGCACCCACTCTTTAAAGAGAAATACACAAAAACTTGCTTTGGAGGTGCACCCTCTCTCTTTCTAATTTTACCGCTTTCATTTAAAATTATGCAATAGACGTTAGGGCCATGTAGTCATAATCTTTAAATACCGCATAATAAAAGGGTAAAAGCGCAATTTTCCAGTTTAATTATTTATCCAAAGTAGCCAGCCTATCATAGGGAACCCGAAAGGGGCGTCGTAAAGGAACTAGCACTTC
The DNA here is from genome assembly GCA_963425845.1 of Sphenostylis stenocarpa. NCBI lineage: Eukaryota > Viridiplantae > Streptophyta > Magnoliopsida > Fabales > Fabaceae > Sphenostylis > Sphenostylis stenocarpa. Next base: position 45,243,150 of record OY731402.1, on the reverse strand, counting down.
CTTTGCACGTAACTAACTCCCTTACCCAACTCTGGTTCTAATGACCAAAGTTGGTTTTCGAAAACCAACGCCTTTTTAAACTCCTTTTTTGATGTTTCTGGTAAAAACATCGGTGGCGACTCCACGAACCCTTCAAAACCCGTTCTTGGGTTAGCCCGGTTATCGGCAACCCAAGAACATTTTTTGAAAACCTCGTCTTTAGGTTAGCCCGGTTATCGGACAACCTAAGGACGTTGTAACCACCCATAAAAAACGCGAAAGCAAGAGGGTCGAAAAACCATTGCGTCGCTCCGACCGCCCCTTCGTTTTTGGGAGGAGGCGACAGGGCTCTTACATCATAATGGGCACGCTTGTTTTCATCTGGCGTCCATTGGTCAAAAGTCTTTGGAACAATTCCAGATTTTGTTGTTTTCATCGGAATGTAGGGACCATTGAGTGCAGCATCCCAAACACCATAATCTAGTGTTTATAAAAATATTTCCATTCTCGCTTTCCAAAACTGATAGTCTTCTCCTTCAAATAGTGGTGGTCTGTTTATTGAGGCTCATTCCCTGTAAACCTGATTCTGTATAGACATCTTGACAGATCGTTTAGAAATATCTTATCTAACCAAGCTCTGATACCACTTGTTAGACAAATGGCATCTAGAGGGGTTGAATAGATGCACAAATTAAAATAGATGTCAAATTAAAAATTTATTTTAAGATGTCTAATAATTTATTAATTCAATTTTAATTATCGAATTGAACACAGATAAAGTGGAAGCGATAATATAATCAGAGAGATAAAAAGGGAGGATGTAAGCACAGAGATATAGGGAAAAGAAAAGAGCACAAGAGAGGAGCACATAACAATTTATACTAGTTCGGGTATAGCCAACCCTACATCTAGCTCCCAGTCAACTCTTAACACAAGAGTGACCCTAATGCACTATCTTTTAAATTCAGTTCACAAATTACAATCAACTCAGCAAAAAGCAAACTAATTCAAAAGACAATCACCTCCTTAGAAACCCACTAAGGATGAACACCTCCCTAGAATCCCACTAGGGATGAACACCTCCCCTAAACAAATCAAAGGATAAACACACCTCCTTAGAATCCCACTAAGGATTAACACCTCCCTAGAATCACACTAGGGATGAACACCTCCTTTGAACAAATCAAAGGATGAAAACACCTCCTTAGAATCCCACTAAGGATGAACACCCCCCTAGAATCACACTAGGGATGAACATCTCCTCTGAATAAATCAAAGGATGAATAACACAATTGATTAACTCAAACCTCTTAAACTCACAAAGGATGAAAGAGTAAGATAAGAACAGTCATACATAAATGATGAAGGTAATAAAAATAAGAATAGTCACACCTGGATAATGGAGACAACAAATTGTAGAAGCATGTAGAATGCCAACCTCCAAGAACAAGTGTGATTAATAATGAAAGCACAGAAGGCAGTAGAGAAGAGGGTTTTCTCAAAAGGTGTAAAATATCTCTGTTTGCCTTGCTCATAATTCTTTTCTCAAAATTGATTGAATGTAAATTGTATTTTTGAATTTTGTAATTGTGTATTTTTTACTTTCCATCAAAACTTAATTAAATAGAAAAATAACATAAGAAAATAGTCGTTGGTCATTAATAATATCATAGAGAATATCAGGATGTATCCAAAAACATTTATTCTTCTAAATGGATATATTTTTCAAATTTGAATTGTCATAATTGATTATGTTACCAGTATAATCAATTATGACAGAGAAAATCATTTTTCCATTTCTGATGCATCATAATTGATTATGACAGTGAAAAATATCATGTTACGAAATTTTATCACACTTCTGCATTGGAGGCTTATGCATAATACTACTTCATCAACTTGTACCTTCATATCCAGTATTCTAAGACTTTATCTAGTCAGGAATCATCTTGGGCATGTAGGGAAATGTTTCACATTGTCAGCATCGTCTTTAATTCAGCTTGTCCTTAATTCATCTTGATGTCCTTAATTTAATTTATCTTGAATGGTGTTGACTTGAATGTAGTTGACTTGAATCATCATCAAAATCATCTCTTGGGAATGTAGGTAAATTTCCATCAATCTCCCCCTCATTGCTTTCATGATACACATCATGAATGAATGGTAAAGTGAAAGAAGGAAAGAAAAAATGAAAAAGGAAGTGGAGAGAATGGAAAAGGCGTGGTGGATAGCCGCTTCACGAAATTAGGGTTGTCAAGCTCTCGCTCTATGCTACCACCATGTCTCCTTATATAGGAATTGGGTTGGACCCTTTTTTTCTACGGTTTATATTGCTAAAATCTTTTTTCTATTGATGTAATATCCACTAATTATCTTTTAAATAATTCTAATATCTAATTTATCTTTTTGGTTGTTTGAAGATTTAAAATGATTTGAGAATATTTGGCCTGATTTGAACATATTTTGTTCTATTTTTTTATAGTTTTTGACATAATGAATAAATAAATATTTAAAAATATCAAATAAAATATCTAAAAATATATTTTATCAAATTTATCTTTTGTCATAAAGGTTATTGCATTATCAAAGCTTCTTCGGTTGAAAAAAGATAGAAAATTTGCAAAATTCAATTGTTCTTATCCATTATCCTATTTCTCGTTAGGAAAAAGTGAATCTTGCTTAGCCAATTTTCTCCTAGCTCACTGGGCCATCAAACTGCTCGCTGGGCCAATGGGATTCTCGCTAGGCGAGTGGAGTTTTTCAAACAAACCCATTTCTTCACTTTTTCATGTTCTTTCTATTATATTCATGTGATGCTTAGCTCAACCTTTTGTATTTTTTATTATACAAGAATAACAAACACATCACATGAAGTTAAATGAGTGCATAAATTTGCATCCATTACACACCCACACTTATCCTTCTGCACTCCTGGACAAAACTGAGTAATTTCAAAACTTATTCTGAGTTAATTTTATTTCATATCAACACTCAATCATAGGAATGAATGCCACTAGAAACAAATCAAACTTCTAAAAATCAGGTTAACGTGCTCATACAAATGAAAAATTGTATTCTTCATACATGAGTTAATCTTTTGAATTTTCAAGGAAATCAAGTATGAAATAGACCACTTAAGATTAAGTGTATATTTGCTCTACAGTGTGTACACTCAAAATACTCATATAAGTAAACACTATTGATATTTAACAAAACTCTAATATTTCCAAAATTTTGAAAGACATGCATTCACAAATCATGAGGACTTTTTAAAGGTTGTAATGAGGCTAAGGCAAAGGTAAAAAAATTTAGGATTTTTGGGTTTAAAATATGGAAAGAATAAAGGAGCAAAATTTATTTGGAAAAACAACTATATGTATTGTCGCCGCCGTCCTCCCCGCACTGATATATGCGAGCAGTCGCGACGCGATGGTTTGTGACTCGCATTTTCTAAAATGTGGTCATCACTCTTAGAATGTTCGATAACCGAACTACCCTTAAGAGTGAGATTTTCATAAAAAGTGGTTCTTATGGAGTCGTCACCAATGTTTTAACCATAAACATTAAAAAAGGAAAAAGAAAAGGCATTGGTTTAGAAAAATCAACTTTGGCCATTATAACCAGAGTTGGGTAAGGGAGTTAGTTACATGTGGGGAAGGTGTTAGCACCCCACAACGCCCCTTTCGGGTTTCCTATGATGGATTAATTCTAAAACCATACAGAAATTATGCTTTAACCCTATTTATTCATTTATTTGCAGTATTTATTTAAATATCTATATGGCCCTAATTTTAAATGCACACAAAGGAAAGCAATAAAATGAAAGCGATAAAAGAGAAGAAATTGAAAAGAACATCCAAAGCGAGCTTTTATAAATCTTGAAACTTGAGGACGTTTTTTGGTAGTTCCCTCCCACTACAAGAGCACTCCTCCCTCGAATAATAAAATTATTAAACTACCGAGAGCTGGATATCTTAAAAGAAGACTTCCTTAACCGATTTTGCCCAAATGGGCTATCAGAAAGACTACTCGGACCTCTGGAACAGTGCAAAAAATGCCCATAAGTGTCTCAAAGCGTGAGAGAGTCTGAGAAGGTGTGTGAAAATGGGTGAAATGGTATCCTATTTATAGGCTCACTCATCTAGGAGGTCAGGACGACCGTCCCGGATTTTGTCAGTCGAGACTGCCATCTGGGAATTTGGGACAGTCGTCCCAAACTTCCTAAGAGGGTTGGATGACCGTCTGGAATTTTGGACGGCCGTCCCAAACCACTAAGGAAGGTGGGATAGTCATCCCAGATTAGGGACGGCCGTCTCAAGCTAGCCAAATAGGTGGGACGGCCATCTCGGCTCCTCTAACAAAATTTCTAATTTTTATTTTATAAGAAAACCCTTATTTTCTTAAATGGAGCCTAGCTAAAACTACTAGGGGCCCTATGAAGCCTTGTCCATCTTCAAAACAAAGGATTTCTGAACATGTTATGTGACCGGGCAAGATTTGGGGTCTACATGTATTTTTTTTATTTTTTTTGCCCTTTTTGATATAGCAATTATTTGTCATTTTTCTACTTTTTTCTTCTTTCCATGACTCTTTTCTTCCTTTTACCATTTTTATTATTATGGGTGAGGGACTCACCCCCCCCCCCCACACTTTATTCATCAACCATTCCTAACACAATCCATTAGCTCTTTCTTTCTTCCTAAGGCAAGGGAGAACATGGTCTTTTTCTTTTTAAGGTTTTGCAATGGGCGTATTAATTAAAAAAAAAAAGTTGTCGGCTCAATGGAGCTATCAATGGATTAATATCAAGATGGGCTTATTTGGCCAAGTAGCTAGAAACAAAAAATGTTTCAATCACATCAAATCATGCATATCTACCTAAGTTGCAAAATAAAGAATCAAACTAATTATTAGAGTATAAATAAAACATGAGCATGTCACTTGAGAAAAATAGGAATGGCACATGGTGGTCCATCCATCACAATTAGACTCAAATCTTGCAAGGTCTACAACTCTTTCACAAAAGATTTATGAGATTCCCCAATATATGAGATTCCCAAATGATATTAAATTGATTTATCTTTTACAATTTACATTTTACCGTACAATATTTGATGTTCTTTACGTTGTCTATAACATTGGGAGTCTTGACTTTATTTATTAGTTAGACAGTATTTGCGTGTGTTTTATTAGTTGTAGATTGTGTGTTATGTTTTTTAGGTTTACCATCCTTTGTGTGCTTTATGTTATCATTTATTGTGTGAGTTTTTTCATCAAGTGTTCCAATGCATGCCCAGAGTTACCCTGTTGTATTGTGTTAGTTGGGTTTTGTTGTATTGGTACAAGGTGTGGGTTCGCCTGTTGTCTCGGTGGGAGAGGTTGATACTTATATTGTGTGCGATGGCCTTGGTTACTTGGCTGGAAAGAAATATTTGGTGGTTAGTTGTAAACAGAATCATATTTCAAGTTGGGATAGTCTTTCCAGCCATGATTATATGTGGCTGAGTACAAGTTGTACTCCTGTTGTGGCCTACATGAATTTAACTACCTATCATGTTGTTGTTCAAGGTTGATACTTCTATTGTGTGGGATGGCCTTGGTTGCTCAGTGTAACATCCTGATTCTCAATACCCCTAGTTTGTTAAATTTTGACAAAATCTTTGTCAAACTTTTAATAATTAAATTATTAGGAATTGGGTAAAGAAACTGTAGAGTTTGATGTTTGTTAGAATATTTGTGTTTTTCTAGAATTTTTCTAGAATTTTTAGAAAATACTTAAAATTAATCCGTTTCGCGGGCAACTGGACGCCTGATAGTAATTATATGATTTAGGGTTGAAATTGAAAGAATATGGACTTAACAATTTTAATTATCACATTTAGAAATTATTGTTTTCTTTTATGCATTGAGTGTGGGTACATTAAAAGTTTATTATGTGTATAAATTGACAAGAAACATATGATGGTTAATATGGTTTAGAGTGATGTTAGAGTCTTAGGGGTTGTGGGTTCAAATCCTGGTTAGAGTAAAAAGGAGAAAATGAAGATATTTTTTTTTGTAATATAATCCAGTTGAGCGCACGAAAATCCGCTGAGCGGATTATGTATGTTAATCGATCAATAGTTTTTTTAATCGATTAGAACAGAGAGTTTTGGGATCCGCTGGGCGCATCAGAAATCCACTGAGCGGATTGTGGTTCGAAATCTCTATCTTACTTGCGGCCACATATCCGCTGGGCGCACGATAAATCCGTTGAGCGGATTGTGAGTTGAAATCTTATTACTTGCGGCCTCATATCCGCTGAGCGCACGAGAAATCCGCTGAGCGGAAAATTAGGTGAAATAGGACTCAACCATTTGACTTTTAAATGAAACATTCTGCGTCGTAGGTTACTCGTTTCTCTCTTTCTCTCAAAATTTCCTTACCTTCAAACTTGATTTTAACGGGAAAATCTTGATTTTCTTGAGAAGCTCCAAGAGGTAAGTTGGTTTATCTCAATCTCCTCTACATTTCTACCGTTTTATTTTTCAAAACGGTGCATTTTCTATTTTTCTCCTCACTTGGCTCAACTTGAATGGATGTAGGAAGAAAGTTATTGTAGGTTTTACACCTAGAATACTAGAATGATGCTTAAAATTGAGGATTAGAAGTTGTTAAGCTAAAAACTTTAAGAGCCCTAATTCGTAGGTACTATTCATTGAATTTTTGGGACTTGTGTGAACAGAATTAGGAATTGGTATCTTCATGAAAGTTGTAGCGCTTTAAGTTGTCGAAATTTAGAAACTGGTTTTACATTAAACGGATATTGGTAGCTCAAGTTATACTCATTTTACTGTCAAGTGTTCTAGCTGTGACGTTAAGATGTTGCCCTGTTTCAACAGCCTCGGTTTTTGAATTACTGGGATAGATACGTATGAAATTAGGACTTGATTCCTTCATAAAAGTTTTAGGAAATTATATCCCCGAAACTTAGAAATTTATTTCATGTTAATATCTTATGCGTAGCAAGAGTTATAATCCAATTACCAAGGCATGTTCAGAGTGTTATTGTAATTGAGCCTAGTTGGAAATAACCACTGAAAACTGAAAACTGCATCTATTCTATAGGGTATTTGAATTTGTTTCCTTCATCAATATTGTAGGTAATTAAGTTATTGAAATTTTGGCTCAAATCTCATGCCAAAACAGTTTATATAACTGTAGAAAATTTTGAAATACTGAACCTTGTCCATGGTAGTTATTAGAATTCTTTCTACTCTAAGTGCCTATAAAATAGGATAATTTTCTAAGTTAATTGTAAGCTGAATGTGAGCTTAAAATATTATTAGAAATGGATTAGTAATACAAAGTGAATTTAAATTCTCATGAGATAGAATCATAGAAATATAAGATTCTAACTAGCATTTTATTACGTATATAGATTTTGTTGAAACACAACATCAAGCTTTGAAAGGAATAAGTGTGAACGTATCAGGTAAGGGGTGGGCTATATAGTAAGGATTACATCATAAACTTGTTTGACCTTATTTGTTGAATTTGTCTAAATTTGTTATGATTGATCATTTTGATTTTATTATATGCTTGGTTGTGAAAGTGATCATGAATTGCTTACGTGTACAATGGTGTAAAATATATGCTTGGTACTCTATTATGATATGTATGGTCTTTGAGTGAGCATTTATATGCATGGTGGTTTTTCATGAGAAAGTTCATTGAAAATTTAATTGAAAAAATTGGATGATGGGTTGTGAACCCTTTTTGAACTATATTGGAAGTTTTCTGCTTGTAACAGGTGATTGGAAAATTTTTGGGAAGTCTGTATTACAGGGGAAACTCTATCAAATTTTTTGAAAAATGTGAATTTCTAAAAAAAAAAACCACTTAGGGACTCATACATTATTCATTTGAAAATGGTGATTTGTGAAATCTGGGGAATCGGAGATTATGGACTCTGAGAATACGATAGGGAGGCCCTGAGGGAGGACTTGAGGATAGGAAGGGTAGTGGTTGGAGGCCCCAAAAGACCCAGGCTCGCTACCTGTTGTCGGGGATCCCATTGTACAAACTCGCTATACTCGACCGTGCTCTTACCGTATATCAATGGTCGGTGAGCTACTGGGTTTATATTTGAGCATGGGTCTCAACAATCCCGTGGGTGGATTTTCCATGCCTAGTAGTGTCAACTCCCGGCTACCCCAGCATCGATTTGAGAAATGATTCGGGCCCGCATGCATAAACATTTAGAAAACATATTAGGATCATGCATCATTAACATCAATCATTTGAAATTTGATTAACTTGTGAATGTTTATGATGTTGATTTTAAAATGATGTATGAACTGTTGCTCACCCTCTTGTCTTTCTGTTTTCTTTATTTCCTTTGTGCTTGCGGTACTCGTTGGACCTGATCGGTCATTGTTTGAAGAGAAGGGAGATGGCACGGATTCCACACCCGATGAATATGATATTCATACTCATTAGCTAGGAGCCACAATGATGGCAACATGTATTGGGATAAACATACCCAAACTTTTATAGGCAGTCTTTTGTAGTATATAGACCTACATGGTACCGAGTAGTAGTTACTCTTTTATGTAGTTAACTGCTCTATAGGAAGTATCCCCAATGTTGCCCTTAATATTTTGGAGGACTGTACTAGTATTTTATCTATATGTAATTATGAATGTTTACTTTTAGTACTTTTTAAAATGATGAAATGCAAGAATGAATTATTGAAAATTTATATATATTAATATTATGTACAAGGGAAAGATTATTATCGGTTAAAAAAAAAAAAAAAAAAAAACTGCTAAAAATTATTAATTCTTCTAATTGAGGGTTTATAAGGTAGGGTGTTACATTATCGGGAATCAATGGCTGGACGAGGTGCTGGATTAGCTGATTCAGTGGAGAGACTAATTGCTACAATGGAGCAGGATCGACAAGCTCGAGTGCAACAGGATCGTGTTCCTCAAGGTGATGATGCTTTGACGAGATTGGACTTATTTGAGAAGAGGAACCCTCCTCGATTCAAGGGTGGATATGATCCTGAAGGTGCACAAGTTTGGCTCAGAGAAATGGAGAAGATTTTTCGTGCCCTACGATGCACAGAGAATGATAAGGTGGTGTTTGCTGCTTATGCATTAATAGAAGATGCTGAATATTGGTGGGACGGAGTGAGACAAAGATTGGAGGGGGAAGGTATAATGATTACATGACCTTTGTTTCAAGCGAGATTTTTGGAGAAGTACTTTCCACAAGATGTTCGAGAGAAGAAAGAGATGGAGTTCTTGGCACTGACACAAGGATCCATGAATGTAGGGGAGTACGTGGCAAAGTTTGAAGAACTTTCACGATATCATCCCCACTACCACAATGCCATCAATGAGAGGTCAAGGTGTGTGAAGTTTGTCAATGGACTTCGCCCTGAGATTAAGGAAGCCATAAGAATGCAGGAAATTCAGGAGTTTCCTACATTGGTGAACAGATGCAGGATTTTTGAAGAAGACCATAAGGCAAGGATTGTTAAGTTTCGAGAACATCGCTCTGAGTCTTCAGGAACGAAGAACTATGGGGCTCAACACAATCAAAGGAGAGGATTTGGAAGAGGACAACCATATCAAAGACAACAACGTCAAAGGGGACCCACAATTGAGTTTTCTTAGAACCGTAGTAATAGTGAAAACTATTTGTCAGCCTCACCAAGAGGAAAATGCTTTGCTTGTGGAGGAGAACATTACAGAAAAGATTGCCCAGTAAAACCATTAATATGCTTTAGTTGTAACAAGCCTGGGCATATGTCCCGTGACTGTCCGATGGTTAAGAAGGAAGGAGATGGAGGCAATGGAAACTATCATAACCGAAATCCTGGTGGAGGGGTAGCTAGCAGGCCAAAAGCTCATGGTAAAGTTTTTGCAATGAGCGGAGAAAAAGCATCTAACTCTGACATGATGATTGGAGGTACATGTATTATCCGAGATACTCCTTTATCTGTGATGTTTGATTCAGGTGCATCACATTCATTTATTTCTTATAGTTGTGTGGAACGTTTGGATTTGCCTACTATAGCATTGCCATTTGATTTGTCTGTGCATACCCCGGGTAATGATCCTATTATCACTACAAAAGCATGTTGGGAGTGTCCCATTAGTATAGATGGTAAAAACTTTGTAGTGAATCTCTTCTGCCTTCCTTTAAAAGGACTGGAGGTTATTTTGGGATTGGACTGGTTATCTGACAACCATGTCATTATAGACTGTTGTAAAAAGGTTATTGTGTTTAGAGATTTTGAGCAAAATAATTCTAAGAAGTCAAGGATTCAAAGTGTCAATTATGAAGATGTTTCCTTGAAGGAAGTTCAGGGATTTGTAATGTCTTTATTGGTAGAAGGAAAGGAAGAAAAGTTGGTTGATGTACCAATAGTGAGAGAATATCCTGAAGTTTTTCCTGATGATATTCCAGGATTACCCCCAGAACGAGAATTAGAATTCAGTATTGATTTGGTACCAGAAGCAGGACCTATTTCCATAGCCCCATATAGAATGTCTCCATTGGAACTATCTGAACTTAAAAAGCAGTTAGAAGAACTTTTGGAGAAGCAATTTGTTAGGCCGAGTGTGTCACCGTGGGGAGCACCAGTGCTTTTGGTGAAGAAGAAGGATGGGAGTATGCGACTATGTGTTGACTACAGACAATTAAATAAGGTGACGATAAAGAATAAATACCCATTACCAATGATAGATGATTTGATGGATCAATTACGCGGGGCAAAAATATTTTCAAAGATTGATTTAAGATCGGGGTATCATCAGATTAGAGTACGATCTGAGGATATACCAAAGACTGCTTTTAGAACACGCTACGGACACTACGAGTATTTGGTTATGCCTTTTGGAGTGACAAATGCTCCAGCTGTGTTCATGGACTATATGAATCGGATTTTTCACCCTTTTCTGGATAAGTTTGTAGTTGTATTCATTGATGACATCCTTATATACTCAAAGAGCAAGGAGGAGCATGTTGAACACTTAAGAACTGTGCTGCAAATCTTGAGACAAAAACAATTGTATGCAAAATTATCCAAGTGTGAGTTCTGGCTAAATAAAGTGAATTTTCTTGGACATGTCATTAATGAAGAAGGGATAGTTGTTGATCCAGCTAAGGTTGAGGCGGTCTTGAAGTGGGAACAACCAAAAACGGTCACTGAAATAAGGAGTTTTCTAGGATTAGCAGGATACTATCGACGGTTTATTGAGGGTTTTTCTCGATTAGCTTACCCATTAACCAAGTTGACTCGAAAGGGACAATCTTTTGTGTGGACCTTACAATGTGAGACTAGCTTTCAAGAATTGAAAAAATCGTCTTACTTCCTCACCAGTGTTAATTTTACCAGAACCTAACAAGAATTTTGAAGTGTATTGTGATGCATCTAAATTGGGATTGGGTTGTGTGTTGATGCAAGATGGAAAGGTAGTGGCGTATGCTTCTCGACAACTGCGACCACATGAGATAAATTATCCCACTCACGATTTAGAATTAGCTGCAGTAGTATTTGCTCTGAAGATTTGGAGACACTATTTGTATGGAGCAAAATTCATAGTGTATAGTGATCATAAGAGCCTGAAATATCTCTTTGATCAAAAGGAATTGAATATGCGTCAAAGATGGTGGATGGAATTTTTGAAAGATTATGAGTTTGAATTGCAGTATCATCCTGGAAAAGGGAATGTAGTTGCGGATGCACTTAGTAGAAAATATTTACATGCAACATTTATGATGATAAGAGAAATGGAATTGATCGAAGAATTCCAGAGTCTGAATTTAGCAATTGAGTTTAATTTCAAAAGTGTTACATGTTAGAAAAGTAGTTTTAAATCAAGAGGGGGGGTGAATTGATTTTTGAAAGTTTTTCGCAATAAACAGATTATCTAATTTGAAAATTAAGTTTACTAATCAATTCACGAATCACAAAGCAATTAAACAATACAAGCGCAGCAACTGAAATTAAAGAGAGAAAGGTTAGGAAAGATTTCACTGGTAATTTTATACTGGTTCACCCAATACCAGGGCTACGTCCAGTCTCCAGCCAAATTCCAGCTGGGTTCCACTAGAATAGATGTTTTACAGACTCAACAATCTTACACCTACTCTAACACAAGAACCAACTTCCAGTTCTTGCACTCAACCTTTCCACCAAGAACCAAATTCCAGTTCTTGGAAACCTCTGCAACCAAATTCCAGCCGCAGAGAACCCAATACCCAAATTCCAGGCACCACACAAGTACAAGAACCAAATTCCAGCTCTCAGTACTCAACCTCTCCACCAAGAACCAAATTCCAGTTCTTGGAAACTTCTACAACCACCTACCAGCTGTAGAAAAACTTGTACCCAAATTCCAGGTACAACACAATACAAAGTAATGAAAAAGAATTTACAAAGAAGAGACTTAGAAAGCTCAAACCGGATTACTCTAATCCACGGTAAGTTTCTTCTTCACAGAATGCAATATGCCTCAAGAAAGATTTCAAAAGAACTTCACAAAACAGCTTGTAATTCTTTCTTGGAAAAAGGATGCTAACAGTTGCTTGAATTGATTGCTTTGGATGTGTAAAAACTGATGTTCAATCTCTGTTTAAAAATTTCAAGCAAAACTATTTTTAAAGAGAATTTTCAAATCTGCTGCATTAATTAATCTGTTGAAAGTTTGTTTTAATCTGTTGAAATAGCCGTTATAATCTGTTAAAAGTCCTTTTAACCCATTAATGCGTTTTTGTTTCTTTAACAGAATGGTTTTAGTTGATGAAAGAATTAATGGTTGAGTTCAAGAGGGGGGGTGAATTGAACTTTAAAACTTTTTCACAAATCTTACTTTCTTTTGGAAGAATGAGTTATCTTTATTCAATCTTTGCAAAGGTAATTTGATTTAAACACAGTACAATTAAAGACAGAAATTAAAAGAGATGAAAGAAGAATATTAACACACAAGTTTATACTTGGTTCACTCTAATCCAGAGCTACATCCAGTTCTTGACAAACCAGTCAAGTTTCACTAATACCAAGTGAAAATTACAACCAGTAGATACTCACCAATCTACCCCAAGAACTATCTTGCAAAACCCACAAGACAGAATCTTGAAAACCACCCAAGAACCAAATCCGATTCATCGTACCAAGTGCAGATTACAATCCAACCTGCACAATCAAACTTTACAAAAGAATATGAAAAGAATAAACCTGGACTTGAAGTTTTTAATTGCCCAGAACCAATTCTATCAGCACTTTCTCTCTTTGAATGACCACAATTCTGATCACAGCACCTTATGATATGAAAAAGATTCTTGAATGCAGAGAAAGTCACGTATGAAAGTTTCACAGATTGATTTCACAAGTTTTCTCAAGTAGTGTTTTGTATTGTATATTCAAAAGATAGATCAAATCTGTATATATAGAGTAAATCAGAAAAACAGAACGTTTCATCTGTTAAAAACTGTTTTAGAGAGTCAAAAGATAAGTTGGTTAGCAGTAAAACAGGTTTAGAAGAGACTCTGATCGATTAAAACAGAAGAATGATCGATTAGATCGAAGTTATGATCGATCAGAATAAAACTATGATCGATTAGAGTATTATTTCAATCGATTAAAAGATCGATTCAATCGATTGATTTCATTTAAAGTTCCTTTTAATCGATTAAGACATCGATTCAATCGATTGATTTCATTTAAAGTTCCATTTAATCGATTGATTCGAGTTTTAATGGATTAAAACAACTTAATGAAAAATGACAGCACTCTGTTTCAATCGATTGAAAATCATTTCAACAGATTAAATTCCTGCAAATACTTAGTTTAAGAAAAATAGTCTCTCTGTTTCAACAGATTGAAAAATATTTCAACAGATTGATTTTCTAAAAACTCTTAGACTCAAAAAGGTCTTTCTGTTTCAACAGATTTAAAATCATTTCAACAGATTGAAAATGCGAAACTTGATATTGAAAATTCATTGAGTTATTTTAACTTGTTGATTCCGCGAATCAATCAATTGAATTTTCGATTATGTATGACCATTTATTATGTTAAGTGATTTTAACAGATTGAAAATCCTTTTCAACAGATTGAAAAAAACTTAGTTAATTCTTTTAATACTTAAACGTAAGTTTTTCATGCGTAAAAATGATTTTCAATGAGATGCATCATTTTAAGGTGCTTATCACAAAATATAATGGCCTATCAAGAGATTAAGTGCTTAAACTTAAAACCCTAATCATCTACACACCCACAACCTAAGTTATATCTATGTCTTCATCAAATCCACCAAGTGCTTCAATCTCCCCTATTTGATGGAGACAAATAACCACTGCACCTGCAAAACAAAAAATACCAGACCGAGAGACATATATTTTGTGGTGTGAGTGTAGTGACAGTTTTAAGCAAAATACTTCTCCCCTATTTGACTGCATCAAATAGATTGTTGTAGTTACAGTCCAATGGGTCCACGTGGGAACCCAAAATAAAAACCAGAACATAAAAAAAATGAAAAGAAAACAGAATAACAGAAACATAGAAAATCTTCATTCGTCCCCGGGGCCTTGATTGAATTGCAGTTCCACAATCCTGTTGTAAATATCTTCTAGTTGATTATCAATATGCTGGAACCTTGCAATGAAATTTTCATCCAAATAATGCTGCCGAGCCCTCAGAGCAGCAGTCATCTCCATATGCCTCCTTTGGTCGGTTGCAGTTCGCTCATTTGATGTAACATTGTTCTTTCGAACCGAGACGAGAGGAGTGCCACGGTCAGGCGGTGGATTGTATGGAATCATCTCCATTGGGTTCACTTCTTCCATTGGATCAGACGAACGTGCTGCAGAAGTTCCAGGAATATTATCAGTGTTGATTCCTTCCTCTTGCTCTTCTTCTTCACTTTCTTCACTTCTCCCAGCATCTTCTTTCGAGATCCATTCACCATCAACTTTAATAAATCCCATTTTGTGAAGAACGGAATTGTTTATTTCATTTGTTGATCGGACGGTTTCAACAAGTTCTCCTTCAACATCAACACCAAAATGTGTTAAAAATTTAGAAATCAGAATAGCATAGGGATACCTGAAGTCACTAAGTCTCTTGGCTTTGATCATGTGATCCTTGATGACAAAGACCCAGTTCACACGTATTCTGTGATGAATGCAGTACATCAGAACTAAATCTCCTTCATTTAGCACCGCATGATTGCTCCCCCTGGGTGTAAGCTGCCAAGAAACGATGAAAGCGAGAATCCTTTCTTCCAGTTTCAACTTCCCAGTGTTGAATGATCTTACAGAATCATGCCTATTCTTCAGGCAAGAGCGGAAATACTGAACTTTATTAAATTCTTCAACATCCGAAGTACACCCTTTGGTGACTTTCACACCTACATCTTTTATTCCAGCAACTTCCTTCCAGACATTAGGTGTTATCTCAATGTCTACTCCTTTAACTTGGGTTGACAAAGTGGAACCTTCAAAGGATAAATTTGTGAAGAAAACTTTAATTAAGTCAGGGTAAATTCTACCATTCAACTCAAGAAACGACTGAAGTTTTTGATGTTGCAGTAACTTCCGAATGCCTCTGAATCCTTCGGCATCAAACCAAGAGAACTTTAACATTTTTGGAATGTTGACTTGCTTCCTGCTTAATTCATGGATAAACAAATCCATTTTCTCTTGGTCCCCATTGAACCAAGTTTCAATCCTTCCTCCAACATTCTGTTCTTGCCTTGCCGTAGAGGACTCGCCTCTGCTGGACTTCTTCCTACCAGACTTTGTGCGCTTGAACATATTTGATTTTTGGAATGGACAGAACGGAGAAGAACCGAGAAAGAGAAGCTCAAAGAAGAAAATAATACTATAGGAATGAGAATACACAATCTTTATCGAGCTTAAAAAAAAATTTTGTCTTTACCTGATTTATTGTTTCTATGCAAGTGATGATAAAGAGGAGAGAGAATTGCTACTGTACACTTTAATTACCCACACATCTGATATCCAATCAGAGTCATTCAACTTTTATTGGATATCTTTGATATTTAAGAGAGTAGTTGAAGTTTATCTTGTTGTAAATGCTTTCAGTTTACTCTGCAGAAATCGGTTAGAGACAAAGTACATACAACTAGCCCTAGAAGAAAAATAATCAATTGATATTTCGTGAAACCAACTGATTTTGTAATCGTAGATACTTATAAGTGAAATACACCGATTGAATCAAAAATTAAATCGATTATTTTGTAAAAGAAAATTATTCAGAGTACCATTAGTGAATTCAATCGATTGAATCGAAGATTTAATCGATTGATTTATAGAAGAAAATGTGCAGAGCAACAAGATTAATGAAATAAATCGATTAAAAACTTATTTAATCGATTGAACTAATAACATATCAATACCAAAGAGTAAGAATCAGGAAATCAACAGATTATTTCGCAATTTCAATCGATTGAAACAAATAATATTCAGTTATTCATGCAATTATTAATCGATTGAACTTGTTATCAACCTGTTAAAAAAAATACAATCACTGTAACGAATTAGTTATGCAATACTAGATATATCTAGAATTCCTAATTCAGTCCTAAGCATATTAAGTCTATCTCTAGGAAGTGGTTTAGTGAATAAATCAGCTAACTGTTTTTCAGATTCAACGAATAAAATCTCACAGTCACCCCTAGATACGTGTTCTCTAATAAAGTGATGTCTAATTTCAATATGCTTAGTTCTAGAGTGTTGAATAGGATTCTTAGTTAAGTTTATTGCACTAGTATTGTCACAAACCAGAGGTACCTTGTTTAGAGTTACTCCATAATCTGTTAGTTGTTGCTTGAGATAAATGTTTTGAGCACAACAGCTCCAGCTGCAATGTATTGAGCTT
The DNA here is from genome assembly GCA_963425845.1 of Sphenostylis stenocarpa. Lineage (NCBI taxonomy): Eukaryota > Viridiplantae > Streptophyta > Magnoliopsida > Fabales > Fabaceae > Sphenostylis > Sphenostylis stenocarpa. The sequence continues at coordinate 45,226,271 of OY731402.1, read as the reverse complement.
CTAGGTTGAAGAGCAACACACGCTTGCTTTTTGTCGTGCCACGATATAAGACTCGCTCCCTAGTAGATGACAAGTACCAGAGGTACTTTTTCTGTCCAATCTACATCCTCGCAAAGTCAAAATCAGAAAATCCAACAAGTTTAAGGGATGCACCTTCGGATACCATAGTCCAACATTAACTGTTCCCTTGAGGTATTTCAGAATCCTTTTGGCGACGGTAAGATGAGATTCCTTTGGATTTGCCTGAAATCTTGCACAAAGACACACACTAAACATAATGTCAGGTCTACTAGCAGTTAGATACAGTAGTGAACCAATCAAACCTCTATATTTAGTTTGATCAACAGGTTTTCCTTTTTCATCTAAGTCTAGACAACAGGTTAGTAGACATGGGTGTAGAGGACACCTTGCAGTTTTGCATATCAAATTTCTTTAACAATTCATTGCAGTATTTAGATTGACTAAGAAAAATGCCATTTCTTAATTGTTTAACCTGGAGACCAAGGAAGAAATTCAATTCTCCCATCATGGACATTTCAAATTCACTTTGCATTTCTTTTACAAACTTATTACACATGACATTATTAGTGGAACCGAAAATGATATCATCCACATACACCTACACCGGAATAATGTCAGTTCCAGATTTCTTAATGAACAGAGTTTTATCAACCTCACCTCGCTTGTACCCTTGATCAATTAGGAAGTTACTTAATCTCTCATACCATTGTCTAGGTGCTTGCTTTAAACCATAAAGGGCCTTTTTTAATTTGTAGACATGGTCAGGATGCTTGTGATCTTCAAACCCTGGAGGTTGAGAAACATATACTTCTTCATTGATGAGTCCATTCGAGAAAGGCACTCTTTACATCCATCTCGTAGTAATCTGAAACCACTTAAACAGGCATAAGCTAATAATAATCTAACAGACTTCAAGTCTAGCTACAGGTGCAAAGGTTTTATCAAAATCAATACCCTCTTGTTGGTTATACCCTTTGGCTACCAACCTAGCTTTATTTCTAGTAATAATGCCGTGTTCATCTAGCTTGTTTTTGAATACCCACTTAGTACCAATTACATTGATATCTTTGATTTTAGGAACTAATTCCCACACTTTATTTCTTTCAAATTGATTAAGCTCATCATGCATGGCACTAACCCAGTATTCATCATTTAATGCTTCTTTAACTGTCTTAGGCTCTATTTGTGAAATGAATGCCATATGATTACAGAATTGATTAAGAGAATGTCTAGTAGATACTCCCTTATTAATTTGCCCGATGACATTGTCTAGAGAGAGATTTCTTGGGACAATCCACTCTTTAGGAAGCTCTTCTAGAACATCTTCTTCCTGTTCTTCAGTAATTGTTGGAGAATTAGCTTTTGCTTGGGTCCACTGATGGATCATCTTCTTCAACGAGTACGTTGATCTGTGTTCCTGGCATGTTTCAGACTGATAAGAATTATCAGTTAAATCTTCTTCATCTCGATGCACTGTTGTTTTATTCTACACTACTCGAGGAGACTCATTAAACACAACATGTCCTGATTCTTCAACAGATTTAAGTCTTAAATTGTAAACTCTATATGCATGACAGTGAGTTGAGTAACCAAGAAAAATTCCTTTATCAGATTTTTCATCAAACTTGCCAATATTTTCTTTCCCATTGTTTAAAACGAAACATGTACATCCAAAAACTCTGAAATAGTTTAAGTTGGGTTTTCTTCCTTTGTACAGTTCATATGGGGTTTTCTTAAGCATGGGTCTAATCAAGACTCTATTCAAAACATGACAAGCAGTGTTTACTGCATCTGCCCAAAAGTATTTAGGTAAAGAATTTTCACACAACATTGTTCTAGCAAGTTCTACAATAGATTCTGTTCTTTCTTTCCACAACACAGTTCTGTTGAGGAGTTCTTGGAGGCAGAAAAATTGTGTTTTATACCAAACTTTTCACAAAATGATTCAAACTTTTCATTTACAAATTCTCCACCATTGTCACTTTGAATTGATGTAATAAAATACCCTTTTTCATTGTGTAAAACCTTGGCAAGCTTTTTGAAAGATTTGTAAGAATCGAGATTTGGCTTTAAGAAAAATAGTCAGGGTAAATCTGGAAAAGTCATCAACAATTACCATGATATAAAGATTACCACCTAGGCTTTTATTCCTTGAAGGACCAACCAAATCCATGTGAAGCAATTCCAAAGGTTTAGAAGTTGAAACAATATTTTTGTTTGAAAAAGATTTTCTAGTTTGTTTGCCTTTCAAACAAGCTTCACAGATTTTGTCTTTCAAGATCTGAAGCTTAGGCAAGCCCAGAAACTAAATCTTTTGAAATCAGTTTGTCAAGATGTTTAAGATGTATATGAGCAAGTCTTCTATGCCACGACCAAGATTCTTCTTCTTTAGTAAGAAGACAACTTTGAGATGATATAGACTGTTTGATATCTAACATGTATATATTGTTTAACCTCTTACCTACCAACATTATCGTATCAGATTCTGGCTCACAAATAAGGCACTTTTCTGGTTTGAAAATGACTTTGTGACCAAGATCACATAACTGACTTATGCTTATCAGATTGTGCTTGAGACCTTCAACCAGAAGAACATTGTGAATGATTACTGATTCACCATCACCAATATCTCCAGAACCTAGAATTCTTCCTCTGTTGTTGTCTCCATAAGTCACATGACCTCCATTCTTCAATTTCAACTTACTGGAATTTTGAAATGTCACCTGTCATGTGCCTTGAGCATCAGCTGTCTAGATACCAAAGGGACTCTTGTTGCTGTTCCTGAAAGATCAAACATCAAGTATTTGGTACCCTTACGTATTTTGGGTCCTTAGGAGTCAATTTTTCTGTTTAACATGTTTTGGAACCCATCTTTTCCTACCTTGCGGCACAAAATATTTTCTAGCATGACAGAATTTTATAGTATGTCCTTTCTTCATGCAGTAATGACAAGATGAGAAAGGGGATGCTGTTGTTTTTCTGTATGAAAAGAAGTTCAAATATTTTTTTGTTTTTACCCAAGTCTTAGGTTTGTATCCAATTCCACTATGTTCAAACACACAGTTTTGAGACCCAAGAAGTGCATCTAAATTCTCTTTGCCTTGAGTAAATTTAGACAAAGTTTTAATCAAGTAATCAACCTTATCTTGCAGAATAATACACTTTTCACACTTCTTATTAGCAACATTATCAACGGATGCATAGATTATATCTAGATGTTCTAAATTCTGTTTGCTTTCTAATAGTTCATTTTCCAGAACTTTAACTCTATTTTCTAACCAGTTATTTAATCCTTTTAACCGATTATTTGTATGAGATAAATTTCTGGCTTCACTATGCATTTCATTGAAATCATTTAGTAATGTGTTGTAATTCATTTCATTCTCTGTAGGAGTTGAACTTACATGTGATGAAGAGGATTCACAGCCAGCCATCAAGCACAGGTTCACCTCCTCACTTTCGGATTCAGAGCTGGAAGATGAATCATTGTCTTGCCAGGCTATATAAGCCTTTTTCCCTTTGTATCTTGATTCTTTCTTGTTCTGATTCTTGGTCTTTTCAGGACAATCACTCTTTATGTGACCCTGTTTACCACAAGAATAACAAGTAATATTATTTTGAGCAGATTCGAGTCTTTTTATCATTGTACCTTTTTACTTGGCCAATTCTATTCTTTCTTCTAAGAAATTTTCCAAATTTCTTAACCAATAAAGTCAGGTTCTCTCGATTCATCTTCTTGAGATCCACTGTTTTCTTCAATTGTCTTGAGAACAATATTTCTAGTTTTCTTTTCTGCATTCTCTTGTTCTTTGAACAGATTGATTTCCAACTCATGTTCCCTCAACTTACCAAAAAGTGAAGCGGTAGTCATTTCAGTCAAGTCTCTTGATTCTGATATTCCTGTCACCTTTGGTTGCCATGTTCTGTCCAAACACTTTAAAATTTTGATGTTCAACTCTTCTTTGTCAAAAGTCTTTCCTAACCCGATTAGATGATTAACTATGTGCGTGAACCTTTTCTGCACATCTCGCAATTGTTTCTCCTTGCTGCATTTTAAACAACTCATAGTCCCTGATTAACTCATGCTTTCTTGCCCTTTTCACATCGAGACGTTCCTTCATGTGTAACCTCTAAAATTTCCCACATCTCTTTGGCGGAGGCACATCTGAGACACCCTGAAAAACTCATCAAGATTTAAAGCGGAGGTAATAATATTTTTTGCAGTATAATCATATTGGACTTTCCTATTTTCTACATCAGTTAATTCAGCCCAATCTTTTTCGACTACTTTACCATCTCCAGTATGAGTTGGTTTATAAGGACCATTAACAATTGTTTCCCAAATGCCTCTATCAAGAGATTCAATAAAGATTTTCATTCTAACCTTCCAGAAAGAATAATTCACACCAGAAAAAAGTGGAGGCCTGTTTATGGAGGCTCCTTCTAAAAAATTCATCTTTCCCTCGAGCCATTGGACCGATTCCTTGAGTAACTTACAAGAACCAAGCTCTGATGCCAATTGAAAGAATTAATGGTTGAGTTCAAGAGGGGGGTGAATTGAACTTTAAAACTTTTTCGCAAATCTTACTTTCTTTTGGAAGAATGAGTTATCTTTATTCAATCTTTGCAAAGGTAATTTGATTTAAACACAGTACAATTAAAGACAGAAATTAAAAGAGATGAAAGAAGAATATTAACACACAAGTTTATACTTGGTTCACTCTAATCCAGAGCTACATCCAGTTCTTGACAAACCAGTCAAGTTTCACTAATACCAAGTGAAAATTACAACCAGTAGATACTCACCAATCTACCCCAAGAACTATCTTGCAAAACCCACAAGACAGAATCTTGAAAACCACCCGAGTAACCAAATCCGATTCCTTGTACCAAGTGCAGATTACAATCCAACCTGCACAATCAAACTTTACAAAAGAATATGAAAAGAATAAACCTGGACTTGAAGTTTCTAATTGCCAGAACCAATTCTATCAGCACTTTCTCTCTTTGAATGACCACAATTCTGATCACAGCACCTTATGATATGAAAAAGATTCTTGAATGCGAGAGAAAGTCACGTATGAAAGTTTCACAGATTGATTTCACAAGTTTTCTCAAGTAGTGTTTTGTATTGTATATCCAAAAGATAGATCAAATCTGTATATATAGAGTAAATCAGAAAAAGCAGAACGTTTCATCTGTTAAAAGCTGTTTTAGAGAGTCAAAAGACAAGTTGGTTAGCAGGTAAAGCAGGTTTAGAAGAGACTCTGATCGATTAAAGCGAGAAGAATGATCGATTAGAGCTGAGTTATGATCGATCAGAATAAAACTATGATCGATCAGAATGAGTTATGATCGATTAGAACAAAACTATGATCGATTAGAGTATTATTTCAATCGATTAAAAGATCGATTCAATCGATTGATTTCATTTAAAGTTCCTTTTAATCGATTAAGACATCGATTCAATCGATTGATTTCATTTAAAGTTCCATTTAATCGATTGATTCGAGTTTTAATGGATTAAAACAACTTAATGAAAAATGACAGCACTACTGTTTCAATCGATTGAAAATCATTTCAACAGATTAAATTCCTGCAAATACTTAGTTTAAGAAAAATAGTCTCTCTGTTTCAACAGATTGAAAAATATTTCAACAGATTGATTTTCTAAAAACTCTTAGACTCAAAAAGGTCTTTTCGTTTCAGCAGATTTAAAATCATTTCAACAGATTGAAAATGCGAAACTTGATATTGAAAATTCATTGAGTTATTTTAACTTGTTGATTCAGCGAATCAATCAATTGAATTTTCGATTATGTATGACCATTTATTATGTTAAGTGATTTTAGCAGATTGAAAATCCTTTTCAACAGATTGAAAAAAACTTAGTTAATTCTTTTAATACTTAAACGTAAGTTTTTCATGCAGAAAAATGATTTTCAATGAGATGCATCATTTTAAGGTGCTTATCACAAAATATAATGGCCTATCAAGAGATTAAGTGCTTAAACTTAAAACCCTAATCATCTACACACCCACAACCTAAGTTATATCTATGTCTTCATCAAATCCACCAAGTGCTTCAGTTGATACAACCATGTTTATATCAGTTAAAACATTTTACAAACATTTTCTGAGAGTGATTCAATCGATTGATTCGCGTTTTAATCGATTGATTTACTTTAAAACTTTCTTATAAAACTTTTCAAGTTATTTTAACTGATACAAAGAAGTTTTAATCGATTAAAAACCTGCACAGAATTTTTCTAAGTTGTTTTAATCGGTTGAAACGCGTTTTAATCGATTGAAACTCTGTACAAAGATTTTCCAAGTTATTTTAATCGATTGAAATGTGTTTTAATCGATTGAAACTCTGTACAAAAATTTTCAAGTCATTTTAATCGATTGAAATTTGTTTTAATCGATTGAAATAAGTCTGATCGAGTCATAATTCGATTCTGATCGATCATAACCAACTTTGATCAGTCATAATTTCATTCTGATCGATCATCCTAACTTGCAAAGTGGTTTTAATCGATTGAAACGTGTTTTAATCGATTAAAATAAATCTGATCGCTCATTTTTAAAGTCTAATCGATTATATTTGATTCTGACATGTCATATTCGAATTCTAATCGGTCATAAAGGGTTTTAATCGATTAAAAGAAGTTTGTATCGATTAAAATACTGTAAAAACACTTCTTTATGCATTCTAAGTGATTTTAATTGTTTCTTTTAAAACTATATCAGTAAAAAACATTGTTAAGAAAGTTCTTTGTCAAAATGCTTTTGATTGATTTGTTTAAAACTATTTTTGAGGCATTTTGCAAATTGAGTGAAGGAGCTTCATGCAGTGGAAAAAGGTAAAGTGGTTTTACCTAAGCTTTCTGTTAAGACACACTAAGTCTTCGAGCTCCATTCTTCTGAGTGACTTGTTTGGCTAGCTGCAGAGTTGACCTTTGACTCTATCTTTGACTTCATCAAATCAATGAGATCTTTGCTAGGATCACTTTCAGTCTCCCCCTATTTGATGAAGACAAACACCATTTTGAAAAAACAATCTCTGCAAAATAAGTCACTTGATAATGAGGTTAGGTGAGAAAAAATGTAATAATGTTTTATTTCTCCCCCTAAAACTTATTTCTCCCCCTAAACTGTTGCTCTTAAATTTATCTTAAAGTGATGCAACTATTTGCAACTATTTCTCCCCCTTTTGACTTCATCAAAAATAGGGAATAGAAGAGTGAAAAATGTTAGGTTTCGAAAATATGCTCAGGTTTTTGAAAAATACAAAGTGAATCAATTTTTCACTCATGAAAAGAATCAATTAAAGTTGATTCAAACTTATCTCCATTAACACGTTTGTAATGAATACAATTAACACGTGTAAAGATAAGGGAATCACGCTTTAGTAGCATGTTACATGAACAGCCATTAACTAAAGCCTTTAATCTTTCTTTCCAGAATAAAAATCGATTAAAAACAGAGCATAATCGGTTAAAATGTTTTTGGTAAATAATTTTAATCGATTGAAGGAAAGTTTTAATCGATTAAAACATTTAAGATTTTGAAAACATGAGATTTTAGTAAAAACAATCGATTATTTCGACTTTAAATCGATTAAAACAGTAATGAAAACTGTTGTTTAAGTTTATTTAACCGATTAAAAGGTGTTTTTATTGACTAAAACAACCAGATTTTGAAAACCATGATATATCTGATGCTAATCTTTTATATGTAATCTATTGGATATGTTGTGAACTGATTGTCTAGATTACTATCAACTATATTGATTGTCTTTTTACTAACAGATTTAACAATATCAGTTTTTAGATTCTTAGGGATCTATGATCTACTTCTATCTATGCCAGTTTAATCTCAATTAGACCCTAAATCATATCAATCAAGGTTAAGGCAAATGTACCTGGTATAACACCAGTAATATTACAGTCCAAGCAAAAAATATAAAGATAGAAATAAGCAGAAGATAAAGATGATGATGTAGATTAGTCATCCCAATTCCCCTGATTAAGCTGCAAATCTTCGAGTTTGGTGATCATTCATTTGATCCCCACCAATATCAAAAGATAATAGACTTTCCTTTTCTTGGAACCAATTTTGCTTTATCAACTATTGAGACAACAACAAGTTGTCTCTCATGTATCGACAGCAGACACACGAAACTTTTCCTAAAAAGAAATCTTTTAGCGAGTTCATTGTTACTATTGACTGCATTACAGTCCATGGTTGACACCACAATGGAATTTCTACTACACATCGAGGCGAGAATCATGTACTTGACAGACGCACATTCACTATCAAATCCCACACAGAATGCACGATACCATAAATTGCATGAATCACGGGTTAATGATGTACCAGAGATCGGAATTTCCTTCCATAATAGCTAACCTATTTCAAACTTTGCAGTCATCATCATCCAAGCGAATGACTGCATTCTTATTAATGTAGTATGATGGGTGTTATTCTCACTTTCAGGTGAACCAGTCATCATTATCTTTGAGGAATGAATCATCTTTAACTTTGTTGTTTCCGGTGGTATCATATGCACAAGTGGTTAACTAAAACTTATTCGGTAGAGTGGGCAATGATTAGTAATGCATACACAGCAGAACTAGTGATGACGAGTAATCCAAAGCTTTCACTATATTTGCCTTCGACGAGGAACAAATCAACGAGTTTAAAATTTATCCCTGTACACACATTCTCCGTGCCACGTTATTCAATTCTTGAATTGCTGTCCCGGATTGGTTTCCTTACGGTGTCACTTCGTGACATTGATGATTAAAGCTAATTCTTAAATTTGCACAGTTCCAATGAATTTCACCAAGAGTTTTGAACCAATGCATGCTCAAGATTATTTCAAATATATTGCTAGGCAATATCAAGAAATCTAATGTAAACATTTTTTCATTGAACTTCCTAGTAATCAACAACTTATTACAGAAGCAACTATCACTTGAAAAATCTTTGATAAACTATGTTTTCAGTCCTAACAGCTTGACACTGTTTGTAACTAGTGTCTATAAGAAAAGTTACGAGTCTATTCTTTGATAATTCCTTTGATTTTCAATGTATTACTACGCAGCATTCCATGTAAAGTATTAAGAGAGATGTAGACGTCTACAGCTTGAATCATGACTATGTTAAAATAACTTTTTCATCTATGGATAACTTTCCCACATGTAAAGTTTGCGAGTAATTCAATCGGCAATAACTTTCCCACATTTATTCCACTAGTCTTAGTTTCTAATTCAAGGATTTGTTCAAGCATGTGCCATTTAAAGAAAATTGGGTGTTCCATAACAGATAACTTGAATCAGATATGTTTGAGACTTATTTATGATTATCTGATCGCTCCAGAGGCACAATTTACGGGACAGTGGGTGAAAGTATTATGCAGATTTTGTTTATCAAAGAAACTGGGTTTTTGATTCGAATTGGCCTATCAAACTTTAATTAGATGTTATAAATCTTGTTTTCAGAACCTAATTAATCGATTGATCAACTAGTTATCTATTAATTTCATTTTTCCTTTTAGGCTTGAAAACAGTTACAGTGAATTAATCGATTGGTTTATAAAAGAATCGATTAGTTTGGTATAGAATGTGATCAATAAAATGACACCAGAATTTAAACCGATTAAAACGTAAATGAATCGATTAATTTTGATACCTAAGTGTTTTTAGTTGATATACAGTTATTATAATCGATTAAAACATTTAAACCAAAATCCTGAGATCAGTTCAATCGATTATTTCGACATTTTAATCGATTAAAATGGTACGGACAGATGTTACTGTAAGTTATTTTAATCGATTAATATTGTTATATATCAATTAAAACAATTAGTTTAAATACTCAGAACCTGATTTCGCAGCTCTGATCTTCAAGGGATTCCTGGACTTGTTCCTGCAAAACAAATTAAGAATTGTTCTGGTACCCTTTATAATTACTGGGTCTTGATCAGGTTATTTGAAAGGAATTAATCTTTGGAACCCATTTCATTCTTCCTTTAGGAATGGCATACTTTTTTATTCTGCAATATTTAACAGAGTGCCCTTTTTTCATACAGTAAAAGCATTTAATTATAGAGTATGAATTCCTATTTGTTTTTGTTTTACTGGATCTAGATTTAAATCCTATTCCAGATTTGTCAAAAATTAATTTTTGAGACCCAAGTAATATATCAAGATTGGCTTGCCCTTGTGTAAATCTTGAAACAGTTTGAGATAGAAAGTCAATTTTCTTTTGTAATGCGAAACGGTTATTGCGGGGTTTATTGCATTCACAATCAGAATTATCATGAATTAGTTTCAAGAAGTCACGGTCAGTTTCATTTTCAAGAATTTGTTTTTCCAGAGAATCAACTTTATTTACTAGCCAGTTATTTAGCCCTTTCGACCTACTATTTTCTTTTTGAAGTTTCTTAGCCTCTTCATGCATTTCATTAAATGATTCTTGTAATGCATCATAATTAACTAAATTTGAAGAGGAGCTAGAACTTACATGATCAGAATTTTCTGGGCATTCTATCCCGACATGGCCACTTGGTATTTGGTGATTCTGAGTTGACCATTAAGCATATTTCGGTGCTTCTTCATAGGTCTTTTCAAGAATCTTCCACATTTGTGCAGCTGTTTGGCAATGTGCAATCCTGAAAAGATAATTTTTGTTAAGGGCAGATAAGATGATATTCTTGGCAATACAATCATCTTGGATTCTGTTAGCAATATCAATTTCCTGTTCAATAACATTCCAAGCATTTATACTAACAGATTCAATGAAGATTTTTATCCTTATTTTCCAATATAGGTAATCTGTTCCACTTAACAGTGGAGGTCTATCAATGTACGCTCCCTCAGAAAATGGTAACCTGTTCTCAGCCATGGATCAAGAGACTTGAATAACTTTCAAGCACCTTGCTCTGATGCCAATTGTTAGAAAAGTAGTTTTAAATCAAGAGGGGGGGTGAATTGATTTTTGAAAGTTTTTCGCAATAAATAGATTATCTAATTCGAAAATTAAGTTTACTAATCAATTCACGAATCACAAAGCAATTAAACAATACAAGCGCAGCAACTGAAATTAAAGAGAGAAAGGTTAGGAAAGATTTCACCGGTAATTTTATACTGGTTCACCCAATACCAGGGCTACGTCCAGTCTCCAGCCAAATTCCAGCTGGGTTCCACTAGAATAGATGTTTTACAGACTCAACAATCTTACACCTACTCTAACACAAGAACCAACTTCCAGTTCTTGCACTCAACCTTTCCACCAAGAACCAAATTCCAGTTCTTGGAAACCTCTGCAACCAAATTCCAGCCGCAGAGAAACCAATACCCAAATTCCAGGCACCACACAGTACAAGAACCAAATTCCAGTTCCTGTACTCAACCTCTCCACCAAGAACCGAATTCCAGTTCTTGGAAACTTCTACAACCACCTACCAGCTGCAGAAAAACTTGTACCCAAATTCCAGGTACAACACAATACAAAGTAATGAAAAAGAATTTACAAAGAAGAGACTTAGAAAGCTCAAACCGGATTACTCTAATCCACAGTAAGTTTCTTCTTCACAGAATGCAATATGCCTCAAGAAAGATTTCAAAAAGAACTTCACAAAACAGTTGTAATTCTTTCTTGGAAAAAGGATGCTAACAGTTGCTTGAATTGATTGCTTTGGATGTGTAAAAACTGATGTTCAATCTCTGTTTAAAAATTTCAAGCAAAACTGTTTTTAAAGAGAATTTTCAAATCTGCTGCATTAATTAATCTGTTGAAAGTTTGTTTTAATCTGTTGAAATAGCCGTTATAATCTGTTAAAAGTCCTTTCAACCCATTAATGCGTTCTTGTTTCTTTAACAGAATGGTTTTAGTTGATACAACCATGTTTATATCAGTTAAAACATTTTACAAACATTTTCTGAGAGTGATTCAATCGATTGATTCGCGTTTTAATCGATTGATTTACTTTAAAACTTTCTTATAAAACTTTTCAAGTTATTTTAACTGATACAAAGAAGTTTTAATCGATTAAAAACCTGCACAGAATTTTTCTAAGTTGTTTTAATCGGTTGAAACGCGTTTTAATCGATTGAAACTCTGTACAAAGATTTTCCAAGTTATTTTAATCGATTGAAATGCGTTTTAATCGATTGAAACTCTGTACAAAAATTTTCAAGTCATTTTAATCGATTGAAATTTGTTTTAATCGATTGAAATAAGTCTGATCGGTCATAATTCAGTTCTGATCGATCATAACCAACTCTGATCGGTCATAATTTCATTCTGATCGATCATCCTGACTTCCAAAGTGGTTTTAATCGATTGAAACGTGTTTTAATCGATTAAAATAAATCTGATCGCTCATTTTTAAAGTCTAATCGATTATATTTGATTCTGACCTGTCATATTCGAATTCTAATTGGTCATAAAGGGTTTTAATCGATTAAAAGAAGTTTGTATCGATTAAAATACTGTAAAAACACTTCTTTACGCATTCTAAGTGATTTTAATTGTTTCTTTTAAAACTATATCAGTAAAAAACATTGTTAAGAAAGTTCTTTGTCAAAATGCTTTTGATTGATTTGTTTAAAACTATTTTTGAGGCATTTTGCAAATTGAGTGAAGGAGCTTCATGCAGTGGAAAAAGGTAAAGTGGTTTTACCTAAGCTTTCTGTTAAGACACACTAAGTCTTCAGCTCCATTCTTCTGAGTGACTTGTTTGACTGCTGCAGAGTTGACCTTGTTAGAAAAGTAGTTTTAAATCAAGAGGGGGGGTGAATTGATTTTTGAAAGTTTTTCGCAATACACAGATTATCTAATTCGAAAATTAAGTTTACTAATCAATTCACAAATCACAAAGCAATCAAACAGTTTAAGTGCAGCAGCAGAAATTAAAGAGAGAAAGGTTAGGAAAGATTTCACCGGTAATTTTATACTGGTTCACCCAATACCAGGGCTACGTCCAGTCTCCAGCCAAATTCCAGCTGGGTTCCACTAGAATAGATGTTTTACAGACTCACCCTCTTACACCTATTCTAACTCTCCACCAAGAACCAAATTCCAGCTCTTGGAAACCTCTGCAACCAAATTCCAGCCGCAGAGAAACCAGTGCCCAAATTCCAGGCACCACACACAAGAACCAAATTCCAGCTCTTGCTTACAACCTTTCCACCAAGAACCAAATTCCAGTTCTTGGCAACTTTCTACAACAGCTGCAGAAAACTTGTACCCAAATTCCAGGTACAAAACGAGTACAAAAGAATGAATAGAAATTTAAAAGAAGAAACAAAGAAAGCTCAAACCGGATTACACCAATCCACGATCAGTTTCTTCTTCAAAGAAATGCAAAGTGCCTCAAGAAAGATTTCAAAAGAAGTTCACAAAAACAGTTGTGTATCTTTCTTGAAAAATGCTAATAGTTGCTTGTATTGATTGCTTGAATTGTGTAAAAACTGATGTATGATCTATATCTCAAAGTTTCAAGCAAATCTGTTTATAAAAGAGTATTTTCAAATCTGCTGCATTAATTAATCTGTTGAAAGTTTGTTTTAATCTGTTGAAATAGCCGTTATAATCTGTTAAAAGTCCTTTCAACCCATTAATGCATTCTTGATCTTTAACGAGAAAATGTTTTAGTTGATACGACCATGTTTTTATCAGTTAAAACGTTTTACAAACATTTTCTAAGTATAAAACAATCGATTGAATCACGTATTAATCGATTGATTTGTTTAAAAACCTCTTTATAAAACTTTCCAAGTTATTTTAGCTGATATAAAGTCGTTTTAATCGATTAAAAACCTGCACAGAATTTTTCTAAGTTGTTCTAATCGGTTGAAATACGTTTTAATCGATTGAAAAGATTTTCTAAGTTATTTTAATCGATTGAAATACGTTTTAATCGATTGAAACAGATCTGATCGGTCATAATTCAATTCTGATCGATCATATCCAACTCTGATCGGTCATAATCTCATTCTGATCGATCATCCTGACATCCAAAGTGATTTTAATCGATTGAAACGTGTTTTAATCGATTCAAATAATTCTGATCGCTCATATTTAAGATCTGATCGATTATATTGCATTCTGACCTATTATATTCGAATTCTAATCGGTCATAAAGAGTTTTAATCGATTAAAAGAAGTTTGTATCGATTAAAATATTGTAAAAACACTTTTTAAAACATTCTAAGTGTTTTAAATTGATTCTTTCAAACCTGTATCAGTTAATAACTTGTTTAAGAAAATTCTTTGCCAAAATGCTTTTGTTTTTTATTTGTTAAAAACTGTTTTTGAGGCATTTTGCAAAATGAATGAAGAAGCTTTGTGCAAGTGGAAAAGGTAAAGTGGTTTTACCTAAGCTTTACGTTAAGACACACTAAGTCTTCGACTCCATTCTTCCGAGTGACTTGTTTGACTAGCTGCAGAGTTGACCCTTGACTTTATCTTTGACTTCATCAAATCAATGAGATCTTTGCTAGGATCACTTTCAGTCTCCCCCTATTTGATGAAGACAAACACCATTTTGAAAAAACAATCTCTGCAAAATAAGTCACTTGATAATGCAGTTAGGTGAGAAATATAAGAATGTAATAAAGTTTTGTTTCTCCCCCTAAAACTTATTTCTCCCCCTAAAATGTTGCACTTAAATTTATCTTAAAGTGATGCAACTATTTCTCCCCCTTTTGACTTCATCAAAAATAGGGAATAGAAGAGAAAATAAAATGTAAGGTTTCGAAAAATATGCTCAAGTTTTTGAAAATACAAAGTGAATCAATATTTCACTCATGAAAAGAATCAATTAAAGTTGATTCAAACTTATCTCCATTAACACGTTTGTAATGAATACAATTAACACGTGTAAAGATAAGGGAATCATGCTTTAGTAGCATGTTACAGGAACAGCCATTAACTAAAGCCTTTAATCTTTCTTCCCAGAATAAAAATCGATTAAAAACAGAGCATAATCGGTTAAAATGTTCTTGGTAAATGATTTTAATCGATTGAAAGAAAGGTTTAATCGATTAAAACATTTAAGATTTTGAAAACATGAATTTTTAGAAAAAAACAATCGATTATTTCAACTTTAAATCGATTAAAAAAGTAATGCAATTTGTTGTTTAGTTTATTTAACCGATTAAAAGGTGTTATTATTGACTAAAACAACCAGACTTGCACTCTAAGTAATGTTTGATGCGTCTAAGATGCCTAACTCAGTGCGAATTTTGAAAAACCTATCACTAGCAAGGGGTTTTGTGAAAATATCTGCTAGTTGTTTTTCAGTTTCTATAAAAAAGATCTCGCAATCACCTTTTAGAATATGATCTCTAATAAAATGATGCCTTATTTCTATATGCTTTGTTCTAGAATGTTGAATTGGATTTTTAGTTAGCATTATGGCACTGGTATTATCGCATAAGAGAGGGATTTTCCTGAGGGTTAAACCGTAATCCTCAAGCCGTTGTTTTATCCAGAGAGACGAGCACAAGCAATCGCCAGCAGCAATATATTCTGCTTCAGCTGTAGACAATGCAACACATGACTGCTTCTTGCTTGTGCCAAGAGATTAGACTGCTTCCTAGGAGATGACAGGTGCCACTGGTACTCTTTCCGTCAAGTTTACAGCCTGCAAAATCGAGTCAGAATATCCAACTAAATTCAGTTTAGACTCACCTGGATACCATAACCCAACATTTAAAGTCCCCTTGAGATACTTGAGGATCCTTTTTGCAGCGATGAAGGTGAGACTCTTTTGGTGCAGATTGGAACCTGGCACACATACGGACACTGAACATAATGTCGAGTCTGCTAGCTGTTAAATACGGTAAAGAACCAATAAGCCCCCTATATTTGGTTTCATCAACAGATTTCCCTTTTTCATCAGAATCAAGGTAGCAGTTTGTTGACATAGGTGTTGATGCCTCCTTGCGGTGTTCCATTTCAAATCTCTTCGACGGTTCTGTGCAGTACTTTGATTGATGAAGAAGACTTCCTTCTTGAAGTTGTTTGACTTGCAGTCCAAGGAAGTAATTAAGTTCCCCCATCATTGACATCTCAAACTCACCCTGCATGTCTTTCATGAAATCTTTGCATAAAGTCTCATTAGTAGCACCAAATATGATGTCATCAACATAAACTTGAACCAGAATTATATCATTATTCAGTTTCTTTAGAAACAAAGTTTTGTCCACCAAACCTCTATGATAGCCCTTTGAGATAAGAAAGTTACTTAACCTTTCATACCATTGCCTTGGGGCTTGTTTGAGACCATACAGGGCTTTCTTCAACCTGTAAACATATTCTGGATGAATATGATCTTCAAACCCAGGTGGTTGAGTGACAAAAACTTCTTCATTCAAATATCCATTCAAGAAAGCGCTTTTGACATCCATTTGGAACAACCTGAAATTTTTAATAGAAGCATAGGCAAGCAGTAATCTAACAGCTTCTAACCTAGCAACTGGAGCATATGTTTCATCAAAGTCTATCCCTTCTTGCTGATTGTACCCTTTAGCAACTAATCTGGCTTTATTTCTTGTGATTATGCCATTTTCATCCATTTTATTCCTAAAAACCCATTTTGTTCCTACAATGTTAGCATTATCTGGTTTTGGAATTAATTCCCATACCTCATTTCTGGTAAATTGGTTCAACTCATCATGCATGGCATTTATCCAGTTACTGTCCTTTAATGCATCAGTTATGTTTTTGGGTTCTACTTGAGATACAAATGCCATATGATTGCAAAATTTATTAAGAGATCTTCTAGTAGAAACTCCCTGTTTTATTTCTCCAATGATGTTATCAATTGAGAGGTTCCTGGGAGCTTTCCATTCCTTGGGCAGTTCTTCTACAGATTCTTCACTTTCGTCAATCTGTTGATGTGAAACTGTTGGTTCTGGTAGTTTTAACTGATACATTTTATCAGTTAAAGCATCTTCTTCTGCACTATAGTCAGCACTTTTCTGCATACTTGGGTCAGTCTCATCAAAGATAACATGTACTGATTCTTCTACTGTTTTTAACCTTTTGTTAAAAATTCTATAAGTATGGCTATTTAATGAATATCCCAAGAATATACCTTCATCAGATTTGGAATCGAATTTTCCAAGATTTTCTTTTCCATTGTTTAAGACAAAAACTTTACTGCCAAATACTCTGAAGTAATTTATATTAGGCTTTTTACCTTTGAATAATTCATAAGGGGTTTTCTTAAGAAAAGGTCTGATTAAAACACGGTTTAGTACATGGCAAGCGGTGCTTACTGCATCAGCCCAAAAATATTTAGGTAATGCCTTCTCATTTAGCATTGTCCTAGCTAGTTCTTCAAGAGAACGATTTTTCCTTTCCACTACACCATTCTGTTGAGGAGTTCTAGGAGCAGAAAAATTATGTTTGATGCCATGTTTATCACAAAATTTGTCAAATTTTTCGTTTGAAAACTCTCCCCCATGATCACTTTGAATGCAAGATATAAAACAACCTTTTTCATTCTGAATTTGTTTTGCAAATTTCTTAAACAAATGGAAAGTTTCAGATTTCAATTTCAAAAATAATGTCCAGGTAAATCTTGAGTAATCATCAACAATAACCAATGCATATAGATTTCCTCCTAAGCTCATAGTTCTAGAAGGACCAAAGAGATCCATGTGCAAAAGTTCAAGAGGTCTGGAAGTTGAAACAATGTTTTTCTGTGAAAAGGAGTTTTTGACCTGTTTTCCCTTTTGACATGCATCACACACTTTGTCTTTCACAAACTTGAGTTTAGGCAAACCAACTACAAGATCCCTAGAAATCAGTTTGTTAAGATGATTCATATGTATATGAGCTAACCTCCTATGCCATAACCAGGAATCATTTTCTTTAGAAATCAAGCAACAGTTTTTAGCAGAATTGGTATCTAACATGTAAATATTGTTGATTCTTTTACCTGTGATCATTACCTGTTCTGAATCAGATCTGATGATTTGGCATTGGTTTTGTCCAAAGATAACTTTGTGTCCTTTATCACACAGCTGGCTAATACTAATCAGATTATGTTTTAATCCTTCAACATATAACACATTGTTAATAATACCTGATTCTGCACATTTAATGTCACCAATTCCAAGAATTCTTCCTTTATTGTTATCACCATATACAACAGTTCCACCATTTTTAAGTTTAAGATTGCAGAATTTTGTAATGTCACCTGTCATGTGTTTGGAACAGCCACTGTCAAGGTACCAGAGATCTTCTCTTTGTTTTTCCTGAAATGAAATTAGTATAGTTGCAGATAGTGTTTGAATTAAACAATTAATTTTGCACTGGAAGCATATTTTAATCGATTAATTTGATATTTAATCGATTAAACTGGTTAAAACAAAGATGCATCAGAATAATAATCGATTTAAACGAAGAATAGTCGATTATATTTATCCTGTCTAATGATTTTAACTGATACAAATCTGTTTTAATCGATTAAAACAATTAAACCATATTCCAGAGATCATTTCAATCGATTAATTCGTATTTTAACCGATTAAAACTGTATGAACAGTTTTTCTGATATTCTCTGTAAGTGGTTTTAACCGATTAAAATAATTTTGTATTAGTTAAAATGCTTAGTTCATGAGTCCAGAGATAGAATTCGCTGTTTTGACATCCTGGGGCTCCCAGATTTTGTTCCTGCAAAACAAATGAGGTATATTTCTGGTACCCTTTTTTTTTAATTCCCGGGTCCACTTACGTTATATGAAGTGAATTTCTGGGAATCCACTTCATTCTACCTTTCGGTACAGCATATTTCTTAATTCTGCAATATTTAACAGAGTGACCCATTTTCATACAGTAAAAGCATTTAATGAATGGAGATGAAACTGTCCTACTGTATGAAAAATAATTCTTGAATGCTCTAGTTTTCTTTCCGATGGCTGGTGTATAACCTATACCACCACGTTCAATAACTAATTTTTGGGAATCAAGTATCTTATCAAGATTATTTTTTCCTTGTGCCAATTTAGATGAGGTTTTTACTAGATATGATACTTGTTTTTGTAACTCAGGACATTTTTTGCAATCTCCAATATTACACATGCAGTCAGTATCATTCTCTAATTCTAACTTTTTATCCTTAGTTTCTTCATCACTTATTTTCTTTTCAAGAATAATGATCTTGTTTTCTAATAGCCTATTCATGCTTTTCAACTTTCTGTTTTCGGTTTCTAATTTCTTTGTTACTTCATGTATTTCAAAGAAAGCATCTTGTAATGAGCTATAGTTTATAGATTCAGAACTTACACTGGTTTTTGGTGATTCCGATTTGACCATCAAACATATTTCTGGTGCTTCTTCATAGGTCTTTTCAAGAATCTTCCACATTTGTGCAGCAGTTTGGCAGTGTGCAATCCTGAAAAGATCATCTCTGTTAAGGGCAGATAAGATGATATTCTTGGCAATACAATCATCTTGGATTCTGTTAGCAATATCAATTTCCTGTTCAATAACATTCCAAGCATTTATACTAACAGATTCAATGAAGATTTTCATCCTTATTTTCCAATATAGGTAATCTGTTCCACTCAACAGTGGAGGTCTATCAATGCACGCTCCCTCAGAAAATGCCATGGATCGAAGTAACTTGATTAACTTTCAAGCACCTCGCTCTGATGCCAATTGTTAGAAAAGTAGTTTTAAATCAAGAGGGGGGTGAATTGATTTTTGAAAGTTTTTCGCAATACACAGATTATCTAATTCGAAAATTAAGTTTACTAATCAATTCACAAATCACAAAGCAATCAAACAAGTTTAAGTGCAGCAGCAGAAATTAAAGAGAGAAAGGTTAGGAAAGATTTCACCGGTAATTTTATACTTGGTTCACCCAATACCAGGGCTACGTCCGAGTCTCCAGCCAAATTCCAGCTGGGTTCCACTAGAATAGATGTTTTACGAGACTCACCCTCTTACACCTATTCTAACTCTCCACCAAGAACCAAATTCCAGCTCTTGGAAACCTCTGCAACCAAATTCCAGCCGCAGAGAAACCAGTGCCCAAATTCCAGGCACCACACACAAGAACCAAATTCCAGCTCTTGCTTACAACCTTTCCACCAAGAACCAAATTCCAGTTCTTGGCAACTTTCTACAACAGCTGCAGAAAACTTGTACCCAAATTCCAGGTACAAAACAGTACAAAAGAATGAATAGAAATTTAAAAGAAGAAACAAAGAAAGCTCAAACCGGATTACACCAATCCACAGTCAGTTTCTTCTTCAAAGAAATGCAAAGTGCCTCAAGAAAGATTTCAAAAGAAGTTCACAAAAACAGTTGTGTATCTTTCTTGAAAAATGCTAATAGTTGCTTGTATTGATTGCTTGAATTGTGTCAAAACTGATGTATGATCTATATCTCAAAGTTTCAAGCAAATCTGTTTATAAAAGAGTATTTTCAAATCTGCTGCATTAATTAATCTGTTGAAAGTTTGTTTTAATCTGTTGAAATAGCCGTTATAATCTGTTAAAAGTCCTTTCAACCCATTAATGCATTCTTGATCTTTAACAGAAAATGTTTTAGTTGATACGACCACGTTTTTATCAGTTAAAACGTTTTACAAACATTTTCTAAGTATAAAACAATCGATTGAATCACGTATTAATCGATTGATTTGTTTAAAAACCTCTTTATAAAACTTTCCAAGTTATTTTAGCTGATATAAAGTCGTTTTAATCGATTAAAAACCTGCACAGAATTTTTCTAAGTTGTTCTAATCGGTTGAAATACGTTTTAATCGATTGAAAAGATTTTCTAAGTTATTTTAATCGATTGAAATACGTTTTAATCGAT
Organism: Sphenostylis stenocarpa; assembly: GCA_963425845.1. NCBI lineage: Eukaryota > Viridiplantae > Streptophyta > Magnoliopsida > Fabales > Fabaceae > Sphenostylis > Sphenostylis stenocarpa. Next base: position 45,205,394 of record OY731402.1, on the reverse strand, counting down.
TGAAACAGATCTGATCGGTCATAATTCAATTCTGATCGATCATATCCAACTTCGATCGGTCATAATCTCATTCTGATCGATCATCCTGACATCCAAAGTGATTTTAATCGATTGAAACGTGTTTTAATCGATTCAAGTAATTCTGATCGCTCATATTTAAGATCTGATCGATTATATTGCATTCTGACCTATTATATTCGAATTCTAATCGGTCATAAAGAGTTTTAATCGATTAAAAGAAGTTTGTATCGATTAAAATATTGTAAAAACACTTTTTAAAACATTCTAAGTGTTTTAAATTGATTCTTTCAAACCTGTATCAGTTAATAACTTGTTTAAGAAAATTCTTTGCCAAAATGCTTTTGTTTTTGATTTGTTAAAAACTGTTTTTGAGGCATTTTGCAAAATGAATGAAGAAGCTTTGTGCAGTGGAAAAGGTAAAGTGGTTTTACCTAAGCTTTCTGTTAAGACACACTAAGTCTTCAGCTCCATTCTTCTGAGTGACTTGTTTGACTGCTGCAGAGTTGACCCTTGACTTTATCTTTGACTTCATCAAATCAATGAGATCTTTGCTAGGATCACTTTCAGACCTTTGACTCTATCTTTGACTTCATCAAATCAATGAGATCTTTGCTAGGATCACTTTCATTACATGTGGTACTCTCACTATCACTAGTGATTTTCTACAACAAGTACAAGAAGCTCAATTAGAGGATATTTTTCTCTGTGAGAAGAAGGAATTAGTTAAACAAGGGAAAGAAATAGAATTTGTGGAAGGGACAGATGGAATTTTACGTTTCAAAGGACGAATTTGTATTCCTTCTTGTCAGGAATTGCGAAAGACCGTTTTGGAGGAATCACATAAGAGTAACATGAGTATCCATCCTGGAACAACAAAGATGTATCAAGATTTGAAGAAAATATTCTGGTGGCCTGGGATGAAAAAGGAAGTGGCAGAGTATGTTGCAGCTTGCTTGGTGTGTCAAAAAGCCAAAGTAGAACATCAAAGACCATCAGGGATGTTACAATCATTAGATGTGCCGGAATGGAAATGGGATAGCATAGCTATGGATTTTGTAACTTCATTACCTCGAACACCAACTGGTCATGATTCTGTGTGGGTAATAATTGACAGGTTGACAAAATCTGCTCATTTTATTCCCATCAACATTCGTTATTCCTTGGAGAAGCTTACTCAATTGTACATTAAGGAAGTGGTAAGATTGCATGGCATACCTGCTAGTATTGTGTCAGATAGAGACCCTCGTTTCACCTCAAGGTTCTGGACAAGTTTACATCAAGCTCTTGGGACAAAGCTTCGCCTAAGTTCTGCTTATCATCCTCAGACTGATGGACAATCAGAACGAACCATTCAATCTTTGGAGGACCTACTACGATCTTGTGTGTTGGATCACAAAGGAAGTTGGGATAAGTTCTTACCATTGATTGAATTTACATACAACAATAGTTTTCATGCTAGTATTGGGATGGCCCCGTTTGAAGCTCTTTATGGAAGGAAATGCAGAACACCATTATGTTGGTTCGAAACAGGTGAAAACTTACTTCTAGGTCCAGAATTAGTGCAACAGACCACAGAGAAGATTAAATTAGTTCAAGAGAAGATGAGAGCAACTCAAAGTCGACAAAAAAGTTACTATGACAAAAGGAGAAAGCCTCTAGAGTTTCAAGAAGGAGATCATGTGTTCTTGCGAGTCACGCCTACAACTGGGGTTGGACGAGCAATGAAGTCAAGGAAACTCACGCCTAAGTTTATTGGCCCGTACCAAATAATGAAGAGGATTGGTCCAATAGCTTATCAAGTAGCTCTACCTCCTTTTCTTTCTAACATCCACAATGTTTTTCATGTGTCACAATTACGAAAATATATTTCAAACCCTTCTCATATACTTGAACCAGACATTATCCAAATTAGAGACAATCTTACTTATGAAACACCGCCTATCCAAATTGCTGACCGAAGGATTAAGCAACTCCGTGGAAAAGAAATAGTTTTGGTTAAAGTTATTTGGAGTGGAGCAGGAGATGGAGATGCTACTTGGGAGTTAGAGGAAAAGATGAGGGAATCTTATCCTCAATTATTCCTTTCAGGTACGCAAATTTCGAGGACGAAATTTATTTAAGGGGGGGAGAGTTGTAACATCCTGATTCTCAATACCCCTAGTTTGTTAAATTTTGACAAAATCTTTGTCAAACTTTTAATAATTAAATTATTAGGAATTGGGTAAAGAAACTGTAGAGTTTGATGTTTGTTAGATTATTTGTGTTTTTCTAGAATTTTTCTAGAATTTTTAGAAAATACTTAAAATTAATTCGTTTCGCGGGCAACTGGACGCCTGATAGTAATTATATGATTTAGGGTTGAAATTGAAAGAATATGGACTTAACAATTTTAATTATCACATTTAGAAATTATTGTTTTCTTTTATGCATTGAGTGTGGGTACATTAAAAGTTTATTATGTGTATAAATTGACAAGAAACATATGATGGTTAATATGGTTTAGAGTGATGTTAGAGTCTTAGGGGTTGTGGGTTCAAATCTTGGTTAGAGTAAAAAGGAGAAAATGAAGATATTTTTTTTTTGTAATATAATCCGCTGAGCGCACGAAAATCCGCTGAGCGGATTATGTATGTTAATCGATCAATAGTTTTTTTAATCGATTAGAACAGAGAGTTTTGGGATCCGCTGGGCGCATCAGAAATCCACTGAGCGGATTGTGGTTCGAAATCTCTATCTTACTTGCGGCCACATATCCGCTGGGCGCACGATAAATCCGTTGAGCGGATTGTGAGTTGAAATCTTATTACTTGCGGCCTCATATCCGCTGAGCGCACGAGAAATCCGCTGAGCGGAAAATTAGGTGAAATAGGACTCAACCATTTGACTTTTAAATGAAACATTTTGCGTCGTAGGTTACTCGTTTCTCTCTTTCTCTCAAAATTTCCTTACCTTCAAACTTGATTTTAACGGGAAAATCTTGATTTTCTTGAGAAGCTCCAAGAGGTAAGTTGGTTTATCTCAATCTCCTCTACATTTCTACCGTTTTATTTTTCAAAACGGTGCATTTTCTATTTTTCTCCTCACTTGGCTCAACTTGAATGGATGTAGGAAGAAAGTTATTATAGGTTTTACACCTAGAATACTAGAATGATGCTTAAAATTGAGGATTAGAAGTTGTTAAGCTAAAAACTTTAAGAGCCCTAATTCGTAGGTACTATTCATTGAATTTTTGGGACTTGTGTGAACAGAATTAGGAATTGGTATCTTCATGAAAGTTGTAGCCCTTTAAGTTGTCGAAATTTAGAAACTGGTTTTACATTAAACGGATATTGGTAGCTCAAGTTATACTCATTTTACTGTCAAGTGTTCTAGCTGTGACGTTAAGATGTTGCCCTGTTTCAACAGCCTCGGTTTTTGAATTACTGGGATAGATACGTATGAAATTAGGACTTGATTCCTTCATAAAAGTTGTAGGAAATTATATCCCCGAAACTTAGAAATTTATTTCATGTTAATATCTTATGTGTAGCAAGAGTTATAATCCAATTACCAAGGCATGTTCAGAGTGTTATTGTAATTGAGCCTAGTTGGAAATAACCACTGAAAACTGAAAACTGCATCTATTCTATAGGGTATTTGAATTTGTTTCCTTCATCAATATTGTAGGTAATTAAGTTATTGAAATTTTGGCTCAAATCTCATGCCAAAACAGTTTATATAACTGTAGAAAATTTTGAAATACTGAACCTTGTCCATGGTAGTTATTAGAATTCTTTCTACTCTAAGTGCCTATAAAATAGGATAATTTTCTAAGTTAATTGTAAGCTGAATGTGAGCTTAAAATATTATTAGAAATGGATTAGTAATACAAAGTGAATTTAAATTCTCATGAGATAGAATCATAGAAATATAAGATTCTAACTAGCATTTTATTACGTATATAGATTTTGCTGAAACACAACATCAAGCTTTGAAAGGAATAAGTGTGAACGTATCAGGTAAGGGGTGGGCTATATAGTAAGGATTACATCATAAACTTGTTTGACCTTATTTGTTGAATTTGTCTAAATTTGTTATGATTGATCATTTTGATTTTATTATATGCTTGGTTGTGAAAGTGATCATGAATTGCTTACGTGTACAATGGTGTAAAATATATGTTTGGTACTCTATTATGATATGTATGGTCTTTGAGTGAGCATTTATATGCATGGTGGTTTTTCATGAGAAAGTTCATTGAAAATTTAATTGAGAAAATTGGATGATGGGTTGTGAACCCTTTTTGAACTATATTGGAAGTTTTCTGCTTGTAACAGGTGATTGGAAAATTTTTGGGAAGTCTGTATTACAGGGGAAACTCTGTCAAATTTTTTGAAAAATGTGAATTTCTAAAAAAAAAAACCACTTAGGGACTCATACATTATTCATTTGAAAATGGTGATTTGTGAAATCTGGGGAATCGGAGATTATGGACTCTGAGAATACGATAGGGAGGCCCTGAGGGAGGACTTGAGGATAGGAAGGGTAGTGGTTGGAGGCCCCAAAAGACCCAGGCTCGCTACCTGTTGTCGGGGATCCCACTGTACAAACTCTGCTATACCTGACTGTGCTCTTACCGTATATCAATGGTCAGTGAGCTACTGGGTTTATATTTGAGCATGGGTCTCAACAATCCCGTGGGTGGATTTTCCATGCCTAGTAGTGTCAACTCCTGGCTACCCCAGTACTGATTTGAGAAATGATTCGGGCCCGCATGCATAAACATTTAGAAAACATATTAGGATCATGCATCATTAACATCAATCATTTGAAATTTGATTAACTTGTGAATGTTTATGATGTTGATTTTAAAATGATGTATGAACTGTTGCTCACCCTCTTGTCTTTCTGTTTTCTTTATTTCCTTTGTGCTTGCGGTACTCGTTGGACCTGATCGGTCATTGTTTGAAGAGAAGGGAGATGGCACAGATTCCACACCCGATGAATATGATATTCATACTCATTAGCTAGGAGCCACAATGATGGCAACATGTATTGGGATAAACATACCCAAACTTTTATAGGCAGTCTTTTGTAGTATATAGACCTACATGGTACTGAGTAGTAGTTACTCTTTTATGTAGTTAACTGCTCTATAGGAAGTATCCCCAATGTTGCCCTTAATATTTTAGAGGACTGTACTAGTATTTTATCTATATGTAATTATGAATGTTTACTTTTAGTACTTTTTAAAATGATGAAATGCAGGAATGAATTATTGAAAATTTATATATATTAATATTATGTACAAGGGAAAGATTATTATCGGTTAAATAAAAAAAAAAAAAAAAAAAAAAAAACTGCTAAAAATTATTAATTCTTCTAATTGAGGGTTTATAAGGTAGGGTGTTACACTCAGCTAGAAGAAATCTTTGGTGTTTAGTTGTAAACACAACCATATTTCAAGTTAGGATAGTCTCTCCAGCCAGGATTATATGTGGTCGAGTACAAGTTGTACTCTTGTTGTGGCCTATATGAATTTAACTACATATAATGTTGTTGTTCAAGGAATACACCGTTCACTGTTTCCCTAATTAAGCTTGATATCTCTTGATGTTGAGGACATACATCAGTGGAATGATCTACAGAGGTCTATATCCCACATAAATATTGTTATTGTCGAAATATATGTTGGTTTATGGTCAATTATCGTACCAAAAATGTCAGCTCGTCCAATGTTCTTTAGAGCTCATGACCTCAAGATCACTTGTATGCTTGAGCATCATTTTCTTTATATTTAATGGGCTTATATTGTTTTTCCGTAAAGAGGCAAATATTTTGGATTGCAAGAAATATTTTTCCACAATATTTATATCATATCAAAGAAATACTGAGCAAACATTTATATCATATTTGATCATATAAGATAATATTAAAATTATATCAATATTAAAATCATAAGTTTTAATATATTATGATTTATGTTGAAAGTCCCACATCGCCTACCTCATATCATTTGGTATGGTTTAAATACATGTTAGGCTACTCCACATATTGCCAATTGGTTTTATGTTGGAACCTTAACATGGTATCGGAGCCAAAGCCTAACATCTTTCCGGTTATTGTCATGGGCCAAAAGTTGCCCTTTAGTTGGGTCAAAAGTACCCTTTGCCTGGTCCTGAGGCTTCGTTGGAGGGGGTGTGTTGAAAGTCCCACATCGCCTACCTCATATCATTTGGTATGGTTTAAATACATGTTAGGCTACTCCACATATTGCCAATTGGTTTTATGTTGGAACCTTAACAATTTATTTATTTGAATTTGTAATACAAATATCTCATGATGACAAATTGAGAATAATTTGTAATGCCTAATATATTTGGCATACAATATTGTTATGAAATTTAATATTACAATCATTCATAATATTGTATATCATAAAAAATGATTAATTTTTTTTAAATATATACTTTTCATATGAAATAAAATTAATGATATTTATGAATCATGTAATTACAATTTGCAAGTCTAATGAAATAATAATAATAATAATAATAATTTACTCGACATTTATCTTAAAAAAAATAGATCATTATATATTCATGCATCTCATATTTTTATTTAAATTCATTTTTTGTGAATAAGTATAATAATGGAGAGTGAGAAATGCGTGCCTTGAGAAAATTGAAAGGTTATATCTTATATTTGTGTCTCAATGCATATGATGCACACTAATAGTATTTTAAAAAATTTATCTCAACTAAAATATTTGCACAATGATTTAAAATAAAATATTTATAATATAATGCTTTATATAACATTATGACACAACATGATAATATGAGTGATAAGACAATATGTCTTATTTTTAAATCACAGAATCTGTATGAGTAATTGAATAAAAAAGAAAAAATTATTCATTTAATAGTGAATAATTTGCGAACATGCCTTTGAGGACTTTTAAGAAAATAAAGTTTTATAACATTTTGTAAGTTCACAAGCATCAGAAATATCATGTTTTCTTAATGGTTAGATTCCAATTTAAAACTAATTGACATTAGGCATAGTGACCAATACATCATATTTATTGAGATAGGTGATATAGGATTTTACCTTATATCTTCTTTTGATAAGGACCATTAGGACAGATGATGTTACCTCAACTAAGAATATATTTATTACAATGGGTGAAACAAGAATATTTTGGTAACATAAAAATTTGGATTATAGTAAAATATCAAGAAACGTAATGTATCAAAGTATTTTATATTTTGAAGTATATTAGGTTGCAACTGAGTATTCCTCCTATTTACAATAATTCAAAAAAATTTAGACTATTATTATGATCAAGGAAATTTGACTTTCTCATTTGGGTCAATATACCCACCAATGTGCAATTATCATATAAATAAACTAAGAAATATTTTTTTAAATACTCAAAATGAGACATGATATCAAAATCAACTCTCATATTGTTTATTCTCTTCCTTTTAATTTACTCACATTTAAACTTTGTGTGACTCACCATTTATTTTACATAAATAAATTCTATCTCATAGTAAATCAACTATGGATATCTTTAAAATAGTTCTAAAAAAAAATCATGTACGATGATTTTTTTTTCAAATAGATAAAATATTAAAATTTAAAGAAGTAACTAAAATAAAATCAAATAAGATTTAGATATTCTTTTCTAATTATCAACCATCCATGTATATATATATTATCAAATTTATCTAGATCATTTATAATTGCAACTAGCATACCTACTTTTTCACTTTATTTGACAGTAAAGACCTCATTTTTTTCAATTTTGACATTTGTATCTTATTTTTGTCATCATAACATACTTTTAAAAGAGTATTGAGATTGAATTAGAGATAGAACTATTTTGTTTTTACATGCAAGAAATTTTATTTCCTACAGTTAGAGGTTTCAAACCATTTAAGATATAAAGTATTATCATCGATCTATAATTAACTTAAAAATAAAAATTGGAATATATATATATATATATATATATATATTCATTTTTCAATAAAAAAAACTATTATTTCTTAACTTTTAGAAAATTGATAGGATGATTTTAAAAAACTCAAAGCCCTTGATTTATGAGTAGGAAAATTTTGACCTACCTTATACTAGGTGTCAAATGTTCTTACAAAAAATTACAATAATGAATAAACTCAAACAAGGATGATTGACACTTTGAAATTGATCAGACTCGAGCTCTGCTGAACATTGAGAAAAGAGGGAGGTCCACGTGCTCTTATGCTTTAGTTAGTATAATAAAAAGGAGAATAGTGATAAAAAAAGTCTTTAAGAGAGGATCATATGATTTATAAAATAATAAAGTGATCTAGTTTATGAGTCTTTTACAAGGGTATTTTAAATAATAAATTATATTTGTTTAATGTGATTATATCATAATAATTAGGTAGATTAATTATATATTATTATAGAAAATATTTTGGTTATGTAACAAATGTCATGAATTTATCATTTTGACACACTCCAAAACATACAAACACATAAGACTAATATTCTCTTTTAAGATGAGTATAAAGTACATAAGAAGGAGTCGTACGACAAATTAGTTAGTAGTTGTAGTTTGCCAATTATTTTGTACTGATCTGTTTAGTCCACTAATCCGACAATTAAAGAAAGAATGAGGTATATTCAATATTATAATTTTTTTGTGTTATGATGTTAGAACACGTAAATATACTGTAACATTATCATTTAAATCGTAAATATTAATAAATTAAACTTATATTATTAATTATAATTGAATATTTTAATATGTAAATTTAGTGTGCCTGAGAAAGTACTAGAAATTAATGACAATTGTCTATAATTATATATTGACCATACATAGGACAAAAATGATAAAGTCTAATTTGTCTAATTTTTTTTTTGAAGTTAATACATTACATCCTAATTTTCTTTTAGTGATTATATATATATATATATAAAAAAAAATTCTAATACAATATTTGAGATGTTTTTTATTATTATTCTTCTATTTTGTTATAAATTTAGATTTATTATTTGCACTAAATAATGTAATATTTTCTTACCCATTATGTTGGTATTAATGAATAATTTAGTATTTTCTTAACCATTACATTGGTATTAACGTGACACTTCAAAAAATATAGTATAATATCTTTTTTCTAAATACAACATATTAAATTGAACATTTTTGAATAATTTAAATATTTTTATTATTTAGAAATAATAAAATATTAATTATTTAATTTAAAAATATTATTAAAAAACAGAAGAATATAAGGATTGATTTTTCTCTTTTTAGAAGAAGAGATAAACCTGTTCAAAATATTTTATGCTTGTAATCCTTACAAACATCTAAAATAACTAATAATAAATATATATATATATATATATATATATATATATATATATATATATATATATATATATATATATATATATATATATATTGGACAAACCTATATTTTTTGGTTAGCAATGCAGCGTAGACACCGAACATAATATAATAATTTTTAGATGATAAGGATAACATTTCTGACTCTTCCTAATGCCTCCTCAACTACAAATTTCTAACGGATCCCATCATTGTCACGTTCACTATTCTTAACTTAAGACATCTACTCACTTTAATCCATTCCACATTATGTGGCTGGACTAGTCCATACTTGAAATATATAATAAAGTTATAATCCTCTTAGCAAAATTTATTTACATGAGATGTAGGTGAAGGTGTGTGAATATATAATTATGAATAAAATTATTCTTAAAATATACATATGTATGTTAAATAATTTACAAATAATTTATAAGTCAAATCATTATATTAGTACAAAATAAAAATAAAAAAATTACTTGTAATTTATCAAAAATTTAATAAAATTAGTAACTATAAAATGATATAAAGAAATAGATTATTAATGAAGCTTAAAATGTTACTATTCTTCTTTTTTAATTATTAAAAAAGGAAATGAATTCAGAACATTAGTAAGATTATGCACATTTTTTTTAACAACTTGCACACACTTCTTTGATAGGAGTTGTTGCTAAAATATTGATATTATACACAACTTCCGGACAAATGATATTTAAGAAGTTGATATAAAAGGAGTACATTGTGAGATTTTTTATTAACACAGACTTATATAATTTTAGATCATAAATAATTAGAAAAGATAATGATTACATTACATAATTAATTTTTTATTTTTAAATTCATAATTTCTTTTTTTTTTCTCTCTCATGTGGTCACTACAGTAGAAATGGCTTACGACACTTTAGCTAGCGATTAATAAAAACCGCTTTTAAAAATACTTATTAGATAGCGGTTAGGAATAAACCGTTCTCTAAAATATGTTTTAATAGTGGTTTAGAAAGAACAACTTTCTAAAATAATTTATAATAGCGGTTGTGTGATAACCGCTATCTAATGTCATACTTTTAAAGAGCGGTTGACATGTGTAACCGCTATCATAATTTTAGATAACGGTTACTTCGTGGGACCGTTATAATAAATTTAGTTTATATAGCGGTTATTTGGCCAAACGCTATCTAAAGTCATATTTTTTTAAACCCTACACCCACTTTCTTCAACCTCGCGCTCTCTGTGTCTGCGTTTTTTGCCGCTCTTTATGCTCTCTTTCTCGCTCTTTGCGTCTTCCATTAAGCTAAAGGTACGTTCTTTGTGTCTTCAATCTCTCTGATTCTCTTACTCTCATTGAAGCATATTACATTATAATATATTTGTGTCGCCAAGTTCGCATTCCAATCTCCATTCGTCATTGTTGTTGTAGGATGCACTTATTGGAAGGTCTATAATAGGTTAGTGCATTATATATTTTTTAGGGTTTAGGGTTTAGGGTTTTCCTACATAGTGATCTGAAATTGTGTTTTAAAATAGAATATAGGTTGGCTAGGATATATAGATGGTTTAGTGTGACTGTGAAATATTTTGTATTAGACATTATGTATGATGTTTTTGCTTATAGTTTTTGTATTAGAGATTAAGTATACAGTATAATGTTTAATTAACAAATGATAATTATGACATGGAAAACTTTATTCTCAAATGGGATAGGGTCATACCCTGTGAGACAAAAATAGTAGATAACATATGGATGTAACAAATTTAGTGTGCCTCAAGCAAATATGGATTGAAGTTGGATGAAAGTCGGTCGTTTGAGCAAAGTATATGAAGATGGAGTGAAGGAGTTTATTCAATTTGCAATTGACCATAGTCATGACCGAAACCTCATTTGTTGCCCTTGTTGGTGTTGTTTGAATATGATGCGAGTAAATGTTGAAGAGTTGGAAGAACATCTAATGTGTAATGGAATTGATGATAAATATATAAACTAGACCAAACATGGTGAGATAGAAAGAGATATTTCGTCACTTAGGATGGATGTAAATAGCTTTTACTCGGAGACATTAAATTCTAAGGAAAATGATCATGTTGAAGACATCCCCAATGTTATTGAAGAAGATCTTAGAGACTGTCTAAGGATGTTTGAGCGAATGAAAGATGATGCAGAAACACCATTGTACTCAGGATGCCCAAATTTCACAACACTAAGTGTCGTTTTGAAGCTCTACAATTTAAAAGCCTCACATGGATGGAGTGATAAGGGTTTTACTAATCTGTTAAGCTTAATAAATGACATGTTACCAGAAGACAATGTCCTACCTAGGAGAACATATGATGCAAAGCAAATCCTTGGTTCTATTGGTTTAACTCATGAAAAGATTCATGCATGTCCTAATGACTGTATTTTATTTCAAAATGAGTATGAATCGTTTACAGAATGTCCAAAGTGTAAGGTGTCACGATATGTCAAGAAAAAATCTACACCAGCTAAGGTTATGTGGTATTTTCCAATTATACCAAGGTTGAGAAGGTTTTTCCGCAGTCCTGAAACTGCAAAGCAGTTTAGTTGGCATTCCGAAGGTAGGATTATAGATGGTAAGCTTAGGCATCTAGCATATTCTCCTCAGTGGAAAAGATTTGATGATGAATATGAAGACTTTGCAGCTGAAATAAGAAATATACGCTTTGTCTTAGCAATTGATGGAATGAATCCTCATGGAATGCAAAGTATAACACATAGTACATGGCCGGTGATTCTAATTTTGTATAACTTACCTCCCTGGCTTTGCATGAAGCAAAAATACATGATGCTTTTGTTATTAATCTCTGGTCCTAAACAACCCGGTAATGACATTGATGTGTATTTATCTCCTTTGATTGAAGATTTGAAGATGTTGTGGGATAGCGGTGTTGAGGTCTATGACGGGTTCAAAGAAGAAACATTCACAGTTAGGGCTATGTTATATGGTACAATTAATTATTTTCTTGCATAATGAAATCTTTGTAGATATAGCATAAAAGGACAATGTGCATGCCCTGTATGTTGTAATAATATTGATTATATTAGGCTTGGTAATTGTCATAAGAATGTTTTTATGGGTCATCGAAGGTGGTTGCCACGTAATCATCCTTTTAGAAGAATGAAAAAGGCATTTAATGGAGATACTGAAGAGCGAATATGTCCCTATTTGAAAACTGGAGATCAAATCTTTGAAGAGGTAGAACATATTAAAACGAATTTTGGTAAACTGTTTGCCAAAGAACTGCCTACTGGAGGTTGGAAGAAGAAGTCTATTTTTTTTTAGTTACCATATTGGAAATCACTTTATGTTAGACATTTTATTGATGTTATGCATGTTGAAAAAAATATATGTGAAAGTCTTCTTGGTACGTTATTGAACATGCCAGGAAAGAAAAAAGATGGCATTAATGCAAGGTTGGACTTGATGAATATGGGAATACGATCTGAATTGACACCAATTAAAAAAGGAAAGCGAACATTTTTACCATCGGTAGCATTTACTCTTTCTAGAAATGAGAAACGTGTATTTTGTGAATGCCTTTATTCAGTGAAGGTTCCTGAAGGTTACTCATCAAATTTGAAGAGTATTGTATCATTAAAAGATCTTAAGTTAAAGGGTATGAAGTCTCATTATTGTCATGTATTAATGGAGAATATCGTACCAAAAGCAATACGATCTATTTTACGTAGAAAGGTTCGTGTGTCAATTACCAAGCTTTGTTTTTTCTTTAAGACAATCTGTAGCAAAGTCATTGACCTTGCAAGATTACCAGCATTGCAGAACATGATATGTGAAACCTTGTGTGAGCTTGAAATGTATTTCCTACCTTCTTTCTTTGATATTATGGTTCATTTGACAATTCACTTGGTTGAAGAGACAAAATTGTGTGGCCCTGCATATATGAGATGGATGTATCCCGTTGAGTGATATATGAAGATATTAAAAGGGTATGTGAAAAATAGAAGTATACCAGAGGGTTGTATAGCTGAAAGATATTTAGTGGAAGAAGCAGTTGAATTTTGCAATGATTATTTGTCAAATGTAGAACCAATCGGTCTACCAAGATCCTATCACACTGGAAAAATCTTAAGGGAAGGTGTTTCTGGTTGTCAAGTTGTAGAAATCCTAAGACTACAATTGGAGCAAGCACACTTGTATGTCTTACAAAATACTCCAGAAATTGACCCTTACGTTTCCAAGCATATAAAAATTTTGAAGGTTATTAATCCTAACAGAGGTGAAGCCTGGATTACAAAAGAGCATAATTAGAAGTTCATTTCATGGCTAAAGGATCATGTATCTGAGGAGAGTGTTGAAGACAAAGTTCAATGGTTATCAATCGGTCATTGTGTTGATGCATTTTCTTACACTGCATACTTGATTAATGGGTTCACTTTCTACACAAAAGAGCATGATGAACAAAGCACAATGCAGAATAGTGGTGTAACTCTTGTTGCTCAATCCTTACATATTTCAAGTGCAAAGAATAAAAATCCCATATATGTCAAGATGTCTTACTTTGGTTATATTGAACAAATATGGGAATTAGATTATGTGGGTTTTCAAGTTCCTGTGTTCAAATGTAAATGGGTTGAGAATAATAGTGGGGTTCAATGTGATGAGTTAGGCTTCATAAAGGTTGATTTCAAGAAGATTGGTTATGAGAATGACTTATTTATCCTTGCATCGCAAGTTTAACAAGTATTTTATGTCACAGATCCTAATGACCATGCATGGTCTATTGTGTTATTATCAAATAAAGTCAATGCTTTCACTGACGCCGAAAACATGGAAGAAACGCCATTTTTAATGGAAGACGATCCTTTTATGAGCATGGACCCAACATTGTTTGGTAATTTTGTACTGGATGATGGAGATTTTTATGCAAGAAATGACCATAAAGAGGGTGTGTGGTTAAATCCATCATTTCATACCATGAAAGGAATTAAAAAACATGGAAGTGGTTCAAAGAAATGATGAAGGTGTGACAAATATGTATTTTAATTATTATTTGTATGTTATAATCTCAATAATGTGCACTAGAAAATTCATTTTATGTTATGTTTTGCTAATTGTCTTTTTTTTTTGCAGAGATGACATCTTAAGATAACATGGAAGGGGTCGAGTCTCCTAAATCTGCTAAGTTGAAGAAGAAGAATACTAGAGGATTGACCAAAATGAAATCGGTGAGCAAATCAAGGAAGTTAGGACAAAAACTACCGGTAAGGATAAGATGTGATTGTTTGATAATGTCTTTTCTTGTTATTTTCATTTTCTAACAACTTGCTTCATAATGTATAGGTTGGATGGAACTCTAAGGGCCAGCTAGTAGATCCTAATGAAAGTGATGAAGATCTTATTGAATTACTTTGGTAAAGATCTTGTTGATTTGATGAAGTCAAAAATGAAGTCAAAGGCTACTGTGTGGCAGTCAAAGATAACTTAGATAAAAGAGTAGTAGGATTAGTGAGTCTACATCTCTGCTTAGGTATAATCATTTTTATCTCTCTGCTGCATGAGGTTTCTTCATTTAAAAGATTTTGCAAAATGCCTCTAAAAAGGCGATTAAACGGTTAAAAATAAAGTATTTTGATTAAAGGTTTTTTAATTAACTATTTTAACTAATAGTATACAAGCTTTATCAACTAAAATGTTCTTAACACTTTTTTAACAGGTTTTTAACTGATATGTTTTCGAAATAATCGATTGTTTTCATTAAAGGAAGTTTTGAAAACCTTCTGTCAGTATTTTAACTGATATAGTTTCGAAATAACCGATTAAAATCACTTAAAATGTTCAGGAAAGTGTTCTGGAAGTATTTTAATCGATATAACTTCGAAACAATCGATTCAAACCACTTGGAGTATCATATGATCGGTCAGAATGAAGTTATGATCGATCAGAATGGGTTTATGATCGATCAGAATGAATTTATGATCGATCAGAATAATTTTAATCGATTAAAATGCGTTTCAATCGATTAAAATAACTAAGTGAATTTTTTTCAAAGTGTTTTAATCGATTAAAACAGATTGTTATCAGTTAAAATCACTTAGAAAAATTTATAAGAATATCTTGCAGTATTTCAATCGATTGAAAGACGAATCAATCGATTAAAACAGTTTAGAAGATTTTTTACAAAGATTTTTAATTGATATAAACGTTGTCATATCAGTTAAAACAGATCTGGAAAATAATCAAGAACATTTTAACAGATTAAAACAAGTCTTTTAACAGATTAAAAGATTATTTTAACAGATTAAAAAAACCAGCAGTTTTGAAAAACTTCTATATAAACAGTATTGCTTGAACCTTTTAATATATCATCTTTTAGCAATCAATCAAGCAAGCATAAGTGCTACTTTCAAGAGAGAATCGCGCTAGTTTTTGTGAAGTTCATAAGATTTCTTTCTTGAGGCAAAATTGCATTCTTTTGGAGAAGAAACTCATATTGCAGAGTTGCATAAATCTGGTTTGAGCATTCTAAGTTTCTTCTACTTGTTTCTTTACTTTCTTTTCTATATTGTGGGTACCTGGAATTGTGGGCATTGGTTTCTGTAGCTGGAATTTGGCTGCAGGGTTGGTCAAGAACTGGAATTTGGTTCTTGGTGAAGGTTTAGGTGCAGGAACTGGAATTGTGGTTCTTGTGATAGATTGAGTGTAAGATTTGTAATCTGTAAAACGTTCAATCTAGTGGAACCCAGCTGGAATTTGGCTGGAGACTGGACGTAGCCCTGGGATTGGGTGTGTAGACCCCAAATCTTGCCTGGCCTCCAAATAAAGTCAGAAGACCCCCTATTTGAAGACGGCCGAAGCCTAACAAGTCACTAGGAGAGACTATTAGGCCCCCGTACTAAGATAGGATGGTTTTTTGGCCCAAAAAATAAAGATTCTCGCCCTGAAGGGACGAGACCGCCGTCTGGAAGGACCAGACCGCCGTCTCGCCTCACGCCAGGGAGAAGACCGTCGTCTCGCTTGTCCAGACGGCGGTCTCGACTTCTGCCTAGTCGAGACGGCGGTCTGGGTTATCCAGACGGCGGTCTCGACCCCCTGCCATGGTCGAGACGGCGGTCTGGATTGTCCAGACGGCGGTCTCGACCCTGTCAGACGAAATGGCGGTTCGACCTGTCAGGCGCGCAAAACTATAAATAGGGGCTCCATTCCCCCTTTTTCCACACACCAACACAACAAAAACACAATAGCTCCTCCTTCTCTCTAGATTTTCTCTCTCTAGAACCCCTCCGAGGCATTTCCGGAGTTTCTGAGTGTCTCTAGGTATAAATTGAGCGTCCTAAATCTTCTTTAGAATCCCTCCGAGGCATTTCCAGAGTTTCTGAGAGTTGTAGAGTGAAGGGTTGCCAAAAAGCACCCACTCTTTAAAGAGAAATACAAAAAGCTTGCTTTGGAGGTGCATACTCTCCCTTTCTATTTTTACCGCTTTCATTTAAAATTATGCAATAGACGCTAGGGCCATGTAGTCATAATCTTTAAATACCGCATAATAAAAGGGTAAAAGCGCAATTTTCCAGTTTAATTATTTATCCAAAGTAGCCGACCTATCATAGGGAACCCGAAAGGGGCGTCGTAAAGGAACTAACACTTCCTTTGCACGTAACTAACTCCCTTACCCAACTCTGGTTCTAATGACCAAATTTGGTTTTCGAAAACCAACGCCTTTTTAAACTCCTTTTCCGATGTTTCCGGTAAAAACATCGGTGGCGACTCCACGAACCCTTCAAAACCCGTTCTTGGGTTAGCCCGGTTATCGGACAACCCAAGAACACTTTTCGAAAACCTCGTCTCTAGGTTAGCCCGGTTATCGGACAACTTAAGGACGTTGTAACCACCCATAAAAATGCAAAAGCAAGAGGGTCGAAAAACCATCGCATCGCTCCGACCGCCCCTTCGTTTTTGGGAGGCGGCGACAGATGGCGACTTCACTGGGGAAGCCTAGAGAGTTGATCCCATTTAGTGATGGGCTGGCTTAAAAATAATTAAACCAAGAAAATGGCGCTTTTACCCTGCCTTGTATTATAACATGCTTTATTGTTTGGCTTTCAAATAACTGTTGCTTGTTTATACTTACGCAATTGATTGAAATATAAACTGCACACAAACCCTTGCACACTACAGTTCCCTCTATACCCGTGGGCAAGTGAGACAACCATAGGGAGTGGGTGGCAGGTACGGTTCGCTGTAGTTAGGGCCTTGTGCCCACCAGTGTGATCGGAAACCACCACTCAAGGTGATAACCTTCCTCTTTTGGCAACAAGACCGACTTTGGCCTTAGTGCTGAGCATGGTCGGACGGCTGGAGAGTGGGGACCCTATAATGGGGGCACCTTGGGGGCCTTAGCCTGGCGAGAATAGTTAGAACCTACCCTGACCAATGCACTTTTCTGCAGGAAAACCCTATCTCGTGATAAAAACGAAACCTCGCCTGTTCGGGGATGATCGAATTGTGTGTGCATATGATTGTTGCATTTGTATGTTGCATGGCATAAACAAACAACAGAACAAAAACCAAAAATATTTTTTACAAATAAACACCCTTATCTCGGACAGTCTGTCTTTTAACTAGCCTGGTTTCAGGTTCTTTGTAAGCTAAGTAGCCACGCAGTTCCGACAGAAGAGATAAGGGACACTAAATATTCTTTCACATAAAGTCATATTTTATCTCGGACAGTCTGCCTTTTAACTAGCCTGGTTTCAGGTTCTTTGTAAGCTAAGTAGCCACGCAGTTCCGACAGAAGAGATAAAAGGCTATAAAATAAATAAATAAAAATAAAAAATCCATTTTTCCAACGTTCATAAATAAGACCTGGTCCAAAAAATTACACTCATAAAGCATTCATATAGATAGTTTATTCTTTCAAAAAAAAAATACCATACATCATGTAGAAAAACATGATAAATAGAAGAATAAACACCCATATTCATACAATAAACATCATCTTCATCAAATCATACATTTTGATTCTAGAAAATGGAGGGGACAAGTAGACAAGTGGGTAAGGTGGATATTCTCCAAAATCATACTGGGAAGCTGGAACGGCTTAGTGCAACAATGCCACTAGAGGTCCGCGCTGATTTTGAAAAGTCCTATGGACGAATTTTGGACCTCCTAAAGATCAGTGTCAATCAGGTCTTCCTCAAGGTACTGATTCATTTTTGGAACTCCAGTCTGCGGTGCTTTGAATTTTCGCAGTTCGACATGGTGCCCACCTTAGAGGAGTATGAAGCTATGTTGAAATGGCCTAAATCATCCGGGGTCCATGTTCGCCACGAGGCGTATACTCCTGCAGCACCAGTCGCTGCCCTTATCCATCTACCGTTCCGACAGAGTACCCTGATAGGAAGAGGGAACACCCAGGGGTGGAAAGTATCAATGTTAGAAGACCACCTATCCTACCTGGCTGAAAGGGCAGAATGGGTTACCTTCAACAAAACCTTGGCACTAATAATCTTCGGAACAATCCTGTTCCCCTTCCACCTCGACACAATAGATCAAGCCGTCATGGACGCTTTCTTCGCTTGGGACGTGTACTCGAAGAGTCCCTTGCCTGCTATTCTTGCCGACACCTTGCTCTCGGTGGATTTTTGCCATCAGAAGCAAGGGAGAACACTCCGCTGCTGCTCTTCATTACTACACGTGTGGAGCATCACGCATCTTTACGCCTCCAGTCACATGGGGATATTCCCCGATCCTTTGAGAAGTTTCTCCAAGATCCCCCTCCAACGACGCCTGACTATAGAATGGAGGGATGAGTTAGAACGAAAGGACGCCAACAGTATATCTTGGGTCTGCCCTTGGTTCCGACCCGGCCCCGTTCTCATCAGATGTGGGGACTATCCGAACATACCCTTGATAGGACTCAGGGGTTGCATAGCCTACTCACCTAGAGTAGCTATAAGGCAACTCATGAGGACCCAAACTACTATTTCCCGAGGGGAGCTCGGAGGACTGTGCTTCTTTGGAGACCCGTGCACGATCATCAACTCATCAACCATGAGAAAAGCATGGGAGAGGCCAGTCTACATGGGAGACAGAGAGCTAGGAAAAGCTCGGGTAACTGTCACCAGTGACTACGAGGCGTGGAGAAGAAAAAGAGGGATGGCTCAACCATCCACCACACCCGTGCCAATCGCCAACAACGAAGAGCTGCAGGCACAAGTCAATGCCTTGACCCAGAGGGTAGAAATCATGGGATCCCAGATACGGGCCCTTGAGGAAAAAGAGCAAGCATCTATCCTCACAATTGACGGTCTACAAAGGCAAGGCAAGAAAAAGGATCATGAAATAGAGCGCCTCAAGGACCAATGTGCTGACGCTAACGAACAAGCTATCCGAGCATCCAAAACTGCTAAAACCAGTTCGGATAGCCAACTGCAAGAGATAACCGCCAAAACAGCACACCTTGAGGCCGAATCAGCTAAGCAGGCACAAACGATCAAGGAGTTGTCGGAAGGGCTCCTTAAGGCTCGGTTAGACATCCGCCAAGAGCGAGAGGCCAACAGGAGACTCACCAAAAGTCTCTCTGAGCTACGCCTTAAGGAGAAAGACGGGCTAGCTCAGTACGGCCAAGTACTGCAAGAGAAAGACCGAGCCGTTGAAAAGCTCGAGGAACTACAAGCTTTGGTCGTTCATCAAGAGGCGAAGATCAAAGAGGCTCAGAAGTACAGTGAAGATATGAGCGAGGCAGTCCACAAGCAAAGCGAAGAGCTCGCTCACCATGTCCGGGAAGCCGAGAGAGAACTACATAGGAATCAAGACCCGCCTGTGGGTTTCTTTAGGCTTTTCCGTTTTTGCCAAAAGACGCTTCGTAGTATGGAATAGGAGAATGTACACCTTCCAAGGAATTAATGAAATCTTTTTCCTTATTCAACAGTTGTCTACTTGCATACATGAGCATGCATTTGCATATTTAATTTCCCCTCCTTCACGCTTAATAAATAAGATAATAAAAAGGAAGGATTAACTAACCCGTCTTCCAACTCAGAAGAATGGAGAGAAAGCCACTCCTAATAAAGCTCACCCCAACGGTCGAATCATCGCAAGAGGGAAATAAACCTCGGCCGTTGGTCCTCAAGAGTAAAGAAGAGGGGGCAAGGACGCCAGTGCGACTATTTATGCCACGTCCTTTCCCCTACGAGTCAAATAAAGTTGTACCGTGGAGATATGGGGAATCTTCACCGATAAAAGAAGAAATAACAAACATAGCCGGCATTGGGGGCACAACTAGAAGTGGAAGAATCTACTCCCCCAAGGACACACAGGAAAATGTCCTCCAAAATAAAGGAAAAAATAAAAAGACCGAAGAAGAAAAAGAAAATAAAGAATCCAAGGAGGAGACAGAGGAATTACTCCAGTTTATAAGGCAGAGTGAGTATTCCATTATTGACCAGCTCAACCGTACGCCTGCAAAGATCACATTGCTATCTTTGATAATGAGCTCGGAACCGCTCCGGAATGCCCTGCTGAAGGTCTTGAGCGAGGCGCATGTACCTCACACAATATCCCAAGAAAAGGTTGAGAGGATCGTCGGTCACATCACGGAAAACGATCACCTCACCTTCACAAAGGAAGAACTCCCCCTCGAGGGGCCAAAACATAACAAGCCCTTGCATATCTCGGTTAAATGCAAGGAATACCTCATCGCCAAAGTTCTTGTGGATAACGGGTCGTCCCTGAACGTGATGCCCAAGTGCACACTGGATAAGTTGACTATCCAAGGAACCCGTCTGTGCCCAAGCAGCACCATCGTTCGAGCCTTCGACGGATCAAAACGAGAAGTAGTGGGAGAGATCAGTTTGCCAATCCAGGTTGGACCCACTACCTTCAACGTCGATTTCCATGTAATGGACATTACTCCAGCATATAGTTGTCTCCTCAGCAGGCCTTGGATTCATGACGCTAAGGCAGTACCTTCGACGCTCCACCAGAAAGTCAAGTTCATAGTAGACGATAAACTGGTCACAGTCCAAGCAGAAGACGATATCCTGATCAGTGGACCGTCCACTCAACCTTATGTGGATGCAGCTGAAGAGGCCCTTGAAACATCTTTTCAAGCGCTCGAAATTGCCAGTATAGAGCGACTTCCCAGAAATACAAAGGTAGCCTGCATGATGTTGAAGCATGGCTATCATCCTGGCCAAGGATTGGGGGCAGATTCCCAAGGAATGAGGGAACCCCCAGAATTCAAAGACAATCCTTGCAAGTATGGCCTAGGATATGACCCTACTAAGGGTCGGGCGGAAAGAAGAAAAGGGAAGTCTCCCCTCCGCACACTCAAGCAAGTTTTCCGAAGTGGAGGGGTGCAAGCGTCGAGAGCCACTCTAGTCATTAGGAAATCTTTTTCTTTGTTTAAGGGATGTAAACCCCATGATTGTTAGAGATTATCCCCCGGGGCGAGCCCGACCCCCGGGCATTTTAGGGCACATATTCCCTTATTAATTAATAAGAATGATTCTTTCTATCTGCTTCTCTTCCTTCTACTTCTGACTGGACCACATAAATAACCCTGTCTAAGTAAACATAAAAAAGAGAAGAATAAAAAGCGCTTCCAAATAATCAACCTTCACCATTGCTATTATCATCAAGTTAGCTGATTAGAAGCACCTAAGAATAAGACTTCACTTCACCCATAAAGAAAGTCATGCTTCGCCAATACTGTGAACAAAAAAAATAATAATAAATCCACAAAAAGAAAAAGCCCAGAGAAGCCAAAGGCCAAAAGAAAAGGGCAAATTACCCGGTAGGAAACCCACTAAGGGGGCTACACAAAAGATAGGGTCGACCCGGTAGGATACCCGAACAACAATAAAGGGTAGCCTAGGAAAAAGTTAGGGTTACAAATAAGGTCCGCTAGGATTTCTCCAAAATTTTACAAAATAAGGAACCTAGGAAAAAGTTAGGGCCAAAAACACAGTATCCTAGTTCAAAAACCCAAAGGGCGATCTAGGGAAATCAGCTAGCCATTTAAAAGCAATGGAGATGAAACCAAAGAGCGCAAATACAAAAAGAAAGGAAAAATGTTTGCTTAGACAAAGCTTAAACACCCAGGCTTCACCTTAGCCAACCATTCTTACAGATCCTTTTATCAATAAAAATCAACCCTCTAAAACACAAACCATTGATTTTTACCTCCTTTACTTCTTTTCTCTTGACCCTCACGACAATATTCTAATAATTAATTTGGGAATATGGAAGCGTATAGTCAACAAGAGGATTGAAATCCCTAAAGCAAGGAAAAAGGGACACCACATGACAAAAGTGCTCTACAAAAGAAAAGAAAACGAAAAAGAGAGAAAGAGGAGAAAAGAAAGAAAGAAATTACCCTTCGGTCACAAGAAGTCCGGCATGGTACAGCCAAAAGTAAACGCAGCGAATCAGAAGGCTTTCAGCACAACAAGACACGTTGGTTAAATCCTTCTGAAAAACTAATTAAAGTAGGCATTATAGGGCATCAAACATGAAAACATTTGCATGCATAAAATGTTTTTGAACCAGGTCCTATTTCTTATTCAAAAAAAAAAAAAAAAACAGAAATTTGAGACCGTCGTCTGGACGTTCCAGATTGCCGTCTCGATTCCCCTACAAATCGAGACCGCCGTCTCGAGGAACCAGACCGCCGTCTCGATTCAGGCAAAGTCGAGACCGCCGTCTGGAACCTCCAGATCGCCGTCTCGACTCAGGCAAAATCGAGACCGCCATCTGGAACCTCCAGACCGCCGTCTTGACCAGCAACCCAAACGAGACCATCGTCTCGACTTCCCAGACGGCGGTCTCGATCTGAAAATTTCCCTATATAAAGGGGTGCGCCTGGATGGGTTTCCTCACAACTCTCCTTGCCTCCTAAGCCTCCAGAGCCTCCAAAACTCATATTTCTACTCCTCCAAGCCTTCCCTGCTCAAGATGTTCGGAAGAAGTGCCTCCAGGAAGAGAAGGGGCACCGCTGGTGCTAGCAGCTCGGCGCCACCGCCACCCCCAGATCCTTCTCAGCTGTCACCACAGCACCAGGCCCGCCTGGACAACATCAGGAACTACCAGTGGCACTCCATGCTGACACTGGACTTCGGCGTCCTAGCCGAGTTTGGATGGGAAGAAGACGTCAGAGCCCACATCGACAGCATTGGGTGGGGCTTTCTGCTGCGAACCCCACCCACACATGTGTACCCCCAAGCGGTACAAGAATTCTTGGCCTCTGTCTCCCTCATCGAGATCCCCTCCATGGCCTCGGGCATGCAGCCCACTAAAATGGTCAACTATTTCATGGGTGGGCAATACCACACCACCACCCTGGAAGAATTCAATGTGTCCATTGGATTCATCCGGCCCGAGGAAGCGCTGACCCGGGAATACCGAGAGGCCATCTGCTCTCGGCCCGCCAACCTCACCCCCGCGGAAATGTGGCATGAGCTCACAGGAGCAACCACACTGCCCACTTTGATGAGAGGCTCCGCACTGCAACCGGCACTCCGCATTTGCCACAAGCTGCTGGCAGGCACAATCCATGGGAGGAAGGAGAGCCAGGGTAAGATATCCCTCCTTGATCTCTTTGCCCTCTACTGCATGCACCAGAGGCGGCACTGCAACCCCGGATACTTTCTCCTAAGGGCCCTTAAGGACTTCGGGAGTAGATCCATGGGGGCCGTCCTCATAGCTCCCCTCATCACCCCTCTAGCAGAGAGAAGGGGGTGCCCGGGCCGGGAAGAGCTGGCCCGCAACCTACGACCCGAGCCCATCAATGGGCCAATGCTGGTCAGCATGGGGATGCTGATACGTCAGGGAAACCAGTTCGCCCTACACCCCTCCCTGGACTTCGAGCTGGATCTCCAGGGGATCGTGGCGATGCAGGATATGCCCACATCCCCCGGCTCCCAACAGCAACAACAGCAGCGCAACAGCCACCACCGTACACAGAGGACTTTGCTGGCATGCACCAACACATGAATGATCTGAGCCAGCAGTTCGCCCAAATGGCGGTATGGCGAGAGCAGCAGACCCAGTGGCAGCAAGCCCAGGATGCTCGCCAGCAGGCCTTTCAAGCTCGCCAGGACGAGATCTACTTGGAGCAGCAGAGGATACGGCAGGAATGGACGACATTCCAAGAGGACTACCGTGACGAAGTCCAAGAGCAAGTAGATTTCTGATATCACATGTACAAAGGGTTTCCTTACTCCGATTCCCCTGATGATAGCCCCTAGGGACGGTACTGGCCTAAATAAAAGCTGTTGAAATAAAATTTCCCATGAATAAAATTTTATTCCATGCATTCTTTGCCTTCTTTTACAAAAGTCAGCGTAACAAAAAAAAAACTTAAAAGAGAAAAGGCATACGCTCAAGAAAAAAGCCAAAATCCAAAATCGCGAGGAAAAAAGAGATAAAACCGCGAGAAAAAGGCAGGATTAAGCCATCACCTCAACCAAAAAAAAATCGACTACCAAGAGTCGAACACAAAGAGAGATAACCCGACCAACCAGCAAGAGTCGGATGACTACCACCAAAAAGCAAAGAATCCCCGACCATCAATGGAGCTGGATGAACAAACCAACAAAATCCCCGGCGCAGTCCGGACGACCATCCAAGAAGTCCAAGAACATCTACCAACACAGAAATCACTCCCCAGGGAAACGGCGCATGAGCTACCCGAGCAGTAAGCCGCCACCACCACCAGTCCTACGCAACGGAATGTACCAGCCTAATAGGGGGTTTATACCTATCAACCAGCACACAAGGAGTGCCTAAACGGCGCATGGGCCACCTGAACAGTAAGCCGCCATTACCACCCTGATGGGGGGTTCATACCCATCCGGTCCCACACAACGGACCGTACCAGCCTGATGGGGGGTTCATACCCATCCAGTCCCACACAACGGACTGTAACTACCAGCCTGATGGGGGGTTTATACCCATCAACCGAAGGATCGGCTACGTCAGGAGTAGTATCCGGAGGTTCTACCACGTGTCAACCAAAGGGATCGGCTACGTCAGGAGTAGTATCCCAGAGGTGCATAAATACAACATCTCCCCAGAGGATCATCCGCCACAAGACGGGACGTCCGAAGGGTAGCCGGCAAGAGGGTCAACTCCTTTACCTTCTGTCGCCGCCTCCCCAAAGGGGGCGGTCGGAGCGAAGCGATGGTTTTTTCGACCCTCTTTATTTTCGCGTTTTTTATTGGTGGTTACAACGCCTTTAGGTTGTCCGATAACCGGGCTAACCTAGGGGCGAGGTTTTCGAAAGTATCCCTGGGTTGTCCGATAACCGGGCTAACCCAGGGACTTATTTAATTTGGGTTCTATGGAGTCGCCACCGATATTTTTACCATAAAGATCGGAAAAGGGGTTTTTAAAAAGGCGTTGGTTTTCGAAAACCAACTTTGGTCATTAGAACCAGAGTTGGGTAAGGGAGTTAGTTACGTGTAAAGGAAGTGTTAGTTCCTTTACGACGCCCCTTTCGGGTTCCCTATGATAGGCCGACTACTTTGAATAAATAATTAAACTGGAAAAATGCGCTTTTACCCTTTTATTATGCAGGATTTAAGTTTATGACTACATGGCCCTAGCTTCTATTGCGTAATTTAAATGGCAGTAATAAAAATAGAGAGGGAGAATATGCACCTCCAAAGCAAGCTTTTATATTTTAAAAGAGAGGGTGCGTTTTGGCAAACCTTCACTCTACAACTCTCAGAAACTCCGGAAATGCCTCGGAGGGATTCTAAAGGAGATTTAGAACGCTCGCTTTATGCCTAGAGACACTCGAAACTCCGAAAATGCCTCGGAGGGATTCTTAGAGAGAGAAAGTCTAGAGAGAAGGGAGAGTTATGTTGATTCTGTGTGGAAATGAGGGGGGGGAGCCCCTATTTATAGTTTTTCGCGCCTGACAGTGGCGAGACCGCCGGTCTCATCTGACAAGGTCGAGACCGCCGTCTGGAAAATCAAGACCGCCGTCTCGACCATGCAGGGGGTCGAGACCGCCGTCTGGGTAATCCAGACCGCCGTCTCGACCATGCAGGGGGTCGAGACCGCTGTCTGGGTAATCCAGACCGCCGTCTCGACTAGGCAGGAATCAAGACCGCCGTCTGGAGAATCGAGACGGCGGTCTCGTCCTGGCGTTGAGACGAGACGGCGGTCTGGTCCTTCCAGACGACGGTCTCGTCTCTTCAGGGCGAGAAACTTTATTTTCGGGCCAAAAAACCTTCCTATCTTGGTACGGGAGCCTAATAGTCTCTCCTAATGACTTGTTAAGCTTCAGTCATCTTCAAATAGGACGCTTTCTAACTTTATTTGGATGTCGGGCAAGATTTGGGGTCTACAGCTGCCCCCCCTTTACCTGACTAGTCGACTGTTGGCTTATTGTGCCAGACAGGTAGACAGGAAGGTAAAGGAGTTAACCCTCTTGCCCGGCTACCCTTCGGACGTCCCGTCTTGTGGCAGGTGATCCTCTGGGGAGATGTTGTGTTTGTGCACCTCTGGAATACTACTCCTGACGTAGCCGATCCCTTTGGTTGACACGTGGTAGAACCTCCGGATACTACTCCCGACGTAGCCGATCCTTCGGTTGATGGGTATAAACCCCCCATCAGTCGGTAGTTACGATCCGTTGTGTGGGACTCGGATGGGTATGAACCCCCCATCAGGCTGGTACGGTCCGTTGTGTGGGACCAGATGAGTACGATCCCCCCATCAGGCTGGTAGTGGCGGCTTACTGTTCGGGTGGCCCATGCGCCGTTTAACTGGGGAGTGATTTCTGTGTTGGTAGATGTTCTTGGACCTGATGGTCGTCCGGGCTGCACCGGGGATTTTGTTGGTTGTCTATCCAGCTCTGTTGGTTGCTGGGGATTCTTTGTGATTATCCGACCCTTGCTGGCTGGTCGGGTTATCTCTCTTTGTGTTCGACTCTTGGTAGTCGAAATTTTGTCGGTTAAGGTTTTTAATCCTGCCTTTTTTCTCGCGGTTCTATTTCTTTTTCCTCGCGATTTTGGATTTTGGCTTTTTTCTTGAGCGTATGCCTTTTCTCTTTTAAGTTATTTTTTGTTACGCTTGACTTTTTTGGGAAGGATGGCAAAAGGTCATCGAAGTCCTTTATGAATGCAAGCATGAGGCTGATCTTTCTATATGAATGCCCTTTATTTGTCTACTGTATTTTTGTTTGTTTTATTTTTTACAAAGTCATTTTTGTGCGACTGTGTGTGAATGCTGTTGATGCAATTTTATTTTAGTTGAGGACATTTAGGAGGTGACCGGTACTTTCCTTCTTTTTATTCTCTCGTGATTATTCTTTTTGTGCTTTTGTTTTAACCCTGTCTTTTGCCTAGACCGCCCTTTGCGGGTTTTCGATCTAGCGGGTTTTGATTCTTTGCTTGAGATATTTTGATGGGCTTTTTCCTTTTTACGAAAGCCTTAACTTTTGCCTAGACCGCCCTTTGCGGGTTTTCGATCTAGCAGGCTACCCTGTACTTTTTACTTGGGACGGCCCTGGTTGGTGATGTTCGTCTTTATCTTTATGCTTTCTCGAATTGCTTGTTTTATGCATGCTCATATTTCGTTAATACAGAGGCATTTACACAAGTAGGTAAAGAGAGGAAAAGACAATTTTATTGATATAAACAAATGGTTTATTTTTACATGGGGGTTTACAATAGAATTTGTAAGCATGGCTGGCCAAGGTTGGCTAAACTGTATGAGGGTGCCACAATCATGTCTGTGATCTCTGTTTCCCCGTTTTTCCTGGTCCCTTCGGTTGAGATGCTCGAATCCGGAGTGAAGACCATGCGAAGTCTGCTTGCTTTTGTGAAGGTATTACCTTAGTCGCCTTTGCGGTTTTCGGCTAAGGTAATCATTGCTCTGTATATGTTATTTTTTTGTTTTGTTGTTTTTTTTTTTTTTTTTTTTTGAAACCTCTATTTTTTGCCTAGGACGTGTCCTAGCGAGGAATATAGACCCTATCTTTTGCCCAGGATGCTCTTTGCGAGTTTTCATCCTGACGGGTCATGAGCAATGTCTTTTAGGCGTAGTATTTTTTTACCGCATCTGAGTTGACAGGGTATCGGAGCTCTTCTCCATCCATGTTGGTGAGGATAAGGGCTCCTCCTGAGAAGGCTCGCTTGACCACAAAGGGTCCTTCGTAGTTAGCTGCCCATTTCCCAATTTTGTCTTTTTGGGCTGGAAGCAGTTTCTTTACTACTAGATCTGCTTCTTGGAAAGTGCGGGGATTGACCTTTTTGTCGTAGGCCTTCTTGATTTTCCGCCGATAAGCCTGCCCCCGACATATGGTGTCCAGTCATTTTTCTTCAATTAGGTTCAATTGATCATACCGGTTCTAGACCCATTCAGCTTCTGTCAATTTGGCTTCCATGACAACCGCAGAGAGGGTATTTCGACCTCTACTGGTAGCACGGCCTCCATTCCGTATACGAGGGAAAACGGGGTAGCCCCTGTGGAGGTCCGTATCGACGTTAGGTAACCATGCAAGGCAAAAGGAAGCATTTCATGCCAGTCTTTGTAGGTAACCACCATTTTCTGAATGATTTTCTTGATATTTTTGTTGGCTGCCTCTACTGCACCGTTCATCTTTGGTCGGTACGGAGAAGAATTGTGGTGCTGGATTTTGAAGTCTTGACATAATTCCTCCATCATTTTATTGTTGAGATTAGTCCCATTATCAGTAACGAGCCTATGAGGGATGCCGTACCGACATATAATGTTTTTCTTGATGAAGGCGGTCACCACTTTCCGGGTTACGTGTGTGTATGATGCCGCCTCAACCCACTTGGTGAAATAGTCGATTGCTACCAATATGAAGCGATGGTCGTTAGATGCTTTGGGTTCGATGGGTCCGATGACATCCATGCCCCACATAGAAAATGGCCATGGTGTAGCCATGTTGCTGAGAGGTGCGGGCGGCACATGAATATTATCAGCGTATACTTGGCACTTGTGACATTTCTTGGCATATTGGTGACAATCAGCTTCCATCGTGGACCAATAGTACCCTGCCCTGAGGATTTTCTTTGCCATGACATGCCCGGGTGCGTGGGTTCCAAAAGTCCCCTTGTGGATTTCTTTTATCAGTGTTTGGGCTTCTTCTTGGTCCACACACCTTAAGAGAGTGGAATCGGGGCTCTTTTTGTAGAGGGTTCCTTCAATCAACGTGAACCCTATGGCCCTTTTGCGAATGGTTCGCTTATCATTGTCACTGATTTCTTCAGGATATTCGCCCTTTATGAGGTACCGCTTGATGTCATGGTACCAGGGGTTTTGATCGCGCTCGTTATTTACTGTCATGCAGAAAGCTTGTTTATCATGCAGTTTGACTTGAATGATTGGCATCTCATGTTCCTGATCCAGGGCAAACATGGATGATAGAGTGGCGAGGGCGTCGGCAATTTGATTGTCTTCCCGAGGGATGTACTGAAAAGTGACGCTTTCCATTTCCGAGACTAGCTCGCGGATATACTCTAGGTATGGGATTAATTTGGCATTTCGGGTTTCCCATTCACCTTTAAGTTGATAGATGACAAGGGATGAATCACCGAATATTTTGAGCTTAGTGACCCCATGATCTAAAGCCGCTTGGATTCCTAGTGCACATGCTTCATATTCGGCCATGTTATTGGTGCAATCGAAATTGAGTCTGGCCGTCACAGGAATGTGTTTCTTTTCGGGGGATATCAAAATAGCTCCTACCCCATGTCCAAGCATGTTGGAAGCCCCATCGAAGAACATGGTCCACACCTCTTCTTTGGTCTCTTTGTGTTCGATGTGCATGATATGCTCATCGGGAAAGTCGTCTTGTAAGGACTGGTATACATCTATGGATCCATGGGCTAGATAATCCGCTAGGGGACTTCCCTTAATAGCTTTCTGGGTGACATGGATAATGTCAAATTCTGAGAGGAGAACTTGCCACCTAGCTATTCTTCTAGTCAAAATGGGCTTCTCGAATAGGTACTTGATTGGATCCATTTTGGAGACCAACCATGTTGTATGTCGGGCCATATATTGTCTGAGACGTTGAGTGACCCACACCAATGCGCAACAAGTCTTTTCGAATGGTGTATAACGGGTTTCGTAGTCCGAGAATTTCTTACTGAGATAATAAATGGCCCGTTCCCTTCTTCCGATTTCATCATGCTGGCCGAGCACACATCCCATTGACTCTTCGAGAACTGATAAATATAGGATCAGAGGTCTCCCTTCAACGGGTGGTACCAATACTCGGTGGATTGGTTAGACAGGTTTTGATTTTATCAAACGCCCGTTGGCATTCTTCGTTCCACACCGTTGGCTGATTCTTGCGCAACAGCTTTAAAGATGGGGATGCATTTGTCTCGTTAACCGCGCGATGAAACGGGCAATGTAGTTGATTCGGCCTAGAAAGCCTCTCGACCTCTTTTTCCGTTTTTGGTGGAGGCATTTCCAAAATTGCCTTTGTTTTGTCGGGGTCCACCTCGATTCCTCTTTCACTGACAATGAACCCTTAGAGTTTTCCTGATCGTACTCCGAAAGTACATTTTGTCGAGTTTAGCTTAAGTTGATACTTCCGAAGCCGATCAAAAAGTTTTCGGAGATATTGAATGTGGTCCATTTCATTTCTGGACTTGGCTATCATGTCGTCCACATATACTTCTATTTCCTTGTGGATCATGTCGTGGAATAGTGTGACCATAGCCCTTTGATAGGTTGCCCCCGCATTTTTCAGTCCAAATGGCATCACTCGGTAGCAAAAGGTACCCCATGGTGTAATGAAGGAGGTTTTTTCTCTATCCTCAACGGCCAACTTGATCTGGTTGTACCCCGCGTACCCATCCATGAAGGAATACAACGTGTTAGTAGCGGTATGGTCTACCAGCGTGTCTATATGTGGTAGGGGAAAGTCGTCCTTTGGACTTGCTCGATTGAGGTCCCTATAATCCACGCAGACCCTGACCTTCCCGGTCTTTTTGATGACGGGTACTATGTTGGCCAACCATTCTGGATATTTGGAGACCACTAGGAAATTGGCATCCAATTGCCTTTGCACCTCCTCCTTTATCATTAAGGACCAGTCGGGTTTAATTCTCCTGAGCTTTTGCTTTACAGGTCGACATCCCTCTTTTAGTGGCAATATGTGTTCCACTATACTCGTGTCGAGCCCTGGCATGTCATGGTATGACCAAGCAAATACATCCACATATTCCCTCAGAAGCTGTATCAACCCCTTTTTCATGTCACTTTCCATTTGGGTGCCGATGTTCACCTTTTTCTCCTCATCCTCTTTCCCCAAATTGACAGTTTCTATTTCCTCCTGATGCGGTTGTATAATGCGCGTTTCCTTTTCCAACATCCTTTGCATGTCCGGAGAAATGGTCTCCTGCTCGCTGTCGGACCCAAACCATTCGCCTTCCGTTTCCAGGGTCCACGGAGATTCATCAATCATAGACATGATGCGTTTTTAGGTTCTGTTTTTAGTCATAGATTTTATTATTCATTTTATTTTTGAAAGAATAATAAATAGAAGAGGGAAAAGAAAGAATATGACAAAAATGCCTCGTATATTAATGAAGATGAAGATGTATGTACAAGCCCTTTTAATCAAAATTCCTGCGGCCACGGGCAGGACCGCAGGAGATATGGAGAAAAGATAAAAAAAGAAAAAGACCCTAGGGCTGATCCTCCCAGTCCTCCCTCTCTACTACTCTGGTTTCGACAGAGGTTTGTCGTCCGTGCTGGAAGCATAGGCGTCAAAAGTAATCCACCCGGCATTGATTAACTCTTGAACCCGATACTTAAGGGTCAAGCAGTTCTCTGTAGAGTGATCGGGTGAGCCCGAATGGTAAGCGCATTTTTCATTTGGCTTATACCATTCGGGGTAGGGAGGCTCCAGCTGTTTCTTGGGAGGGACACAGGTCAGGAGCTTGGCCTCCAGCAGTTGAGGTAGCAGCAGTCCGTAGGAAGTGGAGATGGGAGTGAACTTCCTTTCTTTCTTGCGGGGCTGCCTGGGCATTTGCGGGGTAGAAGAAGGAGTGGCAAAATTGCTTGTGTGCACAGATTCGTCCTTCTTCTTGCCGGCAGGCTTCCTGAAGGAGACACCAGCTTGGGAAGACTGTGCTATCTTCCCGCTTCTCAGTCCTTGGTCCACCCTCTCGCCCACAGTGACTATGTCCGAGAAGAGGTTGGAGGTACTGGCTATTGCCTTATCGTAGTACGCTCCAGTCAATGAGTCGATGAACATAGCCACTGTCTCCTTATCCGTTAAAGGAGGCTCTATTTGGGCAGCCATTTCCCTCCATCTTTGGGCGTACGCTTTGGAGGACTCGTCGTTCCTCTTGTTCAGAGTTCTAAGGTCTGACCTGTCGGGTGTCAGATCGATGTTGTATCGGTAACGACGAAGGAAAGCGTCTGCCAATTGTTTCCAGTTTTGGACCTGCCCTCTCTCCAACTGCATGTACCAGTTGAGAGCCGTGTCCGCCAAACTCTCCTGGAAGCAGTGAATCAGGAGTTTCTCGTTGTCAGCATGGGCAGCCATCTTACGACAATACATCGTAAGATGGTTCTTTGGGCAGGTCATCCCGGCATACTTGGGGAAGTCCGGGATTTTGAATTTAGGAGGGAAGCGGATGTCCTTCACGAGGCACATGTCAGCCACCTCCTTGACGTCGAAGTTATGCCCTTCGACCGCCTTCAGCCTCTCCTCTAGGGCGGAGAGTTGTTGTGTTGGACACTTCTGGAGTAAGGATGCGTGTAGTCTTAGCATCCTTCTCGCCAAAAAAGTATTCCTCCTCCTCCTCCTCATGAGGAGGGACATGTTCAGCTTGGTCTTCGCCCTTGCTCTGCCCTTGGCGTATGACCTCCATCAGTTGAGCCACTTGCTCGCGGAGAGTGTCGACTTCCGCAGCAAGCTTTTGGTTTTGCTCCTCTAACTTTTCCATTGCTTTAGCTTTTTGTGCACGAGTACGAGTGGGGAGAGGACCAGCCACTTTCTAGAATGTCCGAGAAAGTTTTATTAATGCATGTTGAGTGCTTAAACTAGCATGGAGTATGCTTATGCATGAGAGATTTTATTTAAATGATGTTGAATGTGCTTTCATTTTTATTTTCTCTCTTGGTCTTTCTTTACTCATGGTATGATGTGGTATGAATGATTTGACTTTGTCAGAAGTTTATTTATTTCTTTGATTTTTTTTGTATTTTTATTTGATGTTTATTTTATAGCCTTTTATCTCTTCTGTCGGAACTGCGTGGCTACTTAGCTTGCAAAGAACCTCAAACCAGGCTAGCTAAAAGGCAGACTGTCTGAGATAAAATGTGGCTTTATGCGAAAGAATATTTAGCGTCCATTATCTCTTCTGTTGGAACTGCGTGGCTACTTAGCTTACAAAGAACCTGAAACCAGGCTAGCTAAAAGGCAGACTGTCCGAGATAAGGGTGTTTATTTGTAAAATATTTTTTTTGGTGATTTTGTTCTGTTGTTTGTTTATGCTATGCAACATACAAATGCAACAATCATATGCACACACAATTCGATCATCCCCGAACAAGCGAGATTTCATTTTTATCACGAGGTAGGGTTTTCCCGTGAAAGGTGCATTGGTTAGGGTAGGTTCTAACTGTTCTCACCAGGCTAAGGCCCCCAAGGTGCCCCCATTATAGGGTCCCCACTCTCTAGCCGTCCAACCATGCTCAAGCACTAAGGCCGTAGCTCGGCCTTGTTGCCAAAAGAGGAAGGTTATCACCTTGAGTGGTGGTTTCCGATCACACCGGTGGGCACAAGGCCCTAACCGCAGCGAACCGTACCTCGCCACCCACTCCCTATGGTTATCTCACTTGCCCCTGGTATAGAGGGAACTGTAGTGTGCAAGGGTTTTGTGTGCAATTTATATTTCAATCAATTGCGTAAGTAGAAACAAGCAACAATTATTTGAAAGCCAAACAATAAAGCATGTTATAATACAAGGTAGGGTAAAAGCGCTATTTTCTTGGTTTAATTCTTTTTAAGCCAGCCTATCACTAAATGGGATCAACTCTCTAGGCTTCCCCAGTGGAGTCGCCATCTGTCGCCGCCTCCCCAAAGGGGCGGTCTGAGCGACGCGATGGTTTTTTCGACCCTCTTTATTTTCGCGTTTTTTATTGGTGGTTACAACGCCTTTAGGTTGTCCGATAACCGGCTAACCTAGGGGCGAGGTTTTCGAAAGTATCCCCGGGTTGTCCGATAACCGGCTAACCCGGGGACTTATTTAATTTGGGTTCTATGGAGTCGCCACCGATATTTTTACCATAAACATCGAAAAGGGGTTTTTAAAAAGGCGTTGGTTTTCGAAAACCAACTTTGGTCATTAGAACCAGAGTTGGGTAAGGGAGTTAGTTACGTGTAAAGGAAGTGTTAGTTCCTTTACGACGCCCCTTTCGGGTTCCCTATGATAGGCCGACTACTTTGAATAAATAATTAAACTGGAAAAATGCGCTTTTACCCTTTTATTATGCAGGATTTAAGTTTATGACTACATGGCCCTAGCTTCTATTGCGTAATTTAAATGGCAGTAATAAAAATAGAGAGGGAGAATATGCACCTCCAAAGCAAGCTTTTATATTTTAAAAGAGAGGGTGCGTTTTGGCAAACCTTCACTCTACAACTCTCAGAAACTCCGGAAATGCCTCGGAGGGATTCTAAAGGAGATTTAGAACGCTCAGTTTATGCCTAGAGACACTCAGAAACTCCGGAAATGCCTCGGAGGGATTCTTAGAGAGAGAAAGTCTAGAGAGAAGGGAGAGCTATGTTGATTCTGTGTGGAAATGAGGGGGGGGAGCCCCTATTTATAGTTTTTCGTGCCTGACAGTGGCGAGACCGCCGGTCTCGTCTGACAAGGTCGAGACCGCCGTCTGGAAAATCCAGACCGCCGTCTCGACCATGCAGGGGGTCGAGACCGCCGTCTGGGTAATCCAGACCGCCGTCTCGACTAGGCAGGAATCGAGACCGCCGTCTGGAGAATCGAGACGGCGATCTCGTCCTGGCGTTGAGACGAGACGGCGGTCTGGTCCTTACAGACGGCGGTCTCGTCCCTTCAGGGCGAGAAACTTTATTTTCGGGCCAAAAAACCTTCCTATCTTGGTACGGGAGCCTAATAGTCTCTCCTAATGACTTGTTAAGCTTCGGCCGTCTTCAAATAGGACGCTTTCTGACTTTATTTGGAGGTCGGGCAAGATTTGGGGTCTACACCTTCCTGTCTACCTGTCTGGCACAACAAAGCCAATAGCCGACTAGTCAGGTAAAGGGGGGCAGCTGTAGACCCCAAATCTTGCCCGACCTCCAAATAAAGTCAGAAGACCCCCTATTTGAAGACGACCGAAGCCTAACAAGCCACTAGGAGAGACTATTAGGCCCCCGTACGAAGATAGGAGGGTTTTTTTGGCCCGAAAAATAAAGTTTCTCGCCCTGAAGGGACAAGACCGCCGTTTGGAAGGACCAGACCGCCGTCTCGCCTCACGCCAGGGACGAGACCGCCGTCTCGCTTGTCCAGACGGCGGTCTCGACTTCTGCCTAGTCGAGACGGCGGTCTCGACTTCTGCCTAGTCGAGACGGCGGTCTCGACTTCTGCCTAGTCGAGACGGCGGTCTGGATTATCCAGACGGTGGTCTCGACCCACTGCCATGGTCGAGACGGCGGTCTGGATTGTCTAGACGGCAGTCTCGACCCTGTCAGACGAAACGACGGTCTCGACCTGTCAGGCGCGAAAAACTATAAATAGGGGCTCCATTTCCCCTTTTTCCACACACCAAGACAACAAAAACACAATAGCTCCTCCTTCTCTCTAGATTTTCTCTCTCTAGAACCCCTCCGAAGCATTTCCGGAGTTTCTGAGTGTCTCTAGGTATAAATTGAGTGTCCTAAATCTTCTTTAGAATCCCTCCGAGGCATTTCCGGAGTTTCTGAGAGTTGTAGAGTGAAGGGTTGCCAAAAAGCACCCACTCTTTAAAGAGAAATATAAAAAGCTTGCTTTGGAGGTGCATACTCTCCCTTTCTATCTTTACTGCTTTCATTTAAATTATGCAATAAACGTTAGGGCCATGTAGTCATAAATTTAAATACCGCATAATAAAAGGGTAAAAGCACAATTTTCCAGTTTAATTATTTATCCAAAGTAGTCGGCCTATCATAGGGAACCCGAAAGGGGCGTCGTAAAGGAACTAACACTTCCTTTACACGTAACTAACTCCCTTACCCAACTCTGGTTCTAATGACCAAAGTTGGTTTTCGAAAACCAACGCCTTTTTAAACTCCTTTTCCGATGTTTCCGGTAAAAACATCGGTGGCGACTCCACGAACCCTTCAAAACCCGTTCTTGGGTTAGCCCGGTTATCGGACAACCCAAGAACACTTTTCGAAAACCTCGTCTCTAGGTTAGCCCGATTATCAGACAACCTAAGGACATTGTAACCACCCATAAAAAACGCAAAAGCAAGAGGGTCGAAAAACCATCGCGTCGCTCCGACCACCCCTTCGTTTTTGGGAGGCGGCGACAGGGTGAACCAGTATAAACCTTGGTTGTATCTTTCTAAACCTTTCTCTCCTTTATTTTTGTCACAACATTTACTTTTGATTGCTTGCTGTGTATGATTCAAGAATTGATCTGAAATCTTAATCTTTGAAATAGATAATCTGTAATTTGCGAAAATCTTTCAAAGATCAATTCACCCCCCTCTTGATCTCAGCCTACATTTACAACAATTGGTATCAAGAGAAAGGGTCTTGAAAAATACTCAAGGCTTTTCGGTCCAAAATCTTTAATGGCTGAAAACAAATTACCTTTTTCTGAGGGAGCTTTGTCGCCGCCGTCAAAAAGAGGCGGTCGGAGCGACGCGATGGTTCCGACTTTCCAATTTTCGCATTTTTATGGGTGTAGTTACAACGCCTTTAGGTTGTCCGATAACCGGGCTAAACCTCGGGGCGAGGTTTTTGAAAGGGCGCTCTTTAATTGTCCGATAACCGGGCTAATCCAAGAGCTAGTTTTGAAGGGTTCTCTGGAGTCGCCACCAATGTTTTTACCGGAAACATCGGAAAAGGGGTTAAAAGGCGTTGGTTTTCAAAAAACCAACTTTGGTCATTAGAACCAGAGTTGGGTAAGGGAGTTAGTTACGCGTAAAGGAAGTGTTAGTTCCTTTACGACGCCCCTTTCGGGTTCCCTATGATAGGCCAACTTATTTAAATGATTAAACCGGAAAAATACGCTTTTACCCTTTTATTTGCGGAATTTAAAATTACGACTACATGGTCCTAGTTGAAGCACTTGTTGGATTTGATGAAGACATATTGAGTTGATATAGTTTAGTTTAGTTTGTGGGTGTGTAGATGAATAGGTTAGAAGTTTAAAACTTAATCTCTTGATAGGCCAATAGATCTTTTGATAAGCGCTTTGAAATGATGCATCTCATTGAACTCATTTTTCTGCATGAAAAACTAACCTTTAAGCATTAAAAGAACAAACTAAGTTTTTCAATCTGTTGAAAAAGAGTTTTTCAATCTGTTAAAATCACTTAACATAAGAAGTGTGGATTTGTAGTCGAAATATCAATTGGTTGAATTGCAGAATCAACAGGTTAAAAATGTTCTTAATGATTTTTTCAAATATTAAAGGTTTCGCATTTTCAATCAGTTGAAATGTTTTTTAATCGGTTGAAACAGAGAGCTATCATTTTTTTCTAAGCTACTTCAATCCATTGAAAACACGAATTAATCGATTGAATGAAGTTTTAAATAAAATCAATCGATTGAAATATCGTTTTAATCGATTGAAAAGTAGTTCTGATCGGTCATAATGCTATTCTAATCGATCATAACTGATTCTAACCTGTCATATTATTATTCTGATCGATCATTTGCTACTCTGAATCAGTTTTTATCAGTTTAAACATTCTGGTTCCTTCTTTTATTCTATAAATATAGGTTTGATCTATCTTTTGAAATATACAATTTGAGAAAACATTTGAAAGCAATCTTAGAGCTATCATATCCGTGACTTTCTCTGTGCATTCAAAAACATTTCATATCATAAGGTGCTTTGATCAAGATTGTTGTTCATCAAAGAGAGAAAGTTCTGAAGTTAGAATTGCTTCCGGACATCTATACCGTTAAAGCTCGCAATCCAGGTTTTTTCTTTTCATATTCTTGTATAAAGTGTGATTGTGTAGATTGGGTGTTGGATCTACACTGGTTACGAGAATCGGATTTGGTTACTCGGGAGGTTTTCAAGAGTCTATCTTGTGGGTTTGTGAGATAGTTCTTGGGGTAGATTGGTGAATATCTACTCGGTTGTAATTTTCACTTGGAATTAGTGGAACTTGGCAGATTTGTCAAGAACTCGGATGTAGCTCTGGTAAAGAGTGAACCAAGTATAAACTTTTGTGTTGATTTTC
This sequence comes from Sphenostylis stenocarpa, assembly GCA_963425845.1. Lineage (NCBI taxonomy): Eukaryota > Viridiplantae > Streptophyta > Magnoliopsida > Fabales > Fabaceae > Sphenostylis > Sphenostylis stenocarpa. The sequence continues at coordinate 45,166,601 of OY731402.1, read as the reverse complement.
TCGCTTTCATCTCTTTTATTTCTTGTTCATATTCTTGCTGTAATTAAAATCAAATCTACCTATAGAAGAATTGAATAAAGATAAATCATTCTTCCCAAAGAAAGTGTGTTTTGCGAAAAAGTTTTCTAAAGTTCAATTCACCCCCCCCTCTTGAACTCAACCATTAATTCTTACAATTGGTACCAGAGATGGTTCTTGTAAGTTACTCAAGAATTCGGTCCAAGAATGGTCGAGGGAAAGATGAATTTTTCTGAAGGAGCCTCCATAAACAGGCCTCCTCTTTTTGCTGGTGTGAATCATTCTTTCTGGAAGGTTAGAATGAAAATCTTTATTGAATCTCTTGATAGAGGTATTTGGGAAACAATTGTTAATGGGCCTTTCAAACCAACTCATACAGTAGATGGTAAAATTGTTGAGAAAAATTGGGCTGAACTAACTGATGTAGAAAATAGGAGAGTCCAATATGATTATACTGCTAAAAATATTATTACCTCTGCTTTAAATCTTGATGAGTTTTTTAGGGTGTCTCAATGTGCCTCTGCCAAAGAAATGTGGGAAATTCTAGAGGTCACTCATGAGGGTACATCTGACGTGAAAAGGGCAAGAAAGCATGAATTAATTAGAGACTATGAATTGTTTAAAATGCAGCAAGGAGAAACAATTGCAGATGTACAGAAAAGATTCACACATATAGTCAATCATCTAATTGGGCTAGGAAAGACTTTTGACAAAGAAGAGTTGAACATCAAAATCTTGAAATGTTTGGACAGAACTTGGCAACCAAAGGTGACAGACTATATCAGAATCAAGAGACTTAACCGAAATGACTACCGCTTCACTATTTGGTAAGTTAAGGGAACATGAGTTGGAAATCAATCGGTTCAAAGAACAAGAAAATGCAGAGAAGAAAAGCAGAAACATTGTTCTCAAGACGATTGAAGAAAATAGTGAGTCTGAAGAAGAGGAATCTGAGAATCTGACTCTGTTGGTTAAGAAGTTTGGGAAATTTCTTAGAAGTAAGAGCAGAACTGGCCAAGTTAAAAGGTACACTGATAAAAGAACTGAATCTATTCAAAATACCGTTACTTGTTATTCTTGTGGTAAGCAGGGACACATAAGGAGTGAATGTCCAAAAAAAACCAAGAATCAGAACAAGAAAGAGTCAAAGTACAAAGGGAAAAAGGCCTACATAGCTTGGCAAGACAATGATTCATCCTCCAGTTCTGCATCTGAAGGTGAAGAGGTGAACCTATGTTTGATGGCTAGCTGTGAATCCTCTTCATCGCATGTAAGTTCAACTCCCACAGAAAATGAAATGAATTACAAGCACATTACTAAATGCTTTCAATGAAATGCATAGTGAAGCCAGGAATTTATCTCATACAAATAATCGGTTAAAAGGACTAAATAACTGGTTAGAAAATAGGGTTAAAATTCTGGAAAAAGAGTTATTAGAAAGCAAAACAGATATGGAACATCTTGAAATAATCTATTCATCTGCTGATAATGCTGCTGCTAACAATAATTGTGAAAAGTGTATCCTTCTACAGAATACGGTTGATTACTTGATTAAAACTCTGCCTAAGTTTACTCAAGGTAAAGAAAATTTAGATACACTTCTTGGGTCTCAAAACCGTGTTTTTGAACATACTGGAATCTGGTACAAACCTAAGGTTGGGTGAAAACTAAAAAGTATTTGAACTTCTTTTCTTTCGTAAAAGCAACAACATCCCCTTTCTCATCTTGTCATTATTGCATGAAAAAAGGACATACCTGTAAAATTCTATCATGCTAGAAAATATTTTGTGCCGCAAGGTAGAATGAGATGGGTTCCAAAACATGTTAAACAGAAAATTTGACTCCTAAGGATCCAAAATATTTAAGGGTACCAAATACTTGATGCTTGATCTTTTAGGAACAGCAACAAGAGTCCCTTTGGTACCTGGACAGCGGATGCTCAAGGCACATGACAGGTGATATTTCAAAATTCCAGAAACTGAGACTGAAGAATGGAGGTCACGTGACATATGGAGACAACAACAAGGGAAGAATTCTAGGTTCTGGAGATATAGGAGATGGTGAATCCGTGACCATTCACAATGTTCTTCTTGTTGAAGGTCTCAAGCAAAACTTAATCAGCATAAGCCAATCAGCATACTGTCGAAGAAGGTGATCAATCAATTGATCCTGCAAAAGTTGATCCACCAAGAATTACTGAAGAACAGGAAGAAGATATCCTGGATGAGCTTCCTAAAGAATGGATTGTCCCAAGAGATATTTCTCTAGACAATGTCATTGGACAAACCAATAAGGGAGTATCCACTAGACATTCTCTTAATCAATTCTGCAATCATATGGCATTCATTTCACAAATTGAACCTAAAACTGTTAAGGATGCATTAAATGATGAATACTGGGTTAGTGCTATGCATGATGAGCTTAATCAGTTTGAAAGGAATAACGTGTGGGAATTAGTTCCTAAAACCAAAGATATCAATGTAATTGGTACTAAGTGGGTATTCAAAAATAAACTAGATGAACACAGCATTATCACTAGAAATAAAGCTAGAAAATCGCGTATTACCGATGGATATTTACCGACGGAATTGTAGCCATCGGAAAATAATCATTACCGACGGAAATTACCGACGGATATAAAATATTTGTGAAATTTGATGTTACCGACGGATATATCCGTCTGTAAAATAATAATTAGTTACCGACGGATATATCCGTCGATAAATCCGTCAAGTAATTTATAGATGAATTTACCGACGGATATATCCGTCGTAAATCTGGCCGATAAATTAACAAGTAATTATCGATCGGATATATCCGTCTGTAAATTCATATGTAAATTAAAAATTATTTACCGATCGGATTATTAAAAATTATTTACCGAACTGATAAATCCGTCTGTAAAATTATATAATATAATTTAATTATTCACTAATTAAAAAATAAAATATTTTTTATTTAATAATTTAATTTAATCATAATTAGATTAATTTATAATAATTTATTAAATTAAGTAATTTTAAAAATAAATATTTAATTATATATAAATATATATAATATATATATATATATATATATAAATATATAAAAATATATAAATATATAAATATATAAATATAATATAAAAATATATAAATATAAAATATAAAATATAAAAATATATAAATATATAAATATATAAATATATAAATATATAAATATATAAATATATAAATATATATAAATATAAAAATATATATAAATATATATAAATATATATAAATATATATAAATATATATAAATATATATAAATATATATAAATATATATAAATATATATAAATATATATAAATATATAAAAATATATAAAAATATATATAAATATATATAAATGTATATAAATATATATAAATATATATAAATATATATAAATATATAAAAATATATATAAATATATAAAAATATATATAAATATATATATAAATATATATATAAATATATATATAAATGTATATAAATATATATAAATATATATAAATATATATAAATATATATAAATATATATAAATATATATAAATATATATAAATATATATAAATATATATAAATATATATAAATATATATAAATATATATAAATATATACAAATATATAAAAAAATATATATAAATATATATAAATGTATATAAATGTATATAAATATATATAAATGTATATAAATATATATAAATATATATAAATATATATAAATATATATAAATATATATAAATGTATTTGTATATTTGTATATAAATATAATTTATTTGTAAATTGTTATCAAGAAATTCTAGTAGCTTAGTGGTTGGAGTATCGTACTCGACTCTAAGATGCTGGGTTGAATCCTGCCAATGACATTTCTCTTAATCGACAATAATTCAAAGTTATAAAAATATAATATGGAGAAATAATTGAAATAATTAATAATAAATAATAAGAATATAAGGGGGAGGGGTTCTATTAAAAAAATAATGTTATAAATAAGTAAAATATTTAATAATTAATAAAATTATTATCGACGGATAAATCCGTCGGTAATTTCGTAACATATTTACCGACGGATAAATCCGTCGGTAATATTTACCGACAAGCGAATTTCCGACGGATTTTTGGCCGTCGGAATTCCGTCGGTAATATTCATTTACCGACGGATTTTTGTTATTACCGACGGATTTTGACGAAGGAATTGATTTTGATGAAACCTTTGCACCTGTAGCTAGACTTGAAGCTGTTAGACTATTATTAGCTTATGCTTGTATTAGTGGTTTCAGATTACTACAGATGGATGTCAAGAGTGCCTTTCTAAATGGACTCATCAATGAAGAAGTTTATGTTTCTCAACCTCCTGGTTTTGAAAATCACAAGCATCCTGACCATGTCTACAAATTAAAAAAGGCTCTTTATGGTTTAAAGCAAGCTCCTAGACAATGGTATAAGAGGCTAAGTAACTTCTTAATTGATCAAGGATACAAACGAGGTGAAGTTGATAAAACCTTATTCATTAAGAAATCTGGAACAGACATTATTCTGGTGCAGGTGTATGTTGATGATATCATTTTCGGTTCTACTAATAATGCCTTGTGTAATAAGTTTGTTAAGGAAATGCAAAGTGAATTTGAGATGTCTATGATGGGAGAATTAAATTTCTTCCTTGGTCTCCAGGTTAAGCAATTAAGAAATGGCATTTTTCTAAGTCAATCTAAATACTGTAATGAGTTGTTGAAGAAATTTGATATGCACAATTGCAAAGAATCCTCTACACCCATGTCTACTAACTGCTGTCTAGATTTAGATGAATAAGGGAAATCTGTTGATCAAACTAAATATAGAGGTTTGATTGGTTCTCTGCTATATCTGATCGCTAGTAGGCCCGACATTATGTTCAGTGTGTGCCTTTGTGCTAGATTTCGAGCAAATCCAAAGGAATCTCATCTTACCGCTGCTAAAAGGATTCTCAAGTACCTTAAAGGAACCATTAATGTCGGACTATGGTATCCCGAAGGTGCATCTCTTAAACTTGTTGGATTTTCCGATTCGACTTTGCAGGATGTAGATTGGACAGGAAAAGTACCTCCGGTACATGTCATTTACTGGGAAGCGAGTCTCATATCGTGGCACAGCAAAAAGCAAGCATGTGTTGCTCTTTCAACTGCAAAAGCTGAATACATTGCAGCTGGGAGTTGTTGTGCTCAGAGTATCTATCTTAAACAACAACTGAAAGATTATGGAGTGGCTCTTAACGCGGTACCTCTGGTTTGTGATAATACTAGTGCAATAAATCTAACTAAGAATCCTATTCAACACTCTAGAACTAAGCATATTGAAATTAGACATCACTTTATTAGAGAACATGTATCTAGGGGTGATTGTGAAATTTTATTCATTGAAACTGAGAAACAGTTAGCTGACTTATTCACTAAACCACTTCCTAGAAATAGACTTAATATGCTTAGAACTGAATTAGGAATTCTGGATATATCTAGTACTGAATAATTGATTCTTTATTGTGATTATGTGCTTTTTAACAGGTTGATAACATGCTCAATCGATTAAAATTGTCTGAAAATCTTGAAATTATGTGTTTTAATCGATTGAAATTGCGAAATAATCTGTTGATTTCCTGATTCTCAATCTTTGTTCATGATATGTTACCAGTTCAATCGATTAAATAAGCTTTTAATCGATTTATTTCAATAACATTGTAACATGGGATTCATCAAAATTGACGGTGAGTGGATCTCAAAAGAAGAAGCTAGAAGAGAAGAAGAAATTGAAGAAGAAGAACAAGAGGAAGATGATGGTACTGGTGTCCCGAGTGCTGCTGGAGCAAGATCAACAGACCCGATGGAAGATGTCATGGAAGAACAGTCTCCATTGGAAGTAATTCCTTATACTCCACAACCTGACCGTGGCACGCCTCTCTCACAGTTCGAAAGGACTATGCTGCATCAGATGAATGAACTGCAAACCAATCAAAGGAGGCACATGGAGATGACATTTGCTCTGAGAGCTCGCCAGCACCATCTGGATGAAGATTTCATTGCCAGATTTCAACACATTGACAATCAACTGGAAGATATCTTCAACAGAATTGGTGATCTTCAATTCAATCAGGGTCCCTGGAATGGTGATGAATGAGTCTTGTTTTTTATGTGTTTTGTTCTCTTGTTTCTTTTCCTTGTTTTTTTTTTTTTTTTTTTGGGTACCTACGTGGTACTGTTGGACTGTAACTAAACACTTTATTTGATGAAGTCAAATATGGGGAGAAGTGTTTGCTTATAACTGTCACTACACACACACCACAAAATCATATATGTCTCTGTTCTGTTATTACTTGTGCAGGTGCAGTGGTTATTTGTCTCCATCAAATAGGGGGAGATAGAAACACTTGTTGGATTTCATGAAGACATATTGAGTTGATATAGTTTAGTTTAGTTTTTGGGTGTGTAGATGAATAGGTTAGAAGTTTAAAACTTAATCTCTTGATAGGCCAATAGATCTTGTGATAAGCGCCTTAAAATGATGCATCTCATTGAACTCATTTTTCTGCATGAAAAACTAACCTTTAAGCATTAAAAGAACAAACTAAGTTTTTCAATCTGTTGAAAAAGAGTTTTTCAATCTGTTAAAATCACTTAACATAAGAAGTGTGGATTTGTAGTCGAAATATCAATTGGTTGAATCGCAGAATCAACAGGTTAAAAATGTTCTTAATGATTTTTTCAAATATTAAAGGTTTCGCATTTTCAATCCGTTGAAATGTTTTTTAATCGGTTGAAACAGAGAGCTATCATTTTTTTCTAAGCTACTTCAATCCATTGAAAACACGAATTAATCGATTGAATGAAGTTTTAAATAAAATCAATCGATTGAAATATCGTTTTAATCGATTGAAAAGTAGTTCTGATCGGTTATAATGCTATTCTAATCGATCATAACTGATTCTAACTTGTCATATTATTATTCTGATCGATCATTTTCTACTCTGAATCAGTTTTTATCAGTTTAAACATTCTGGTTCCTTCTTTTATTCTATAAATACAGGTTTGATCTATCTTTTGAAATATACAATTTCAGAAAACATTTGAAAGCAATCTTAGAGCTATCATATCCGTGACTTTCTCTGTGCATTCAAAAACTTTTCATATCATAAGGTGCTTTGATCAAGATTGTTGTTCATCAAAGAGAGAAAGTTCGAGTTAGAATTGCTTCGGACATCTATACTTGTTAAAGTTGCGAGTCCAGGTTTTTTCTTTTCATATTCTTGTATAAAGTGTGATTGTGTAGATTGGGTGTTGGATCTACACTGGTTACGTGAATCTGGATTTGGTTACTTGGGAGGTTTTCAAGAGTCTATCTTGTGGGTTTGTGAGATAGTTCTTGGGGTAGATTGGTGAATATCTACTTGGTTGTAATTTTCACTTGGAATTAGTGGAACTTGGCAGATTTGTCAAGAAGCTGGATGTAGCTTCGGTAAAGAGTGAACCGAGTATAAACTTTTGTGTTGATTTTCTGCTTTCATCTCTTTTATTTCTTGTTCATATTCTTGCTGTAATTAAAATCAAATCTACCTATAGAAGAATTGAATAAAGATAAATCATTCTTCCCAAAGAAAGTGTGTTTTGCGAAAAAGTTTTCTAAAGTTCAATTCACCCCCCCCTCTTGAACTCAACCATTAATTCTTACACTAGTATCTATCGCATAATTTAAATAAAGCGATAAAAGGTAAAGGAAGAAAGTAGAAACCTTCGGAGCAAGCTTTCTATTAATTCTTTTAAAAATTAGGGTGTTATGCGGCAGCCCTTCACTCTACACAGCATCAGAAACCTCTCGAAACGCTAAAAACACTCTTAGAAACGCTCAGAAACTCCAGAAATGCTTTGGAGGGATTCTAGAGAGAGAATCTAGTGATGTGACTAGAGAGAGAGTGAGAGAACTGTGTGGAATGAGGGGAATGGGGGCCCTATTTATAGGGATTCGTGCCTGTCAGGTCAAGACGAGCCGTCTCGTCTGACAAAGGCGGTCTCGCCAGTCGAGACGGCGGTCTCGCTATTCGCGAGTGGCGAGACGGTCGTCTCTCCAAACGAGACGGTGGTCTCGCCAATCGTGCAAGATGAGACGGCGGTCCCGAATCTGGGACGGCGGTCTCGAATCTGGGACGGCGGTCTCGACCTTAAAAGGCGAAAATCCTTATTTTTGTGCTAAAAAAACCCTCCTATCCTAGTATGGGGCCTAATAGTCTCTCCTAGTGGCTTCTTAGGCTTCATCCATCTTCAAAAAGGAGGTCTTCTGGTCTTTATTATGAGGTCGGGCAAGATTTTGGGTCTACAGCTGCCCCCCCTTTACCGGTTATCCTTCAGATGCTCCGTCTTGCGGCGGTTGATCTTCTGGGGAAACGTTGTGATGTGCACCTCCAGGATACTCCTTCTAACGGTAGCTGATCCCTTCGGTTGACACATGGTAGAACCTTAGGATACTCCTTCTGACGGTAGTCGATCCTTCGGTTGATGGGTATAAACCCCCATCAGGCTGGTAGAAGCAGTCCGCTGTGTGTTGGACTGGATGAGTACGAACCCCCCATCAGGCTGGTAGTGGCAGTCCGCTGTGTGTTGGATTGGATGGGTATGAACCCCCATCAGTCGGTAGTTGCGGTCCGTGTGTGTTGGACTCGGATGGGTATGAACCCCCATCGGCTGGTGGTTGCGACTTACTGACCTGGCTGGGGCGCAGATCAGGCACACTGCGTGCGCAAGTTGATAGGTATGAACCCCCTATCAGGCTGGTACAGTCCACTGCGTAGGACTGGTGGTGGCGGCGGCTTACTGCTCAGGTGGCTCATGCGCCGAGCGTTTGAGGTGTGTTCTCTTGTCTTTGTTTGTCTTTTCTTGGGAATGGTCGCCCGGTCTGCGCTGGGGATTTTGTGGTGTTCATCCAGCTTGTTGGTTGCTGGGGATTCTTTGTTTTTTATCTTTTGATAGTGGTCATCCGACTTTGCTGGTTGTCGGGAATTTTTTTATGAGTGCCTCTTAGGTAGGCAGGAATCCTCTGGGGATTTGTTGATCTTGGTGAGGCCTCTTAAGTAGGCAGATATCCATTGAAATTTTTGTTGATTTTGATGGTGCCTTTGAGCAGGCAGATACTCCATTGAGTTTCTAGTAATGCCTCTGAGTAGGCAGATGCTTCATCGGAAGTGAAGACTTTTGGCTGCATTTGTTTTGCCTCTGACTAGGCTGATAGGTGGATGATCTTTCTCTTTTTGGTGATCCACCGGGGAATTGATTAGCTTCCCGAGGATCTAATTTTGATTTCCCCCCTGAGGGAATGGAGTTTTGACTCCTTGTTGGATGTGGGTGCGAGCTAGCTTTTGTGGTGCTCTTATTCTATTGAAGGAATGGAATTTCCAATTCCTTCTTTTTTGTGGATTTTTCTTTTTCTGAGGTGACCCACTTAGGGAGCAAGGATTTTCATTTGATTTCGCCTTTTTCCGCGTTTTATCTCTTTTTTTTTTTGCGATTTGAAATTTGGCTTTTTGGGGATAATGCGTAAGCCTTTTTACTTTTTAGTCTCTTTTTATTACGTTGGCTTTTTTCCTTCTTTTTTTGGGAGGTCCATTAGGGATGAAGTTTTCTTTCTTTGGTGATCCACCAGGGAATTAGTTGACTCCCTGGGGATCTGATTTTTCTTTTCTAGGGATGAGGTCTTGGCTTCTTGATATTGATGCGAGCTAAACTTGTGAAGCTCTTATTCCACTGGAGAATGGGAATTCCTGATTCTTTTTTTTTTTTTGTAGACTTTTTAAGATATCCACTTGAGGATTTTCATTTGGCCTTCTCTGTTGTTGCCTTTTCTTCTGGACATCCTCTAGGGATGCAAGAGTTTTCCTCTTTTTTTCTTTTTTTGGTGAGCCCTTGATGGTTTGGACTCTTTTGACTGTTGATGATGATGGGCTCTTGAAGCCTTTATTCTCCATTGGGGAGTGTGGAGGAGACTTTGGGTGAGTGTGCTCGATGACTCATGTGGTGGTAATGCTGAGCCGTGAGAAGTGTTTTTGTTTTGCCTTTGGAGTAGGAAGGGATCCTCTTGGGGATGACTAAGCCTTTCCGTCGGCTTTTCTTTTATGATGTCTGATGATTGTGCCCTCTTTTATTGGGTCATGATTGGAGTTTTGGCTTCTGGAAGCTTCTTATGACAACTCGCTCTTCTTTCTTGAGGGAGAGCAATGTTTGGAGACTTATTACTTTCTTGTGCCTTCTTTTCTGGGTAGAAGGATAGTAGCTGGAGCTCTTGATTTTCAGAAGCTCTTATTCTACTGAGTCGCTTGATTGACAACTTGCTCTGTTTTCTTGAGGGCATTATTTGGAGACTCAGTCTCGGTGATCCTTTTTTCAATCACAAACATGGAGCTAGTCTCCTTATATGCATGAATGCTTTTCGTTTTTTGTTATTTGTCTGAAGTAATTTTTATTTCTTTCATTTTTTACATTGACAAAGTCGTTTTGTGCGACTACTTGTGTGTGGATGCCCTAAATGCAATCTATTCTTTTTGATTGATGCATCTGGAAAAGTGACTGGCATTCTCCTACTGGACTTTCATGATTATGATGAAGGACCCCTCTCTTTTATTCATTTTTTTGGTTTAGCCCTATCTTTTGCCTAGACCGCCCTTTTGGGGTTTTCGGTCTAGCGGGCTGCCTTAATTTTTGCCTAGGATATCTTAGCGGGCTTTTTCCTTTTTTATGAATGCCCTAACTTTTGCCTAGACCGCCCTTTGCGGGTTTTCGATCTAGCAGGCTACCCTAACTTTTGCCTAAGAATCTCCTAGCAGGCATTATTCTTTTTATTGTCATTTTTTCTTTCTCTTCTTTTTTTGAGAGATAGGAGCCTATCATATGCATGCAATGTTTGCGATATGCATCCTATAATACTATTTCAATTAATTTTTCAAAAGGATTAACCAATGTGCTTTTACTTCTGATGAGTTTCTGACGTTATGTGCTTTCGTTGACAGAATATGTTGTACTGATTTTTCCGTCTTGACTTTGTCGTGACTGAAGAATGATTGTGTTTATTGTAGAGCGACTTGCCATGGCAGTGCGCCCCTCCCTTTTCTTGGGGGTGTCAATCCTCCTATTGATCACTATCTCCACATTTCCCTACTAATTACTAGAATGTCGTAGTGTTAAGGGTCAAGAGAAGAGAAAGAAGAGGATATTTAATTCAAAGGCTTGTGTTTTAGAATTGTTTTATTTTAACAAAAAATGGTTTTTGTAAGCACGGCTAGCCAAGGTTGGTTAGAGTGTTTAGGCTAGTTTAAACAACGTTTTGTTTATGGAGTGGCGTCTTATTCTATGGCGCTTGTTATGACTGATTGACTTCCCTAGTCTGCCCTTTGGGTTTTCAGCTTAGGATGTTGTGTTTTGTTTTGTCCTAACTTTTGTCTAGGTTTCTTTTTTCTTGCTTTGGAAACCTATCGCACTTTATTTTGTAACCCTAATTTTTGCCTAGGCTACCCTTTATGGTTGTTCAGGTTTCCTAGCGGGTTTACCCTAACTTTTGTGTAGCCCCCTTTTGTGGGTTTCCTACCGGGTATCTTGCCTTTTCTTTTGGGCCTTTGGCTTTGTCGCCGCCTTCCGTTCCGACGTCCAGGGACATCTCGAACGTTTATGCGAGCGGTCGCGAAAAGATGGTTTAGACTCGCGATTTATGTTAAAATTATGTTCATTGCTTCCGAGGTGCTCAACAACTGAACTATCCTCTAATAAAAGCAAGGTTTTCGAAAAAAAGGTTCTTTTGGAGTCGCCACCAATGTTTTGACCATAAACATTGGAAAAGGATAAAAAGGCGTTGATTTTAATAAAAACCAAACTTGGTCATTATAACCAGAGTTAGGTAAGGGAGTTAATTACGTGTGGGGAAGGTGTTAGCACCCCACAACGCCCCTCTCGGGTCCCCTATGATGGATTAATTCATTTAAGTGAAGATTACAAGAAATTACGCGATTACCCTATTTTATTGCATAATGTTAAAAATGGTTATCTACATGACTTTATTTACTATTGCATACAGAAAGCAATAAATAAAAATAGTAAAAGAGAAGAGAATTGAACAGAACCTCCGTAGCAAGCTTTGTATTGCGAATCTTTAATCGTGAGGATGCGTTTTGGCAATCCTTCGCTCTACAAAGACTCTCCTCTCCGAATACAACACTAACTCTACTAAATTTTACAGAAGAATCGAATGTTGGAATGTAATTCCTTAACTGATTGTTACCTTTTAAAGGCAATCAGAGAGTTCATTCGAAGAGGGAAGAGAATAGACAAGTACTGGGAGTTGTCTGGTGTGTGAAACAGTGGCAAATGAGCCTCCTATTTATAGTTTTTCGCTGCCTGACCATTTGAGACGCCCCTCTGGGTTGGGACGGCCGTCTGGGTTGGGACGGTCGTCCCAACTGCATCTTTTACACATGCTGGGACCCCCTGAAATCTGGGACTGGCAGTCTCACTTGGGACGGCCGTCCCACTTGGCCAGGGAATGTTGGGACGGCCATCTCGACTTTGGGACGGCCGTCTCGACCTGTTTTGGCCAGCCTTTGTGTTTTGGGACCCCTGGGAAGCTTTCCTTTCTTTATTCGGACGTCGTTTGATGCCTATAGACGCCCGTTGAAGCTTTATCCTCATATAGGAAGTCTTCTTGGCCTTTATTGAGATGTCAGGCGAGCTTTATCTTGTTGTAGGAAGTCTCTTTAGCCTTTATTGAGAGACCGGGCAAAATTAGGGGTCTACAGCTGCCCCCCTTCACCTGCCTGGCTAATTTGTTGGCCTAATATGCCGACAAGATTAGTTGGTAGGGGAAGGAGTTAACCCTTTTGCCCGGTTATCCTTCATATGCTTCTTTGCTGATCCTCCAGATGATAAATATTTTTGATAGGTACCAACCCCTATCTGGTTTGAGCCTTTCTTTATAAGGCTCTGGTGAGTACTTACCCTCACCCGGTATGAGTTCGCATTTTGCTAAACTCTTATGGGTAGTTACTTCCGAAGTGCTCAACACTGAACTATCCTCTAATAGAAGCAAGGTCTTTGCAACCCGTTTTTGTAATGCTTAGGCAAGTATTTTACTCCGCCTAATGCATTCTGCTAAGTTTTGATGAGTACCTACCCTCATCCAGTATAAACATTATTTTATAAGGTTCTGGTGGGTACCTACCCCCACCCGGTACGAATCTGCATTTTGCTAGATTCTGATAAGTACCTACCCTCATCCGGTATAAACCTTATTTTATAAGGTTCTGGTGGGTACCTACCCCCACCCGGTACGAACCCCGTTTTGCAAGGCTCTGATGGGTACCTACCCCCACCCGGTACGAACCCCGTTCTGCAAGGCTCTGATGGGTACCTACCCCCACCTGGTACGAATCTGCATTTTTACTAGATTCTGATGAGTACCTACCCTCATCCGGTATAAACCTTATTTTATAAGGTTTTGGTGGGTACCTACCCCTACCCGGTACGAACCCCATTTTGCAAGGTTCTGATGGGTACCTACCCCCACCCGGTACGAACCCTGTTCTGCAAGGCTCTGATGGGTACCTACCCCCACCCGGTACGAACCCCGTTCTGCAAGGCTCTGATGGGTACCTACCCCCACCCGGTACGAACCCCGTTCTACAAGGCTCTGATGGGTACCTACCCCCACCCAGTACGAACCCCGTTACGTAAGGCTCTTGTGGGTACCTACCCCCACCCGGTACGAACCCCGTTCTGCAAGGCTCGATGGGTACCTACCCCCACCCGGTACAAACCCCGTTCCGCAAGGCTCTTGTGGGTACCTACCCCCACCCGGTACGAACCCCATTCCGCAAGGCTCCGATGGGTACCTACCCCCACCCGGTACGAACCCCGTTCCGCAAGGCTCTTGTGGGTACCTACCCCCACCCGGTACGAACCCCGTTCTACAAGGCTCGATGGGTACCTACCCCCACCCGGTACGAACCCCGTTACGCAAGGTTCCGGTGGGTACCTACCCCCACCCGGTACGAACCCCGTTCCGCAAGGCTCTTGTGGGTACCTACCCCACCCGATACGAACCCCGTTACGCAATGCTCGATGGGTACCTACCCCCACCGGTACGAACCCCGTTCCGCAAGGCTCTTGTGGGTACCTACCCCCACCCGGTACGAACCCCGTTCGCAAGGCTCGATGGGTACCTACCCCCACCTGGTACGAACCCCGTTCTGCAAGGTTCTGGATAAGCCCCGTTCTGCAAGGCTTTTAGGATGACTTTTTGATAGTCAATCCCGTGATCATCTGGTTTTGGAGATGTGTTGGCGACTTATTGTTTCTGTTCATGCGCCCATTCAGTGGGGAATATTTGATTTGACTTTTCTGTTAGTCGCCCGGTTTTACTGGGGATTCTTTGTTTTTGGCTTTTCCTGTTTAGCCATCCGGTTTTGTCGGGGATTTCTGATTTTTGGCTTTTCTGTTTAGCCATCCGATTTTATCGGGGATTTCTAATTTTTGGCTTTTCTGTTTAGCCATCCGGTTTTACCGGGGATTTCATTTTTTGGCTTTTTCATTTAGCCATCCGGCTTTGCCGGGGATTCTTTGTTGGTTGCCTCTTATTTAGGCAGGAATCCATTGGGGATTTTTGGTTTGATTGTGCCTCTTGATTAGGCAGATGCTTCAATAGTGTTTGAAGTCTTTATACTTTTTGTTTTTCGCCTCTGAATAGGCTGATGTTCTACTTGAGGATATTTGTTCTTGATAATACCTCTGAGTAGGCGGATGCTTTTTGAAAGCTTTGTGCTTGTATTGCCTCTTGCATAGGTTGATTTCCCATTTCTTGGGGATATCGGCTCTTTGCTTGCCTTTGAGTAGGCATAGGCATTCTTGGGAGTGAAATTTTGCCTTTCACTGGGGATATTCATATTGGGTGTTATAGGCGATTAACTCCCTGAGGATATGAATTTGTAGTTTGCCTTTTGCTAGTAGGCCCGCTGGGGATTTTTTGTAATCCACCAGGGATTTGGTTGTTTTCCGAGATCTATTTTGGATTGCCCCCTAGGGAGGGATGGAGTTTTTGACTCCTTTGTTTTGAGCTGGCTTTGTCTATGCTCTTATTCCTGCTGGGGAATGGGTTTATATGTTTTTCTCGCGATTTGTATCTTTTTTTCGCGATTTGATTTTTACATATGTGCGCCTTTTTATGCACATTGGCTTTTTCTTCAGTTGAAAAGATATATATTTTTTCTCTTTTCTTTTTCTTTGCAATCCCTGGGGAATTTTCTTTTCTTGGGGGATCTAATCCTTGATTTGAATTTTTTTATGATGATAGAGTCTTGGCTCCTGACTTTTGTGAAGCTCTTTATTAAGCGGAATGAAGAAATTTTCTTCTTTTTGTCTTTTTGTATACTTTTCTTGATATGCTCCTACTTGGAGATTTTTATTTGGCCTTTTTCGTTGTGGCCTCTATTGGGGAATGAAAGTTTTTCTTTTCTTTCTTTTTGTTGCCCCTTGGTGATATGGAGGATTTGACTCCGCCTTTTCTTTGATGAATTCTTGTGTAGTCCTTATTCTCTTTATTCTCCTTTGGGGAAGTGGCGGAGATTCTGGATGAGTGTGCTCGATGACTCATGTGGTGATGTCGTTGAGTCGTGAGGTAGTCTTTTTATTTTGCCTCTGGAGTAGGCAAAGATCCTCTTGGGGATGATCAAGCCTTTCCGTTTGGCTTTTTCATGTTGATGGCTCCCTTCTTTTTAGATGGAAGGATGTTGATTGAAATTTCAAATGACTCTGTTTGACGACTCATGTGGTGGTGCTGAGTCATGAAGTAATTTTTGTTTTGCCTTTGGAGTAGGCAAGGATCCGCTTGGGGATCATCAAGCCTTTCCGTTGGCCTCTTTTTTCGATGTACCTTCTTTTATTGATGTAGAAGGTTAGAGCTATTTTTCCAGAAGCTCTTTATTCTGCTGGAATAGTTTTGATTTTGCCTTTTTCTCTCGCGATTTTGATCTTTATCGCGAGTTATTTGAAATCTGGCTTTTTAATATATCACGTGTGCCTTTTATTTTATAATTTTTGTACACGTGGGCTTTTGGAATGTGAACAGAAATAACAATGTTTTATTCATTACTTCTCTTTTTTTTTGTGTGATACATTCAAACATTTTCAAGTTACTAGAAAATATTTAAAAGGAAATTATCTCCTAATCATCTGCCTCTGGACTAGAATGGGCAGATGGTGCTGGTGAAGGGATGCGGCGGAGCAGGCGGCGCTGGAACCTTGCCTGGGTCTGGACCAAATTCTCTATATGTCGGTCCGTCTTGTCTTGCCTCATGGTCAGCTGACTGAACTGCTGCCGTATGAACTGGAACTCTCCTTCCATATAGGTGTGCTCGTCATCTATCCGTCGGTACAAGCCGGCAAAGTCTGGATCATATGACTGCTGCTGCGATTCTGAAGTCGCAGGGATGTCCTGAGGCATGTCGAAATTGCGCATATCCAGCGAAATCGAGATTATGGGGTTTAAGATAAACCCTGATCCCTGTCAGCTAAGGATGTTCATATGAACCAGCATTCCTCCGCTAATCGGCTCTGGCTGGAGGCTAGCTGGGAGGTCTTCCCCATCAGTGCATCCCCAATATTCAGCTAAAGGGGTGAGAAAGGGAGCTACCATGATGGCTCCTGCTGAATCGCGGGTTCCGTAATCTTTAACGGCTTTCAGGAAGGCGTATCCTGGGTTGCATCGCAGCCTTTGATGCATACAGTAAACAATGAAGAGGTCAGCCAGCGTTACCTTCCCTTGGCTCTCCTTTCGGCTGTGTATAGTCCTAGCTAGCAATTTATGGCATATGCGGAGCGGAGGAGAGAAAGCTGCACCCTTCAGGTTTGACGGCAGGGTGTGAGCTCCAGTGATTTCTCTCCACATGCTAGTGGTGGTGAGAGCAGCAGGTTTTTCCAGATATGCGGATCGATATTCTGGTGTTCTTGTGTCTACTCGTTGGCAGAAACCCATTATGACATTAAAGTCATCCAGAATAGTGGTCCGGTAGGCTCCATCCATCCAGTAGGAAACGGCCTGAGTCGGTGGAACTCTGGGAATTGCGGATGGCATTTCCGCCATGTTGACGGAGGCGAGAAATTCCAGTGTAGCAGTGCGGTGGATCCGAGTAGGTGGCTCACGGAGCAGAAAGTCCCATCCTATGTTGTGGATGAACCTTCTGACATCTTGATCCCAGCCAAATGTAGCTAGGATTTCAAAATCCAACCGCAGTGTAGGATGCCAGGAAAATTGCTGGATATTTGCCAGTCGTTGTTGATGTGATTCTACTAGTAGGGCGTTAGTAGTAGGAGTTCCTCTAGCAGGGTTTCTAGTGCGTTTTCTCCTAGATGAGGCTTCTCCATGCTCCATTGTATGTAGTACTCACTTAAGAATGCTAGAAGTGTGTAAAAAGGGAAGAGAAGCAAGGTAGAATGCTTGGAATGAGGTGCCAAAGCCAAGATCCGTGCCCAGCATATATAGGAGGCGCCAGGAGGTTTGGGACGGCCGTCTGGGTTGGGACGGTCGTCCCAATTGAAATTTCCCTTCATGGGCCATCAGCTGAAAAGTGGGACGGCCGTCCCACCTAGGACGCGCGTCTCAACTGAAAATGGGAATTTGGGACGACCGTCTCGACTTTGGGACGGCCGTCTCGAGCTTCCTGAGTGGATTTTTTGATTTTTTTGTTCAGAAAAAGGATAGGACTCCATTCATTGATGTTTTAATGCATGTAATGTTTCATGGTATGCATCCTATGATCTATTTCAGTTAATATTTCGAAAGTTTTAACTGATGTGCTTTGACTTCGGGCGCATTCTTGTTGTTGTACCTTTCCGTTATCATGCTTCTTCTGATTAACAAGCTTGGTTGTACCTGATTTGCCGTCTTGGACTTTTCTTGCTATAGCCGAAGAGTAATCTGTTGTTCATAGGGTAACTGCCATATCAATGCCTCCCTTCCTTTCCTTAGGGATTTCAACCTTCCTATTGATCACTATATTTCCACATTCCCCTTATTACTTGAATGCTTTATAGTGAAATGGTCAAGAGAAGAGAAAGAAAAGGATTTACAACAAGGGCTTGTGTTTTAGAGGGATATTTTTCGTAATAGAGGTTTCTGTAAGAATGGCTAGCCAAGGTTGGTTTGTGTTTAGGCTAGTTTAGGTAAACGTTTCGTTCTTATGATGTGGCGTCTTTACTTTACTGATTTGTGGCGCCTTTTTGTGATCGATTAGCTTTCCTAGCCCGCCCTTTCGGGTTTTCAGCCTAGGATGTTATGCTTATGTCCTAACTTTTGTCTAGGTTTCCCTTTCTTATTTATTTTTTAGGAATACCTAGCGGACTTTTTGTAACCCTAACTTTTGCCCAGGTTACCCTTTATTATTGTTCGGGTCTCCTGCCGGGTTTACCCTATCTTTTGCGCAGCCCCCTTTTGTGGGTTTCCTGCCGGGTATTTTGCCCTTTTATTTTCTTGTCTTGGCCTTTGGCCTTGACGGACTCTCCTTTTTTGTATATATGTATTATTTTTTTTATTTTTATTTTGCATAACATTGTCGAAACTTGATTTTATCGAGATAAATTTTATCCGTGTTTCTAGTTAATCAATCATATTTGACTTTGCTTTATGACGCTTTGATTGTTCTGACGCATTTGGAACAAAACGTCTATCTAAACCTTGTTTATTAAAAATGGGGTATAGACAGATTTAGCGAGAAAAGAAGCAGATAGTAAGAATAGCATTCTTTTTGTAATTTTGGGGAAATGTGTGCCCTAGAGATGCTCAGGATCCGGGCATACCCCGAGGAGTGATCTCTAATAGTCACTAGGTTTACATCCCTTAGAATTGGAAGAAGGACACCTAATGACTAACGCTACCCTTTGCGCTAATATCCCTCCTTTTCGGAATATCGTCTTTGAGGGATAAGGCTTCCCTGTTTTTCGTATGGTTTGATCTTTCGTGGGGTCGTACCCTAAACCATATTTTAAAGGATTATCTTTGAAATCCGGTGGCTCTTTTATTCCTTGAGTATTCTTTCCGAGCCCCTGTCCTGGGCGATATCCATATCTTTTCATCATATGGACCACCTTTGTATTACTGGGAAGTCTTTCTATGTTGGCAATTTCGAGCGCTTGAAAAGATGTCTCAAGAGCCTCTTCAGCCGCATCCACATATGGTTGGACAGACGGTTTGCTGATTAGAAAGTCTTCTTCAGCTTGAACTGTGACGAGTTTATCATTTGTCACAAACTTGACTTTCTGGTGGAGCGTTGAAGGTATTGCCTTAGCGCTATGAATCCAAGGTCTACCAAGGAGACAACTATATGCCGGCGTGATATCCATCACGTGGAAGTCTATGTTAAAGATAGTAGGGCCAATTTGAATTGGTAGACTAATTTCTCCTACTACTTCACGTCTTGATCCATCAAAGGCTCGAACAATTGTATTACTCGGGCGCATGTGGGTTCCTTGCACTGTTATCTTGTCAAGTGTGCCCTTAGGCATGACATTTAAGGATGAACCATTATCCACCAGAACTTTGGAAATGAGATATTCCTTGCATTTGACATAAATATGCAAGGGCTTGTTGTGATTTTACCCTTCTAAAGGGAGTTCTTCATTTGTGAAGGTAAGATGATTATTGGCTATAATGTTACCAATAATTCCTTCAAATTTGTCCTGGGATATTGCATGTGGGACGAATGATTCATTCAAAACTTTTAACAGTGTGTTTCGATGCGGTTCCGAACTCATTATGAGTGATAACAAGGTTATCTTTGCAGGAGTGCGATTCAATTGATCAATGATGGAGTACTCGCTTTGTCTTATGTACTGGAGTAATTCATTTCTCTCCTCCTTGGATTCTTTTTCCTCTTCAGCTTTATCTTTTGCCTTATCTTTAGGAATGTTATCTTGTAATTCCTTGGGGGAATATATTCTTCCGCTTCTCGTCATGCCCCCAATACCGGCTATGTTGGAGATATTTTGATTAACTGATGATTCTTCCGAGTATCTCCAAGGTACAGACTTTATTTGATGAATAAGGGAAAGGACGAGGCATGAATAAACGTCATGGGCGTTATTGCCTCTTCCCTTTTATCGATTAGAATAACCAACGGTGCTTGTTTATTATCATCTTTGGGTCTATCGACCGTTGTAGAGATTTTGATGACGAAAGGCTTCTTTTCCATTTATTCTGATTTGCGGAAAGCACATCAATTAATCCTTCCTTTTTATTATCTTTGTTATTAAAATGAGGGGGGATGTATGAATGTATGCAACTTATGAATGCAATAGACAGTTTAAGAAAAAAAACTTTTTATTTCAACTAGAAAGTGTTTATCCTTCTATACAATGCTTTGAAGCAAGTGTTGACAAAAACGGAGAAGCTTGAAGAATCCTATGGGTAAATTAGGCTTTCTTCGTAATTCATCTTCAGCTGTTCTCACATGATTTCTAAGCGTCTTGATTTGCTCATGTACCGCCTAGCTCATATCTTCACTATATCGACGAGCCTCTTTTATCTTTTCTTCTTGATGAACGATCAAGGCATGTTGTTGGTCAGACCTCTCTATTACTTGGTCTCTTTCACGAAGTAATTGACCATACTGAGCTAATCCATCTCTTTCTTTATCATGTAGCTCCTCTAGGTCTTCTCTGTATTTTTCAGCGGTTTCCCACCACTTTTGTGCTTCTGACCGAGTTTCTGCTAGGTCATCCTGTATTAACTTGATCGTTTTTGCCTGTTCTACAAGCGCACTCTCAAGATGTGCTATTTCGTCACTCATGTCTCGGAATAGACTATCTTGTTCGAGCCTCGGAATTTTCAGTGCTTGTTTAGTCTCTTCTTGATAATCAGCACAATCATTCTTAAGGCGCTCTATTTCATGGTCCTTCTTTTTACATTGCCTTTTTAGACCATCTATTGTAAGGGTTGCTTCTTGCTCTTTTTCTTCGAAGGCCCTTAGCTGAGCTTCCATGACTTCTACCCTTTTATTTAAGGCATTGACCTGCAATTGTAGCTCTTCATTGACTAATGTTGTCGTGAATGTAGCAGATGGTTGGGGTATCCTTCTACTCTTCCTCCATTCTTCATATTCATGGGACGTAGATACCTGAACCTTTCCAAGTTCTTTATCCCCTATATAGACTGGTTTTTCCCATGCTTTCTGGACAGCGGATACTTCTTCAAAGCTATGGGAGTAATGGCATAGACTCAGCCCTCTGAGCTCTTCTTGAGTTGGCACAGTCTGGGTTCTCATGAGTTGTCTCATAGCTATCTTAGGAGAGTAAGCTATACAACCCCTGAGGCCTAGTAGTGGTATGCTCAGGTAATCTCCGCATCGTACAAGAATATAACCGGGTCGGAACCAAGGGCAAACCCATGATACATGCTCTATGTTCCAATTTTCTAACTTGGTTTTCCATTCTAAGGCTTGACGGTGCTGAAGAGGAATTTTTGCAAAACTTTTTAAAGGATCAGGGAATATGCCCATGTGGCTTGAAGCGTAGAAGTGAGTGACGCCCCATACATATAGTAATGAAGTGCAACATCTAAGTGTTTTCCCTTGTTTCTGTCGGAAAAAATCTACTGAAAGCAGGGTATCAGCAAGAATTGCAGGTATAGGACTCTTAGAGTATACATCCCAGGCAAAGAATGCATCTATTGCAGCATGATCCACAATGTTCACATGAAATGAGAATAATATGATTCCGAACATTGCCAATGCTAGAGTTTTGTTGAAGGTAGACCAATCTTTCTTTTTAGCCAAAGAGATTAAGTGGTCTTCTATTATGGACATTTTCCAACCTCAGATGTTCCCTTTTCCCTCTAGGATGGATTGATGAGGAGGCAGTTGTATGATAGTAGCAACCTTACTCACGGTCACATATACTCCTGGGCATACATAGACCCCGACTGATTGAGGCCATCTAACCATGAGTTCATATTCTTCTAAGGTTGGTACTAAGTCAAACTGCGAAAACTCAAAGCAGTGTAGATCGGGATTCCAGAAGTGGACCAATGCTCTAACAAAGATTGGATCGATGCTGATTTTCAGAAGGTCAATAATTCTTCCATAAGATTTCTCAAAATTGGCACTGACCTCTGGCGGCATATATGTACTCAACTGCCTTAACTTCTCTACACGGCATAGAAGGATTTCCACTTTCTTTAACTGTCTATTACTGGATCCCTCCATTATCTAAAAGAAATGAAAATGCATGATATGAGGATGAGTCTTTGTAAATGCATGCATGTAAGTGTTTGTTTTTCTAAGTATTATCATGTTTTATTCTTAATATGATACATGGTAATACTTGGTTTTTCTTAAAAAGAAAACTATCTATATGGATGTTTATGGATTTTGATGAAGAGAGTCCTATTTTCTTCTCTTATTTTTATGAACAAAGGTTGTATGAATTATAAGACCTTTATCAAGAATCTTTTTATTGTAAAAGGCATTTTTATGGCTCTAATTTGTTTTTATATTTTTTATGACCCTTTATCTCTTCTGTCGGTCAACGTGACTACTTAGCTTACAAAGAACCTGAAACCAGGCTAGCTTAACTGAAGATTGTCCGAGATAAAGTTGGTTTATCTTATCACTTTTATGATTTTTAGGGTTTTTCACTATTTTTGTTTGTTGTATGATTACCCTATGCTAATGCATCAATACAAATGCAGCAAACGAATGCACACACAATTCATACATCCACGAGCAGAGTCACGCTTATTTAATCACGAGGTAGGGTTTTCCTGCAGAAACGTGCTTGGTTTAGGTGGTTCTAAACTGTTCTCACCAAGGCTAAAGGTCCCCAAGGTGCCCCCATTATAAGGACCTCTCAATCTCTCAATCCTCGGGTCATGCACGGAACTCCGTGTCAACATCCTTAGACCAAAAGAAGAGAGTTATCACCTTGAGTTGGTGGTTTCCGACAATGGTTGTAGCCCCGTGTGCCAACAAGCCGGTCGTATCTGCCACCCACTCCCTATAGGTATTCACTCTTGCCCCCGGGTATAGAGGGACTGTTGTGTGCAAGGGTTTTTGTGTGCAATTTATATTTCAGACAATTGGCAGAAAATAATCATACAGCAGTTATTAAAGCCATACAATATAACATACGGAAGAGGGTAAAGGCGTAATTTCAAATCTTTACTTAGTTTGAATTTATCCGTCACTAAATGGGATCAACTCTCTAGCTTCCCCAGTGGAGTCGCCATCTGTCGTCACCGTCTGTTCTAACGTCCAGGGACATCTCGAACGTTTATGCGAGCGGTCGCGAAAAGATGGTTTAGACTCACGTTTTATGTTAAAATTATGTTCATTGCTTCCGAGGTGCTCAACAACTGAACTATCCTCTAATAAAAGCAAGGTTTTCGAAAAAAAGGTTCTTTTGGAGTCGCCAACAATGTTTTGACCATAAACATTGGAAAAGGATAAAAAGGCGTTGATTTTAATAAAAACCAAACTTGGCCATTATAACCAGAGTTAGGTAAGGGAGTTAATTACGTGTGGAGAAGGTGTTAGCACCCCACAACGCCCCTTTCAGGTTCCCTATGACGGATTAATTCATTTGAGTGAAGATTACAAGAAATTACGCGATTACCCTATTTTATTGCATAATGTTAAAAATGGTTATCTACATGACTTTATTTACTATTGCATACAGAAAGCAATAAATAAAAATAGTAAAAGAGAAGAGAATTGAACAGAACCTCCGTAGCAAGCTTTGTATTGCGAATCTTTAATCGTGAGGATGCGTTTTGGCAATCCTTCGCTCTACAAAGACTCTCCTCTCCGAATACAACACTGACTCTACTAAATTTTACAGAAGAATCGAATGTTGGAATGTAATTCCTTAACTGATTGTTACCTTTTAAAGGCAATCAGAGAGTTCATTCGAAGAGGGAAGAGAATAGACAAGTACTGGGAGTTTTCTGGTGTGTGAAACAGTGGCAAATGAGCCTCCTATTTATAGTTTTTCGCTGCCTGACCATTTGAGACGCCCCTCTGGGTTGGGACGGCCGTCTGGGTTGGGACGACCGTCCCAACTGCATCTTTTACACATGCTAGGACCCCCTGAAAGTTGGGACTGGCAGTCTCACTTGGGATGGCCGTCCCACTTGGCCAGGGAAGGTTGGGACGGCCGTCTCGACTTTGGGACGGCCGTCTCGACCTATTTTGGCCAGCCTTTGTGTTCTGGGACCCCTGGGAAGCTTTCCTTTCTTTATTCGGACGTCGGTTGATGCCTATAGACGCCCATTGAAGCTTTATCCTCATATAGGAAGTCTTCTTGGCCTTTATTGAGATGTCAGACGAGCTTTATCTTGTTGTAGGAAGTCTCTTTAGCCTTTATTGAGAGACCGGGCAAAATTAGGGGTCTACAGGCTTCTATGGGCTTCTTTTGATTTTCGTTTTCTTTTTGCACAACATTGGCGAAACACGGCTTTATTTATGACGAGGTAAAACTTTATTTTGTGTTTCTAGTCAATCAGTGGTGATGAGTGGTTTGATTATTTTGACGATGGCGCATTTTGACGCATTTTTGAAACGTTTGTTTAAACATGGTTATTAATGAGGTTTAGACATTAATAGCAAGAAGAGAAGCAGATAGTAAGAATGACATTCTTTGTAATTAATAGGGAAATGTGTGCCCTACAATGCTCGGGGGTTAGGCTAGCCCCGAGGAGTAATCTCTAATAGTCATTGGATTTACAAACCCTAAGAATCAGAAGGAGAACACCTAATGACTAAAGTCACTTTTGACGCTTGAACCCCTCTATATGGGAAAATCTGATTCAAGGTGCGGAGGGGAGACTTCCCTTTTCTCCGTGCAGCTTGATCCTTTGTATTCAAAGGATTATCTTTAAAATCTGGTGGCTCCCTTATTCCTTGAGAGTTTCTAATGAGCCCTTGGTTTGGGCGATATCCATATTTTCTCATCATGTGGGTCACCTTCATATTGTTGGGGAAGTCTTTTTGACAAAAGATATTTCAATGGTCCTTTTCAATCGCATCCATCCAAGGTAGGGCAAATGATTTGCTGATCCGAATGTCGTCTTTAGCTCGAACCGTGACCAGTTTATCGCCTACCGTGAGTTTGTCTCTTTGGTGGAGCATTGAAAGAATTGCCTTAGCATCGTGAATCCAAAGTCTATTCAATTTCCTCTTTGGATTATGTTTTTCTTCGATCTTATTATTTTTCCTTTATTTGTAGGAGCGTCATCTTACAGCCCCTTGGGGGAATAGATTCTTTCACTTCTAATCTTGCCCCCGAATGTCGGCTATGCTGGAGATATCTTCATTGATAGACGATGTTTTTGCATATCTCCATGGTACAACTTTTTTGACGTGGGAGGCATGAACAAACGCGATGACATCCTTGCCCCCTGTAGACCCTAAATCTTGCCCGGCCTCAGAATAAAGTCAGAAAGCATCCTATTTGAAGACGGCCGAAGCTTAACAAGTCATTAGGAGAGACTATTAGGCTCCCGTACCAAGATAGGAAGGTTTTTTGGCCCGAAAATAAAGTTTCTCGCCCTGAAGGGACGAGACCGCCGTCTGGAAGGACCAGACCGCCGTCTCGTCTCAACGCCAGGACGAGACCGCCGTCTCGATTGTCCATACGGCGGTCTCGTCTCCTGCAAAGGTCGAGACGGCGGTCTGGATTTTCAGGACGGCGGTCTCGATTCCTGCAAAAGGTTGAGACAGCGGTCTGGATTTTCCAGACGGCGGTCTCGATTCCTGCAAAGGTCGAGACGGCGGTCTAGATTTTCCAGACGGCGGTCTCGATTCCTGCCTAGTCGAGACGGCGGTCTGGATTATCCAGACGGCGATCTCGACTCTCTGCCATGAATGAGACGGCGGTCTCGACCTTGTCAGAGGAAACGGCGGTCTCGACCTGTCAGGCGCGAAAAACTATAAATAGGGGTCCTCCCCCCCTCATTTCCACACAGAATCAACATAGCTCTCCCTTCTCTCTAGACTTTCTCTCTCTAAGAATCCCTCTGAGGCATTTCCGGAGTTTTTGAGTGTCTCTAGGCATAAACTGAGCGTTCTCAATCTCCTTTAGAATCCCTCCGAGGCATTTCCGGAGTTTCTGAGAGTTGTAGAGTGAAGGGTTGCCAAAACGCACCCTCTCTTTTAAAATATAAAAGCTTGCTTTGGAGGTGCATATTCTCCCTCTCTATTTTTATTACTGCCATTTAAATTACGCAATAGAAGTTAGGGCCATGTAGTCATAAACTTAAATTCCGCATAATAAAAGGGTAAAAGCGCATTTTTCCAGTTTAATTATTTATTCAACATAGTCGGCCTATCATAGGGAACCCGAAAGGGGCGTCGTAAAGGAACTAACACTTCCTTTACACGTAACTAACTCCCTTACCCAACTCTGGTTCTAATGACCAAAGTTGGTTTTCGAAAACCAACGCCTTTTTAAAACCCCTTTTTCGATGTTTATGGTAAAAATATCGGTGGTGACTCCATAGAACCCAAATTAAATAAGTCCCTGGGTTAGCCCCGTTATCGGACAACCCAGGGATACTTTCGAAAACCTCGCCCCTAGGTTAGCCCGGTTATCGGACAACCTAAAGGCGTTGTAACCACCAATAAAAAACGCAAAAATAAAGAGGATCGAAAAAACCATCGCGTCGCTCCGACCGCCCCCTTTTGGGGAGGCGGCAACAGATGGCGACTTCACTGGGGAAGCCTAGAGAGTTGATCCCATTTAGTGATGGGCCGGCTTAAAAATAATTAAACCAAGAAAATAGCGCTTTTACCCTACCTTGTATTATAATATGCTTTATTGTTTGGCTTTCAAATAACTGTTGCTTGTTTATACTTACGCAATTGATTGAAATATAAATTGCACACAAAACCCTTGCACACTATAGTTCCCTCTATACCGGGGGCAAGTGAGAAAACCATAGGGAGTGGGTGGCGAGTACGGTTCGTCTGCGGTTAGGGCCTTGTGCCCACCAGTGTGATCGGAAACCACCACTCAAGGTGATAACCTTCCTCTTTTGGCAACAAGACCGACTCCGGCCTTAGTGCTGAGCATGGTTGGACGAGCTGGAGAGTGGGGACCCTATAATGGGGGCACCTTGGGGGCCTTAGCCTGGTGAGAACAGTTAGAACCTACCCTAACCAATGCACCTTTCTGCAGGAAAACCCTACCTCGTGATAAAAACGAAGTCTTGCCTGTTCAGGGATGACCGAATTGTGTGTGCATATGATTGTTGCATTTGTATGTTGCATAGCATAAACAAACAACAAAACAAAATCACCAAAAAATAATTTTACAATAAACACCCTTATCTCGGACAGTCTGCCTTTTAGCTAGCCTGGTTCCAGGTTCTTTGTAAGCTAAGTAGCCACGCAGTTCCGACAGAAGAGATAAGGGACGCTAAATATTCTTTCGCATAAAGCCATATTTTATCTCGGACAGTCTGCCTTTTAGCTAGCCTAGTTTCGAGGTTCTTTGTAAGCTAAGTAGCCACGCGAGTTCAGACGAGAAGAGATAAAAGGCTATAAAAATAAACAAATAAAAATAATAAAATCCATTTTTTCAAAATTCACAAATAAGACCTGGTCCAAAAATATTGCATTCATAAAACATTCATATAGATAGTTTATTCTTTCAAAAAATACGCAAATACCATACATCATGTAGAAAAACATGATAAATAGTAAAATAAACACTCACATTCAATAAACATCATCTTCATCAAATCATACATTTTGGTTTTAGAAAATGGAGGGGACAAGTAGACAAGTGGGGAAGGTGGATATTCTCCGAAGCCATACTGAGAAGCTAGAACGGCTTAGTGCAATGATGCCACCGGAGGTCCGCGCTGATTTTGAAAAGTCCTATGGACGAATTCGGACCTCCTAAAGATCGGTGTCGATCAAGTCTTCCTCGAGGTACTGATTCACTTTTGGAACTCCGATCTGTGGTGCTTTGAATTTCCGCGAGTTCGACATGGTGCCTACTTTAGAGGAGTATGAAACAATGTTGAAATGGCCCAAGTCAGCCGGGGTCCATATCCGCCATGAGGCGTATACTCCTGCGAGCACCGGTCGCTGCCCTTATCCATCTACCGTACAGACAAAGTACCCTGATAGGAAGAGGGAACACCCGGGGATGGAGAGTATCGATGTTAGAAGACCACCTGTCCTACCTAGCTGAAAGGGCGAGTGGGTTGCCTTCAACAAAACCCCGGCACTATTAATCTTCGGAACGATCCTGTTCCCCTTCCATCTCGACACGATCGATCAAGCGCGTCATGGACGCTTTCTTCGCTTGGGACGTGAACTCGAAGAGTCCTCTGCACTGCTATTCTTGCCGACACCTTGCTATCGGTGGATTTACGCCATCGAAGCAAGGGAGAACACTCCGTCGCTGCTCTTCGTTACTTTATGTGTGGAGCATCACGCACCTTTACGCCTCCGAGTCACATGGGGATATTCCCAGACCCCTTGAGAAGCTTCTCCAAAATCCCCCTCCAACGACGCTCGACTATAGAATGGAGGGATGAGTTAGAACAAAAGGACGCCAACGAGCATATCTTGGGTCCGCCCTTGGTTCCGACCCAGCCCAGTTCTCGTCAGATGTGGGAACTACCCGAATGTACCCTTGATAGGACTCAGGGGTTGCATAGCCTACTCACCTAGAGTAGCTATGAGGCAACTCATGAGGACTCAAACTACTATCTCCCGAGGGGAACTCGGAGGGTTGTGCTTCTTTGGAGACCCATGCACAATCGCCAACTCACTAACCGTGAGGAAAGCATGGGAGAAGCCAGTCTACATGGGAGACAGAGAGCTAGGAAAAGCTCGGGTGACTGTCACCAGTGACTATGAGGCATGGAGGAGGAGAAGAGAGATGGCTCGACCATCCACCACACCCGCGCCAATCGCCAACAACGAAGAGCTGCAGGCACAAGTCAATGCCTTGACCCAGAGGGTAGAAATAATGGGAGCCCAGATACGGGCCCTTGAGGAAAAGGAACAAGCCTCTATCCTCACGATTGACGGTCTACAAAGGCAAAGCATGAAAAAGGATCATGAAATAGAACGCCTCAAGGACCAATGTGCTGACGCTAACGAACAAGCTATCCGAGCATCCAAAACTGCCAGAACCAGTTCGGATAGCCAACTACAAGAAATAACCGCCAAAACAGCACACCTTGAGGCCGAATCAGCTATGCAGGCCCAAACGATCAAGGAGTTGTCAGAAGGGCTCCTCCAGGCTCGGATAGACCTTCGCCAAGAGCGAGAGACCAACAGAAAATTGGGCAGAAGTCTCTCTGAGCTACGCCTCAAGGAAAAAAGAGGGTTGGCTCAGTACGACCAAGTACTTCAAGAGAAGGACCAAGCTGTTGCAAAGCTTGAGGAGCTACAAGCCTTGGTCGTACATCAAGAGGCAAAGATCAAAGAGGCTCAACAATACAGCGAAGAAATGAGCCAAGCGATCCACAAGCAAAGCGAAGCGCTCACTCACCATGTCCGGGAAGCCGAGAGAGAATTACAAAGAAAACAAGACCCGCCTGTGGGTTTCTTTAGGCTTTTCCGTTTTTGCCAAAAAACGCTTCGTAGTATGGAATAGGAGAATGTACACCTTCCAATGAATTAATGAAATCTTTTTCTTTATTCAACAGTTGTCTACTTGCATACATGAGCATGCATTTCCATAATTTAATTTCCCCTCCTTCACACTTAATAAATAAGATAATAAAAAGGAAGGATTAACTAACACGTCTTCCAACTCAGAAGAATGGAGAGAAAGCCACTCCTAATAAAGCTCACCCCAACGGTCGAATCATCGCAAGAGGGAAATAAACCTCGGCCGTTGGTCCTCAAGAATAAAGAAGAGGGGGCAAGGATGCCAGTGCGACTATTTATGCCACGTCCTTTCCCCTACGAGTCAAATAAAGTTGTACCGTGGAGATATGGGGAATCTTCACCAATAAAAGAAGAAATAACAAACATAACCGGCATTGGGGGCACAACTAGAAGTGGAAGAATCTACTCCCCCAAGGACACACAGGAAAATGTCCTTCAAAATAAAGGAAAAAATAAAAAGACCGAAGAAGAAAAAGAAAATAAAGAATCCAAGGAGGAGACAGAGGAATTACTCCAGTTTATAAGGCAAAGTGAGTATTCCATTATAGACCAGCTCAATCGCACACCTGCAAAGATCACATTGCTATCTTTGATAATGAGCTCGGAACCGCACCGGAACGCCCTGTTGAAGGTCTTGAGCGAGGCGCATGTACCCCATACAATATCCCAAGAAAAGGTCGAGAGGATCGTCGGTCACATTACAGCAAGCGATCACCTCACCTTCACAGAGGAAGAACTCCCCCTAGAGGGGTCAAACCACAACAAGCCCTTGCATATCTCAGTCAAGTGCAAGGAATACCTCATTGCTAAAGTTCTTGTGGATAACGGGTCGTCCCTGAACGTGATGCCCAAGTGCACCCTGGATAAGTTGACTATCCAAGGAACCCGTCTGCGCCCAAGCAGCACCATTGTTCGAGCCTTCGACGGATCAAAACGAGAAGTAGTGGGAGAGATCAATTTGCCAATCCAAGTGGGACTCACTATCTTCAACGTCGATTTCCATGTCATGGATATTACTCCAGCATACAGTTGTCTCCTCGGCAGGCCTTGGATTCATGACGCTAAGGCAGTACCTTCGACACTCCACCAGAAAGTCAAATTCGTAGTGGATGATAAACTAGTCACGGTCCAAGCAGAAGACGATATCCTGATCAGTGGACCGTCCACCCAACCTTATGTGGATGCGACTGAAGAGGCTCTTGAAACATCTTTTCAAGCGCTCGAAATTGCCAGTATAGAGCGACTTCCCAGAAATACAAAGGTAGCCTGCATGATGTTGAAACATGGCTACCATCCTGGCCAAGGACCAGGGGCGGATTCCCAAGGAATGAGGGAACCCCCGAATTCAAAGACAATCCTCACAAGTATGGCCTAGGATATAACCCTTTCAAGGGCCGAGCGGGAAAAGCAAAGGGAAGTCCCCCTCCGCACACTCAAGCAGATTTTCCGAAGTGGAGGGGTGCAAGCGTCAAGAGCCACTCTAGTCATTAGGAAATCTTTTTCTTTGTTTAAGGGATGTAAACCCCATGATTGTTAGAGATTATCCCCGGGGCGAGCCCGACCCCGGGCATTTTAGGGCACATATTCCCTTATTAATTAATAAAGAATGATTCTTTCTATCTGCTTCTCTTCTCTCTACTTCTGACTGGACCACATAAATAACCCTGTCTAAGTAAACATAAAAAGAAAAGAAGAATAAGAAGCGCTTCCAAATAATCAAACTATCATCATCGAGTTAGCTGATTAGAAGCACATAAAAATATGACTTCACCTAAGCCATGAAAGAAGTCACGTTTCGCCAATACTGTGAACAAAAAAAAATAATAATAAAAATAAATCCACAAAAAAAAGAAAGCCCAGAGAAGCCAAAGGCCAAAGAAAAGGGCAAATTACCCGGTAGGAAACCCACTAAGGGGGCTACACAAAAGATAGGGTCAACCCGGTAGGATACCCGAACAACAATAAAGGGTAGCCTAGGAAAAAATTAGGGTTACAAATAAAGGTCCGCTAGGATTCCTCCAAAATTTTACAAGAGAGAGAACCTAGACAAAAGATAGGGCCAACACACAGTATCCTAGTTCGAAAACCCAAAGGGCGATCTAGGGAAATCAGCTAGCTATTTAAAAAGCAATGGAAAATAAAACCAAAGAGCGCAAATACAAAAAAAAAGAAAGAGGGAAATGTTTGCTTAGACAAAGCTTAAACACCCAGGCTTAACCCTAGCCAGCCATTCTTACAAATCCTCTTATCAATAAAAATCAACCTTCTAAAACACAAACCATTGATTTTTACCCCCTTTGCTTCTTTTCTCTTGACCCTCACGACAATATTCTAATAATTAATTTGGGAATATGGAGGCGTATAGTCAACAAGAGGATTGAAATCCCTAAAGCAAGGAAAAAGGGACACTGCATGACAAAGAGTGCTCTACAAAAAGAAAAAGAAAAGAGAAAGAAAGAAACTACTCTTCGGTCACAAGAAGTCCGGTATGGTACAGCATGTACAAAAGCACAGATCAGGAGGCACTCGGCGCTACAAGACACGTCGGTTAAATCCTTCTGAAATATTAACCAAAGTAGGCATTATAGGACATCAAACATGAAAACATTTGCATGCATAAAATGTTTTTGAACCAGGTCCTATTTCTTATGCAAAAAAAATAAATAAATAAATAATTCGAGACCGTCGTCTGGATATTCTAGACTGTCGTCTCGGTTCCCTTGCAAATCGAGACCGCCGTCTCGACTTAGGCAAAGTCGAGACCGCCGTCTGGGTTATCGAGACCGCCGTCTCAATCTGTTGGCAAAACGAGACCGTCGTCTCGACTTCCCAGACGGCGGTCTCGACCTGAAGAAAAATCCTATATAAAGGGGGCGCGCTTGGGGGGTTTCCTCACAACTCTCCAAGCCTCCAAAGCCTCCAACACTCATATTTTGCTCTCCCAAGCCTTCCCCACTCAAGATGTTTAGTAGAAGTGGCTCCAGGAAGAGAAGGGCCACCGGCCGGTGCTAGCGGCTCGGCACCACCGCCACCCCCGGACCCTTCTCAACTTCAACCACAACACCAGGCCCGCCTCGGACAACCTCGAAATTACCGGTGGCATTCCCCGCTAACACTGGACTTCGGCATCTTGGCCGAGTTCGGATGGGAAGAAGACGTTCGAGCGCACATCGATAGCATCGGGTGGGGTTTTCTGCTACGGCCTCCACCCGTTCATGCGTACCCACAAGCGGTACTCGAATTTCTGGCCTCGGTCTCTCTCATTGAGATCCCCTCTATGGCCTCAGGCATGCAGCCCACCAAAATGGTCAACTATTTTATGGGTGGGCAATACCACACTACCACTTTGGAGGAATTCAATGTGTCCATTGGATTCATCCGGCCCGAAGGAGGCGTTAACTCGGGAGTACCGTGAGGCCATTTGCTCTAGGCCCACCAACCTTACCGGCTGCCGAGATGTGGCATGAGCTCACCGGAGCCACCACATTGCCCTCATTGATGAGGGGTCTGCACTCCCCCACCACTCCGCATCCGCCACAAGCTGCCGGCGGGCACCATCCATGCAAGAAAAGAGAGTCGGGGGAAGATATCCCTCCCCGACCTCTTTGTCCTCTATTGCATGCACCGAGACGGCGCTGCAATCCCGGGTACTTCCTCCCGAGGGCCCCGAAGGACTTTGGGAGTAGATCCACGGGGGCCATCCTTGTGGCTCCCCTCATCACCCCTCTAGCAGAGAGAATGGGGTGCCCCGGCCGGGAAGAGGCGGCCGCAATCTGCGACCCGAGCCCATCAACGGGCCAATGCTGGTCAGCATGGGGATGCTGATACGTCGGGGAAGTCAGTTCGCCCTACATCCCACCCTGGACTTTGAGCTGGACCTCCGGGGAATAGTGGCGATGCGAGGATACGCCCACATCTCCCGGCTCCCGGCAAACGGCAACGGCAACAACCACCACCGTACATGAAGGAATTTGCTGGCCTCCACCAACACATGAACGATCCGAGCCGGCGGTTCGGCCAAATAGCGATATGGCAAGAGCAGCGGACCCGGTGGCGCGGAGTCCAAGACGTTCGCCAACGGCCCTTTCAAGAGGGCCAAGATGAGATCCGCCAAGAGCAGCAGAGGATGCGGCAGGAGTGGACGACGTTCCAGGAAGATTACAACGATGAAGTCCAGGAACAAATCGACTTCCGCTACCACATGTATAAACATTTTCCCTACCGCACCCCTTCTGATGATGATGACTCTTAGGGTCTGTACTAGTTAAAATAAAAGTCGTTGTAATAAAATTTCCTATGAATAAAATTTTATTTCTCGCATCCTTTGCCTTCTTTTGCAAAAGCCAGCATAACAAAAAAAAATCTTAAAAAAGAAAAAGGCACACGCTCAATAAAAAGCCAAAATCCAAAATCGCGAGAAAAAAGAGATAAAACCGCGAGAAAAAGGCAGGATTAAAACAACTACCTTAACCAAACAAAATTTCGACTATCAAGCAAAAGTCGAACAAAACAAAGAAAACCCGACCAACCAGCAAGAGTCGGATAACCACCACGAAAAAACAAAAATCCCCAGCAACCAATAGAGCTGGATGAACAACAAACCAGATTTCTGGCAACCCGGATGACCATTCCAGAAAGGTCCAAACCACAAACACAGAAGTCACCCCTCAGGGAGACGGCGCATGGTCAGAATCAGTAAGCCGCCACCATTGCCAAAGGATCAGCTACCGCAAGATGGAGCATCCGGAGGCTTAACCACCAGATGGGGGTGCGTACTCATCAAGCCTTACAGAAGAGGGCTTACCAGACGGGGGTTCATACTCGTCAAACACCAGATGGGGGTGTGTACTCATCAGGCCTTACAGAAGGGGGCTTACCGGGCGGGGGTTCATACTCGTCAAACCAGATGAGGGTTCGTTCTCATCAGCCGAAGGGGTCAATTGTCACGTCAAAGGAGCATCCCAGAGGCACACAACACATCTCCCCAGAAGGTCATCCGCCGCAAAGACGGAGTATCTGAAGGGAAACCGGGCAAGAGGGTCAACTCCTTTACCCTCCAGTCGATCACCTCAGCACAAAAGGCTAGCAGTCGACTGGTCGGGAAAAGGGGGGCAGCTGTAGACCCTAAATCTTGCCCGACCTCAGAATAAAGTCAGAAAGCATCCTATTTGAAGACGGCCGAAGCTTAACAAGTCATTAGGAGAGACTATTAGGCTCCCGTACCAAGATAGGAAGGTTTTTTGGCCCGAAAATAAAGTTTCTCGCCCTGAAGGGACGAGACCGCCGTCTCGTCTCAACGCCAGGACGAGACCGCTGTCTCGATTGTCCATACGGCGGTCTCGTCTCCTGCAAAGGTTGAGACGGCGGTCTGGATTTTCCAGACGGCGGTCTCGACTCCTGCAAAGGTCAAGACGGCGGTCTGGATTTTCCAGACGGCGGTCTCGATTCCTGCCTAGTCGAGACGGCGGTCTGGATTATCCAGACGGCGGTCTCGACTCTCTGCCATGAATGAGACGGCGGTCTCGACCTTGTCAGAGGAAACGGCGGTCTCGACCTGTCAGGCGCAAAAAACTATAAATAGGGGTCCTCCCCCCCTCATTTCCACACAGAATCAACATAGCTCTCCCTTCTCTCTAGACTTTCTCTCTCTAAGAATCCCTCCGAGGCATTTCCGGAGTTTTTGAGTGTCTCTAGGCATAAACTGAGCGTTCTCAATCTCCTTTAGAATCCCTCCGAGGCATTTCCGGAGTTTCTGAGAGTTGTAGAGTGAAGGGTTGCCAAAACGCACCCTCTCTTTTAAAATATAAAAGCTTGCTTTGGAGGTGCATATTCTCCCTCTCTATTTTTATTACTGCCATTTAAATTACGCAATAGAAGCTAGGTCCATGTAGTCATAAACTTAAATTCCGCATAATAAAAGGGTAAAAGCGCATTTTTCCAGTTTAATTATTTATTCAACGTAGCTGGCCTATCATAGGGAACCCGAAAGGGGCGTCGTAAAGGAACTAACACTTCCTTTACACGTAACTAACTCCCTTACCCAACTCTGGTTCTAATGACCAAAGTTGGTTTTCGAAAACCAACGCCTTTTTAAAATCCCTTTTTCGATGTTTATGGTAAAAATATCGGTGGCGACTCCATAGAACCCAAATTAAATAAGTCCCTGGGTTAGCCCGGTTATCGGACAACCCAGGGATACTTTCGAAAACCTCGCCCCTAGGTTAGCCCGGTTATCGGACAACCTAAAGGCGTTGTAACCACCAATAAAAAACGCGAAAATAAAGAGGATCGAAAAACCCATCGCGTCGCTCCGACCGCCCCCTTTTGGGGAGGCGGCAACACCCCCTCTCCTTTATTTACTCAGATGACCAACGGTTCAGGCTTATTATCCTCCTTAGGCATATCAACCGTTGGAAAAGACTTGATGACAAAATGTTTTCTCTTCATCTTATTCCGACTCGTGGGAAGCACATCAATTAATCATTTCTTTTTATTATCTTATTATTATTAAAGTGAGAATGAATGCAATTTATGAATGCAATTTATGAATACAATAGACACTTGAAGAGATGATGAAAACAAATAATTTTATTTATTTCATCCAGACAGTGTACATTCCTCAATGCAATGTTTCGAAGTACATTTTTTTTTAGAAAAAAGTGGAGAAGCCTAAACGAACCCATAGGCAGGTTAGAATTTCTATTTATTTTCTTTTTTACTTCCCGTGCATGGCATGCGAATGCCCTAATCCTCTTTTCATGGTATTGGGGAATGTCCACTTCTTCGATTGTCTATTATTAGATGCATGTTATGAGGATGAAGTTTGGTGAATGCATGTATGCAAGTGTTTGTTTTTTCCTAAACATTATCATGTTTTATTTTCTAACATGATGTATGATAGTGTTTGGAATTTTGTGTTTTTTTTTTTTATGCGGATGAGGGCATGAAGAATACTAACCATTTTCTAGAATGCAAATTTTTTTTATTGTTTAAAACAAATGATTTATGAGATGGATATTCCTTAGAATGAATGTATTTATGCATGCACCAATACAAAAGGGCGGTAGATGTTCAAAGTGGCATAACTTTTGACTGAGATGTCCGATTTGGACGCACAGCATATCAAAACGAAACGAAAAAGGTGAGGAATCAGGTCATAAATACCCGAAGGGGATTTGGCCCAGTAATTTTCCCAAAAAATGCTTCTAAGACCCATTTTTTAGGGATTTATTAAAATGATGTGTATGCATACTTTCCTTATGCATTTATTTTTTTCTCTTGATTTTTCCACTTATGACATGATGCAATATGAATGATACAACTTTGTCAAAATTATTTTTATAAATGTTTTGATTTTGTTATTATTATTTTATTTATTTTGAATTTATTTTTTTAGCCTTTTATCTCTTCTGTCGGATCTGCGTGGCTACTTAGCTTACAAAGAACCTCGAAACCAGGCTAGCTAAAAGGCAGACTGTCCGAGATAAAATGGTTTTATTGGCGAAAGAATAATATTAGCATCCTTTATCTCTTTTGTCAGACTGCGTGGCTACTTAGCTTACAAAGAACCTGAAACCAGGCTAGCTAAAAGGCAGACTGTCCGAGATAAGGGTGTTTATTGTAAAATTTTGTTTTTATCTGTTGTTTGGTTATGCTATGCAATCAAATGCAACAAACAAATGCACATACAATTCACTCATCCACGAACAGGCGAGAAGTCGTTTTAATCACGAGGTAGGGTTTTCCTACAGAAAAGTGCATTGGCAAGGGTAGGTTCTAACTGTTCTCACCAAGGCTTAGGCCCCCAAGGTGCCCCCATTATAGGGTCCCCACTCTCCAGCCTTCCGACCATGCTTAGCACTAAGGCCATAGTCAGCCTTTGTGCCAAAAGAGGAAGGTTATCACCTTGAGTGGTGGTTTCCGATCACACTGGTGGGCACAAGACCATCACTACAGCGAACCGTACCTGCCACCCACTCCCTATAGATTTCTCACTTGCCCCCGGGTATAGAGGGAACTGTTGTGTGCAAGAGTTTGTGTACAGTTTGTATTTCAAACAATTGCGTAAATATAAACAAACAACAGTTATTAAAGCCAAGCATTAAAACATGTTATAATACAAGGTAGGGTAAAAGCGTAATTTTTTAAGTCTTTTATTTATCAAACTAGTCCATCACTAAATGGGATCAACTCTCTAGCTTCCCCATTGGAGTCGCCATCTGTCACCGCCGTCAAAAAGAGGCGGTCGAAGCGACGCGATGATTCCGACTTTCCAATTTTTGCATTTTTATGGGTGTAGTTACAACGCCTTTAGGTTGTCTGATAACTGGGCTGAACCTAGGGGCGAGATTTTCGAAAGGGCGCTCTTGGATTGTCCGATAACTGGGCTAATCCAAGAGCTAGTTTTGAAGGGTTCTCTGGAGTCGCCACCGATGTTTTTACCGGAAACATCGGAAAAGGGGTTAAAAGGCGTTGGTTTTCGAAAAACCAACTTTGGTCATTAGAACCAAAGTTGGGTAAGGGAGTTAGTTACGCGTAAAGGAAGTGTTAGTTCCTTTACGACGCCCCTTTCGGGTTCCCTATGATAGGTCAGCTTATTTAAATGATTAAACCGGAAAAATACGCTTTTACCCTTTTATTTGCGGAATTTAAAATTACGACTACATGGCCCTAGTATCTATCGCATAATTTAAATAAAGCGATAAAAGGTAAAGGAAGAAAGTAGAAACCTTCGGAGCAAGCTTTCTATTAATTCTTTTAAAAATTAGGGTGCTATGCGGCAGCCCTTCACTCTACACAGCGTCGGAAACCTCTCGAAACGCTAAAAACACTCTTAGAAACGCTCAAAAACTCCAGAAATGCTTCGGAGGGATTCTAGAGAGAGAATCTAGTGATGTGACTAGAGAGAGTGAGAGAACTGTGTGGAATGAGGGGAATGGGGGCCCTATTTATAGGGATTCGCGCCTGTCAGGTCGAGACGAGTCGTCTCGTCTGACAAGGTCGAGACGGCAGTCTCGCCAGTCGAGACGGCGGTCTCGCCTTGCAGGAATGGCGAGACGGCGGTCTCGCTATTCGCGAGTGGCGAGACGGCCGTCTCGCCAAACGAGACGGTGGTCTCGCCAATCGTGCAAGATGAGACGGCGGTCTCGACCTTAAAAGGCGAAAATCCTTATTTTTGTGCTAAAAAAACCCTCATATCCTAGTATGGGGCCTAATAGTCTCTCCTAGTGGCTTCTTAGGCTTCATCCATCTTCGAAAAGGAGGTCTTCTGGTCTTTATTATGAGGTCGCGCAAGATTTGGGGTCTACAAGCTTCTATCAATAGACCTCCACTGTTTTGTGGTACAGATTATCCATTTTAGAAAATTAGGATGAAGATCTTTATTGAATCCATCGATAGGAATGTTTGGGATGTAATTGCTAATGGTCCATTAATTACAGAAAAAGAGTGGTCTAGTTTAAATGATGAAGAAAAGAAAAAAGTTCAAAGTGATTGTACTGCTAAAAACATAATTACTTCTGCACTAAATATGGATGAGTTTTTCAGGGTCTCCCAATGCAAATCTGCCAAAGAAATGTGGGAAGTTCTTGAGGTTACTCATGAGGGAACAACTGATGTAAAAAGAGCCAGAAAGCATACTCTCATAAGAGAATATGAGTTGTTCAAAATGCAAACTGGAGAAAGTATTGTAGATGTGCAGAAGCACTTCACTCATATCATCAATCATCTAATGGGCTTAGGTAAAAATTTTGATAAAGAAGAACTAAATATTAAAGTCTTGAAATGTCTTGACAGGTCATGGCATCCCAAGGTCACAGCTATTTCAGAATCAAAAGACTTATCCGTCATGACGACAACCTCCTTGTTTGGCAAACTCAGAGAACATGAAATGGAAATTAACAGATTCAATGAGCAAGAAGTCTATGAAAAAAAAGGTAGAAGTATAGCACTCAAGGTTGAAGAAAGAAGTCAAGAATCAGAGGAGGAAAGTGAAAATCTTGGACTGCTTGTCAGGAAGTTCAACAAATTTCTCAAGAAAAAGATTCAAGATAAAGAAAAACACAAAAGGTATGAAAAGAAATCTGATTCTTTTAACTATAAATGTTATGGTTGTGGTAAGCAGGGTCATGTAAGAATGGAGTGCCCAGAAAAGAACAAATACAATGATAAGAAAGAGGAAAAAGTCAAAAGAAGAGCATATGTAGCATGGGATGATAATGATACTTCATCAACAGAAAATTCTGACAATGAAGAAGCTAACTTGTGTCTAATGGCAAGTCAAAATCATCAAACCAGCAGTGTAAGTTCTAACTCTTCTTCAAATTTGGTGAATTATAATTCATTACAAGAAGCATTTAATGAAATGCATGAAGAAACTAAGAAACTGCAAAAAGAAAATGATAGGCTAAAAGGCTTGAATAATTGGTTAGTAAATAAAGTATATTCTCTTGAAGATGAAACTGATCTTGATTTTTTAAAATTAATCCATGATAATTCTGATTGTGTATGCAATAAACCATGTAATAATTGTTCAGAATTACAAAAGAAGATTAATTTTTTATCACAAATTGTTTCAAAATTTACACAAGGTCAAGCTAATCTTGATGTTCTTCTTGGGTCACAAAAACTTATTTTTGACAAATCTGGCATTGGATTTACATCTAGCAAGAAATTCAGAAAAACAAATGTGAACAAGAAACCATACTCATCATTTGTGATTAAATGTTTTTACTGCATGAAAAAAGGTCATTCTGTGAAACATTGTAGAATTAAGAAGTATGATATTCCTAGAGGTAGAATGAAGTGGATTCCTAAATATTCATTTCAAATAACCTGATTGGACCCAGTAATTAAAAAGGGGTACCAGAAATATGCCTAATCTGTTTTGCAGGAACAAAATTTGAAAGTCCCTTGGTATTCAAAACAGCAAATTCGGTTCTGGTTTCATAAATTGAGTGTTTTAATTGATATAAAACAATTTTAATCGATTAAAATCACTTACAGAGAATACCAGAAAAGTTGTCCGTACAGTTTTAATCAATTACAATTCGAATTAATCGATTAAAATGCTCTCAAGAATTTTAGTCTAGCTGTTTTAATCGATTAAAAAGGATTTATATCAACTAAAAACACTAAAAGGTCAAATTTAATCGATTGCTTTTTCGTTTTAATCAATTAAAATTCTGTTATCATCTTATTAAACCTTTTCAGTACAAAATTAATCGATTCTTTTATGTATTAATCGATTATTTCACTGTTGCATTTTCAAACCTAGTATTAAAAATCAAATTAATAGGTCAATTTGTTGATTAATCGATTAAATTGTTCCTGAAAATTATTTTTCCAACATCCAATTGAATTTTGGTCAGCAAGTCAGAGTCAAAAATCCAAGTTTTTGTGTTAATCAAAATCTGCATAATACATTTATTGTATCTGTTGACCAAGTCAAATTTCTCTCCAAAAACAATTTAGCTGATGTACCCACTGTCCAAGAACCTGCGCCTCTGGCTTCAGTCAAGGGGACATGCACAATTAAAGCTTTTTTTTGCAGGTTTTGTCTGCAATTCAGAAAATTTGACATCCATAAATCTTCAGTTTGCTCACTTGTGTTCATTATTCTCATTCTCCATTCTCTGGATCAAATTTGTTCTCTGTTCTACTTGTACTCACGTTCCAAATCCCCTCTCTAAACTATACAACAAGATTCTTAGGAGATCTAAATCAAGGAAGAAACATAAAGGAGAATCTTCCTCTGCTGCCAATCCTGGTGGTCACTTGGAAGCATGGTTTGATGGTGATATTGGAAGAATGAACACCTTCATTACTGAGTTCAGCCAGAAGCAGATTGTAATTCCAAAGTTTATCAAATTCAAGTGGCTTGATAAGGAAGGATTTACTGGTCTGAGAAGAAAACTGAAAAGTCAAAAACTTAGAACCTTCATGGAGTTTACTGGGAACATTCAACCTGATTTGGTTCAGGTCTTTTACTCCAATTTAACAGTAAATGGTTCAACAATCAGATCTCAAGTGAAGGGAGTCAATATGGAAATTACTCCTTCTGTTTGGGAACAAATTGCTGGTCTTAAGGATAGAGGTGTCAAAGTATCTAGGGGGAACATTTCTGAAATACCTGACTTCAACAAAATACAATTTTTCAGGTCTTGCCTTAAGGATCCAAATGATTCGATAAGAATTTTAAATGCTGGAAAAATTTTACTTGAACATAGACTGCTAGCTTTCATTGTGGCATGGATGCTTACTCCAAGAGGGAGTAATCATGCTATACTTAATGAGGGAGATCTTGCCCTAATGTACTGTATTTCTAATAACATTCGGGTAAATTGGGTTTATGTGATTAAAGATCACATGTTGAAGGCAAAAAGGTTAGCAGATTACAAACTGTTGTATGCTATGTTGATTAACAATTTATTTAGATATTTTGAAGTTAATCTTACAGGAGAAAGCATAGAAACTCCTAAAGCATCAAATGAGATTGATGACTCCACTTTGAGAAAAATGGGGTATATCAAAATTGATGATGAATGGATTTCCAAAGTTGATGCTGGGATGTCCGAAGGTGAGGAAGAAGATGAAGAAGAAGATGAGCAAGGCCAAATTCCTTCCTCTCCAGCTGCTGCAGAGGTTCCTGAATACACCAGTGGTCAAGCTTCATATGAGAATATGGAGATCATTCCCTACATGGAGCAACCTGACCGTGGGACTCCTCTGTCTCAATTTGAAAGATCAATGCTTTCTCAAATGGCCACAATGCAGGAAAATCAAAGAAAGCTTATGCAAATGACATATCAACATTTCCAGCAGACCAACAATCAGTTCACAAATCTTGGACACCAGATTGCTGATATCTACACCAAACTGGAAGATATGTAGCTCAACCAAGGGAATTGGGATGATTGAGTCTTGTTAACAAGGGTCCTTTCTTTTCATAACCTTCTTTTTATGTCTTTTCTTTATGTTCTATTTTACTGCTAATTTTCTTTTATGGACTGTAATATTAACTGGTTCTAAACCAGGAACAATATTTTTAACTTTGCTTAATATGATATAGATCTAAGAGGGCCTAGATAGAATCAAACATAATTCTCTGATAATTTTAGCTGATAAAAATTAGATTTAATCGATTAAATCAATTAAAAGAAACACTTACATAGGAAATTTGCATCAAAATAATCGATTAATTTGCATATCAATCGATTAAAACCTGTATGTCATGTGTTTATCAACTAAAACTTGTTTACATCAATTCAATAAACTAGATAAGATACTATTCTGTTTTTTATGGTTCTTTTGGTTAAAACTGAATCAATCTAGTTGATATTATCTTAAAACATTTTACTAAATGATCGTTTTTACAAATTTCGCACTGATTAGGCATTTTAGATGCATCAAATATTACTTAGTTTTCAAAACTGGTTGTTTTAATCGATATAAACAAGTTTTCAATCGATTAAAAGCACTTATACAACATTTTGCTTACTGTTTTAATCAATTAAATGTCGATATAATCGATTAAATCAATTATGTTTCAAACTTTCGAATTTCATCACTTTTTTAATCGATTACAACGTTATTTTAATCGATTAAAACTAGTAACAAGATCATTTTAATCGATTTCGTCCTGTTTTTAATCGATTATTACTCTGGGAAAGAAAAATTAAAGGCTTTAGTTAATGGTTGTTCTTGTAACATGCTACTAAAGCATGATTCTCTTATCTTTACACGTATTAATTGTATTCATTACAAACCTGTTAATGGAGATAAGTTTGAATCAACTTTGATTGTTTTTTACATGAGTAAGGTATCTTGTTCTTACTGTTTTCAAAAACTAAAATTTGCCATGCATTGTATTTGCTTTGTTCCTCTGTTCCCTATTTTTGATGAAGTCAAAAGGGGGAGAAATATTGCTTTGTTGCTTTATAATTGATTTCCTTTATTTAGGGGGAGTAGCAATATAGGGGGAGAAATGGGAAAATCATTATTTTTTGAATACTCACTAATCTATATATTCAAGTGACTTCTTCTGCAGAATTATTATTCAAAGAGGTGTTTGTCTTCATCAAATAGGGGGAGACTGAAAGTGATGAAGATCTTATTGAATTACTTTGGCAAAGATCTTGTTGATTTGATGAAGTCAAAAATGAAGTCAAAGGCTACTTTGTGGCAGTCAAAGATAACTTAGATAAAAGAATAGTAGGATTAGTGAGTCTACATCTCTGCTTAGGTATAATCATTTTTATCTCTCTGCTGCATGAGGTTTCTTCATTTAAAAGATTTTGTAAAATGCCTCTAAAAAGCGATTAAACGGTTAAAAACAAAGTATTTTGATTAAAGGTTTTTTAATTAACTATTTTAACTAATAGTATACAAGCTTTATCAACTAAAATGTTCCTAACACTTTTTTAACGGGTTTTTAACTGATATGTTTTCGAAATAATCGATTGTTTTCATTAAAGGAAGTTTTGAAAACCTTCTGCCAGTATTTTAACTGATATAGTTTCGAAATAACCGATTAAAATCACTTAAAATGTTCAGGAAAGTGTTCTGGAAGTATTTTAATCGATATAACTTCGAAACAATCGATTAAAACCACTTGGAGTATCATATGATCGGTCAGAATGAAGTTATGATCGATCAGAATGGGTTTATGATCGATCAGAATGAATTT
This sequence comes from Sphenostylis stenocarpa, assembly GCA_963425845.1. Taxonomy (NCBI): domain Eukaryota; kingdom Viridiplantae; phylum Streptophyta; class Magnoliopsida; order Fabales; family Fabaceae; genus Sphenostylis; species Sphenostylis stenocarpa. The sequence continues at coordinate 45,122,218 of OY731402.1, read as the reverse complement.
ATGATTGATCAGAATAATTTTAATCGATTAAAATGTGTTTCAATCGATTAAAATAACTAAGTGAATTTTTTTCAAAGTGTTTTAATCGATTAAAACAAATTGTTATCAGTTAAAATCACTTAGAAAAATTTATAAGAATATCTTGCAGTATTTCAATCGATTGAAAGACGAATCAATCGATTAAAACAGTTTAGAAGATTTTTTACAAAGAGTTTTAATTGATATAAACGTTGTCGTATCAGTTAAAACAGATCTGGAAAATAATCAAGAACATTTTAACAGATTAAAAGAAGTTTTAACAGATTAAAACAAGTCTTTTAACAGATTAAAAGATTATTTTAACAGATTAAAAAAACCAGCAGTTTTGAAAAACTTCTATATAAACAGTATTGCTTGAACCTTTTAATATATTATCTTTTAGCAATCAATCAAGCAAGCATAAGTGCTACTTTCAAGAGAGAATCACGCTAGTTTTTGTGAAGTTCATAAGAGTTCTTTCTTGAGGCAAAATTGCATTCTTTTGGAGAAGAAACTCATATTGCAGAGTTGCATAAATCTGGTTTGAGTGTTCTAAGTTTCTTCTACTTTTTTCTTTACTTTCTTTTCTATATTGTGGGTACCTGGAATTGTGGGCACTGGTTTCTGTAGCTGGAATTTGGCTGCAGGGTTGGTCAAGAACTGGAATTTGGTTCTTGGTGAAGGTTTAGCTGCAGGAACTGGAATTGTGGTTCTTGTGATAGATTGAGTGTAAGATTTGTAATCTGTAAAACGTTCAATCTAGTGGAACCCAGCTGGAATTTGGCTGGAGACTGCACGTAGCCCTGGGATTGGGTGAACCAGTATAAACCTTGGTTGTATCTTTCTAAACCTTTCTCTCCTTTATTTTTGTCACTGCATTTACTTTTGATTGCTTATTGTGTATGATTCAAGAATTGATCTGAAATCTTAATCTTTGAAATAGATAATTTGTAATTTGCGAAAGTCTTTCAAAGATCAATTCACCCCCCCTCTTGATCTCAGCCTACATTTACAACACCTAATAGATCTAAATTTGCACACTTCATAGGATATGTGACTAGAAGTACAGTGTCGATTAGTTATTGTGATTGGAGTAATTACCTAGCTTGCTCAAGGATAACATATGGGAACAAGTTGAGGTAGCTAATCCTTTAAATCTCATTTATTTATATTTAATTACCCAATTTTTTAGTTCTAGTGTTATGATATTGTGCATGGTTTATTGTGTATTTTGTAGCAAAGCTTTGAGGTACAATTGGAGCACAAAGAGTTTATTTTGTCTTTAGCTGGATGAGATTTACGTTCCTTCTGGACACGGTCACGAAAGAAAATTTGTGGTCCAGATGGGAACTTTGTTTCTCAACCTCCTAAGAAGTATCAGCGGTTTGCTACAGTAACCGAGCATTGGGACGAGTTTGTTCGTCAATCCACCACTGTCGAGTTTAAGGTAATTTTCATAAAACTAGTCTCTTGGATCCGTGAAAAATAGAACACTAATTATTTTTGGAATGTGAAATTGTAGAAAGAAAGTGATACTAATGTTGATAGGGCAAAGGGAATGTCCTACAGATATCTGAGGGCCTCAAAGGGATATGCTCAATTGGAGCAAGAGCTGGTACAATTGTCTATTGTTTGTCTTTATTATGCTTCTTGTTCTCTTTGTCAATTGGAGCTTTCTAAGTTGTTTTGCATTTTTAACAGATTGCTTCATCTGAATCCTCCCTCACTTCTATACCTAGACATGTGTTATGGAAGGTTGCAAGGGTTGACAAGAAGGGTGGCTATGATGACCGATTCCAGAAAATGGTCGATCAATTTGTAAGTTGATATAGAAATAAACAACACTAGTTTCTCCATAAATGTCTTTATTAAACAACTTATGTATTTGATTTTTGCTTACCCTTGTTGTCTTATTGTATGGTTATGTGTAAGAGACTTTATCACAGAGTACCCCAGAGGTTGCGTCATGCTTAACTGGGAGACATGATATTTTGTCTCAAGTGTTAGGTGTACCGGAGCATCCAGGTAGGGTTAGAGCTGTCGGGTTTGGAGTGAATCAAAAACTTGCATTTGGGCCATCACCATCAACTCCACATCCATCATCCACTGAGTGGCAAGATATGAAGTCTCAACTAGCCCATTTGAAGTAGTGGCCCAATTGACCAGGGGTCAAGGGATGCCCCCTTTCATGCCTAGTCAGGTGCCTTCACCCTTCATGGATCCACAGCCAATGTCACCACCCCCTACAAATAGTGATGTGAACATGACCTATGATAAGGGCTAGAGCAAGGAAAACAAAGGAAACTCTTCAACAAGTATTATTGGTTGACCAAATTGTGTTTTAGATTAATCAATTAATGGGCTTTAGTTTGATTTTGTTTTAAGTTGTAATAAGGGCCCAATTGAAAATTTAGTCATCAGCCTTTGGGAGACCAAGGGGTGCATAGCTGATTGACTTTTGGTTGCCACAGTTTCAGATACAATCAGTCATTAAGTAGTTTCAATTCCTAGGTTAATGGATCATTATTAGCCTTTATTTATTTCCATTAAATAGTTTTCAATTCCTAGATTAATGGGTTATTATTAGTATTTATTTTCTTTTATTGAGTCTTTTGTAATTCTGATGGCAACGCTTCTATATCAGTTGAACCATTCTTATCAAGAAATAACAAGTGGAATTTTTTTCAGAAATATTAGAGTTTATCTCTTTTATCTTAGTGAGAGTGATTCTCCTAAGTTCTTGAGTGATTCAAGAATATTTGGCTGTATCAAAGGACTTTCACATCCTTTGTGTGTTGTCTTCCTTGGAAAGAGTGATTCTTTCATTCCACCTTATCACTAAATTACTAAATTTTCTACAAGGTTCTAACCTTAAAGATCCTAAATCACCCCTTGTGATTCATATCAGTTGGTATTCAGATCCCCGGTTTAAAGGTTTGAACATTAAATTGATGGCAGAAGAGGAAAATTACAATCAAGAAGCAGGAATTAGTCCAATTCAAATGAGAGTATTAGTACAACATTTGGAAGGATTAATGATACGACATAACAATGAGCTCCATGAAAGATTGGACCGGTTGGAGAATAGAAATCCTGAAGACGAAGAAGAAAGGAGAAATAGGAGAATGAATGATGGAGTAACAAGACCAAGTAGGCTTGAAGGGGTCAAGCTTAACATTCCTCCGTTCAAAGGAAAAAGTGATCCAGAAGCATACTTGGAGTGGGAGATGAAAATAGAGCATGTTTTCTCATGCAACAATTATGAGGAGACCCAAAAGGTGAGGCTTGCAACAACAAAATTTTCTGACTATGCTCTTGTTTGGTGGAACAAGCTACAAAAGGAGAGAGATAGAAATGAAGAGTCGATGGTTAATACATGGACTGAGATGAAAAGGATCATGAGGAAGCGGTATGTGCCGGCTAGTTATGCAAGGGACTTGAAATTTAAACTCCAAAAACTTATTCAAGGCAACAAAGGGGTTGAGGAGTATTTCAAAGAAATGGACATGCTCATGATTCAAGCAAAGATTGAAGAAGATGAAGAGATAACTATGGCCCGATTTATTGGTGGTTTGAATATTGATATATGTGATATTGTTGAGTTGCAGGAGTTTGTTGATATGGAGGATTTACTTCATAAAGCAATTCGAGTGGAGCAACAACTCAAAAGAAAAGAAGTGACTAAGAAGAGTTCTACCAACTTTGGATTTTCAAGTTGGAAGGACAAAGGCAAAAAAGATGGGATTGTTACTTCTAGTAGTTTCACACCTATTCCTACAAAGACTCATTCAAAATATGAAGAACAACCCTCTAAAAAAAGTAGAGATGTGAAGTGTTTCAAGTGTCAAGGCCTAGGACACTATGCTTATGAGTGCCCTAACACAAAGACCATGATTCTTAGAGAGGGAGAATATATAAGTGAATCTGAGGTTGAAGAGGGAGAAAAGAGTGAAGACACTGAGGAGGAGGAAGAGATTCCAAAGGGAGATTTATTGATGATTAGGCGATTACTTGATAGTCAATTGAAACCTATGGAAGAAAACCAAAGAAAAAATATTTTTCACACTAGATGTTTAATCAATGACAAGGTGTGCATGATGATCATAGATGGAGGTAGTTGCACCAATGTGGCTAGTGCTAGATTAGTATCAAAGCTAAATTTAGCTACCAAACCACATCCTAGGCCATATAAACTTCAATGGCTTAGTAAGGATGGAGAGGTGCAAGTGAGACAACAAGTTGAAGTGGACATTTCCATTGGAAAATTCAATGATAAGGTGCTTTGTGATATTATTCCTATGGAAGTCAGTCGTTTACTTTTGGGGAGACCATGGCAATTTGATAAAAGGGTTAATCATAACGGGTTCACCAACAAGATTTCTTTCATACACCAAGACAAGAAGATTATGCTCAAACCTTTGAGTCCACAAGAAGTATGTGAGGATAAAAAGAAAATGAAAGAAAAACTTCTTCAAGAAAAGAGAGAGAAAGAAAGCGTTAGTGAAACACTTGAGAGGAAAAAGAGTGATCAAAAGAAGAGTGAAACACTTGAAGTGAAACAGAGGTATTTAGCCATAAAAAGTGAGTATAATGTTTGTTCTACATTTAATTTGTCAGACTTATCTCTTTTTAATGTAGATGACGAATCCGATTTGAGGACAAATCCTTTTCAAGAGGGAGAGAATGATGTGAACATGACCTATGATAAGGGCTAGAGCAAGGGAAACAAAGGAAGCTCTTCAACAAGTATTGTTGGTTGACCAAACTGTGTTTTGGATTAATCAATTAATGGGTTTTAGTTTGATTTTGTTTTAAGTTGTAATAAGGGCCCAATTGAAAATTTAGTCATCAGCCTTTGGGAGACCAAGGGGTGCATAGCTTATTGACTTTTGGTTGCCACAGTTTTAGATCCAATCAGTCATTAAGTAGTTTCAATTCCTAGGTTAATGGATCATTATTAGCCTTTATTTGTTTCCATTAAATAGTTTTCAATTCCTAGATTAATGGGTTATTATTAGTATTTATTTTCTTTTATTGAGTCTTTTGTAATTCTGATGGCAATGCTTCTATATCAGCTGAACCATTCTTATCAAGAAATAACAAGTGGAATTTTATTCAAAAATATTAGAGTTTATCTCTTTTATCTTAGTGAGAGTGATTCTCCTAAGTTCTTGAGTGATTCAAGAATATTTGGCTGTATCAAAGGACTTTCACATCCTTTGTGTGTTGTCTTCCTTGGAAAGAGTGATTCTTTCCTTCCACCTTATCACTAAATTACTAAATTTTCTACAAGGTTCTAACCTTAAAGATCCTATATCACCCCTTGTGATTCATATCAAATAGCCATAGAGGTAGTTGCACCCCAGTTGGATTTGCAGAGATCCCACAGGTATGATTTATCTTTATAATTAACAACAATTAAGCAATGTTAATATGTATATGTCTTATAACTTTTTTTTTCATGTAGGGTGATCATGATTGCATGTTACATTTGAACAACCCCTACCACATAGTTGCACGAGGAAGAGTGCATCAACCACTCGAAGGACACACCTTGCATTCATGACCCCTTCCTCTAAACCATGCAAAGGTCTCGATAGAGGTAGTGCAGCGTCACGAAGAAGACACAACATTGCCCATTCCAGTTGAAGAAGCATCCTTATTATGCCTAAGAGATGCTATTGGGACCTATGTTGCTTGGCCTTTATCATTAATCACTTTACAACCAAAGGTATTGCAGTTCATTTATTACACCAATTACACATTTAACTTTGATTTAGTCATAGTTAATTGAAAATTTACATGATTAATTTTAGGTTCAAGTAGCATCCACTAAGGGCAAGGAAATAGAAACAGGCCACACAAAGGAATCAATTGTTGGTCCACAGAAAAAGGATGTTGTGTCTTCATCAGAACTTAGTGACATGGCTTTGGCTCAAGGTGGTGCATGCTTAGACATGATGAAGCTATTTGTTAGGAGAGATCAGACAATTGAATATGCTAATATTCAATTACTTGAGAAGTATTGGGGAAAGGAGTTTTATGATGTTGTGGGGAAGGAAAACATACTAGAGGTTATCCGTCGTGAGTGGCTAAGTGCCTCTAGCATTTGCTTGTACATCAGGTAATAATAAATACTTAATTTTTATTTGTTTAGGTTGGTTACTTTATGTTGATATATATTGAACTTAATTCATTGTTAACCTTCAATTATATTATAAGGTATTTGTGTGATGCCTACTTGCATGGTACTGATAAAGAAAGTAGGTTCTCCTTCATATCTCCATATGAGCTTGATGAGAAGTTCAATTCAACCCACATCAATATATAACAGACATGTTGAAGCTTCATTTGGGTCAAGATCACTTGGTATTTGTTCCTTATAATGTTAGGTAAGTTATTCTTGTGTGATTGATCAATTCCTTTCAAATATTCTAAAATTTGCTAATTATATATTTTTATTCCTCACTTTGTATTGTGTTCAATAATTTTAGTTCACATTGGATTCTTATTGTTATTAATACTCGAGATGAGACATTGTATTATTTTGATTCCTTACACCATCACTATAAGGAGAGAACACATATGCTCAACATTTTTAACAAGTAAGTAAACTCATATGACTGTTTCGCATGTGAATATCCAATACGGTAAGATATTTATATTAACTTCTTGTTGTTTCAATGCCCTACTTATATATAGAGCTGAAAGGAGGTTTCGAACACCAAAGACAAAGATGAATCAAACAAGATGGGTCAGTGTACAGGTATCAAGTGTACCCCAATTCATGTTTTCATACATGTTTATATTTCACTTGGCGGTTATTCTAAACTATCTTTATGTTTTTTGGTCTACAAAGTGTCCTAAGCAAATATAAAATTGGTCTATAGAATTGGTCTATCAGGTAAAAATTATGAGAAAAAAAATTTGGATTTTAAAATTTAAATAATTTTTTTTTAATTGGGACTTTAGATAGCGGTTCCCAGAACCGCTATCTAAACATACTAAAAGAGAGCGATTCTAGAACTAACCGCTATTAAAAGTATATTTTAGACAGCGGTTGACGTTTTAACCATTATTATATGTGTCACTTTTAAGAGCGGTTAAAATATTAATCGCTCTTAAAAGTGACACATATATGATAGCGATTTCACGTTAACCGTTATTATATCTTATTTATGATAGCGGTTAGTTAACCGCTATCTAAATGTCATTCTTTTATTAACGTCTCATTTAATAGTGTTTTTAACCGCTATTATACAACATGTGGAACCGCTATTACATGTCTTTTCTGTTGTAATGGGTAATAATTTAATTCAATATCATCGTAATTTTATCTAAACTTAATTTTAATATTAATTTTTTTATTAAATCTATTATTATTATTATTATTTACAAGTTGATTTTTAAAAAAATTGGAATATAGAATTATCATGTCTCAAAGTCTTAAGAGTAAGAAAGTCTCTGATTAATCATTCATTAATTTTTATTTTTTTAGTATTTATAAAAATTTATGGAATCTAATTTAAATATTTATGTCACCTTTTAAATCAAAATTAATATTACTATTGTATCATTGATAATAATAATAATAATAATAATAATAATAATAATAATAATAATAAATTAAAGTTAATATTACTATTATAATCATTAATAATAATAATAATAAATATAACCTATTATATGTGATATGTTATTTTAATTTATTATATTGATTTTAAACTAAAATAATGAAACTTTGATCTTTAATATTTTTTTCTTTTCTTTTCTAAAAAATTCTCCCTCTTTCCTATACACAGAGAAAAAGTGTTTCATAATAAGATTTTTGTTCATTTTAATTAAAGTTGTGTCAATTTATTAGTTTTGATTAAGATATTCAACTATCAAAAATTGAGTAAAAACTAGAGTAGGTCTTCACAGTTGATGGATAATTTATATATAATGAATAAGGAAAACAACAATATTAAAATATTGAAATAATTTTTTAAACTTGTAAAAATTAATTACCAAATATGATATAACAACACAATTAACAAATAATTTTATTTTTGTGAATGTAATTTACCCTAGAATTCACCTGAAATATTATCAGATGTTCTTCCGAATTTGGGCTTCACTCCTTTTTGGATCGAATTTGGGCTTTGTAGAGTTTAATGATTAATTTAAAAATGTGAATTATATTTTGTACAGAAACTGCATACCTAATTTAAAAATGGTAGGTTGTTATGTTGTGAGGTGATGAGATATAAAGGTTGTGATGTGAACAGCGAAGCATGCTTCTCACCATATAATGGAACAAAATAAAGTGGTCCATGGAATCAACCTATACAAATCAAAACGTGAAAAAACTCTACAAAACTAGAAAATAGACACATGCAAGCATAGATAAGTGCTTATAGCTGTCCCCAAGTGGTGAGATATAGTCAGAGATACCACAAATGCAGAATGGAGATGAGATGACAATGAAAGCTAATAAGATATCAATTCATTGCAAAACTTTAAAAGGATTAATGAAAGGGACTGGGAGTTGCCCTTTCATTTCAAACCATAGAGAGAGATAATGTAGAATATTTTATTTGCAAAACCTTTCTATTTATACCTTGGGATTGTACTCAAATATTCGCATCTTCAACTTACTTCCACCAAAATAATATTCCCAACCTTGTTTTTTTCCTTTCAATTTTTTTTTTCTTTATTCATTTATCTCATGAAGATAAAACATGAATCCATAAATTACTTATATATTACTTAATCTTATTATTTATTTCTAACGTGAGATTTTAATTTTCTTTTAACTTCAATAATATCATCTTTTACTTGGATGCATGAAATTTGTGGACGGTTATAAGTGGATTAGAGTAGATATCGTATTACTTATATCACAACCCCATTTGGATATGTCAAAAATCTTATAAATAATTACATCTTTGGTGGGTTATTTGGTGTGTTATATGAAAGTTGTGAAAATATAAAATTTATTACGTTTTCATATATGATATTTTTTTTATACCCATAGTATATACATGTGTCTCAGTCAAATGAAATTTAAAATTAATTCCTTAAAATATTCCTACTCCAAGTAGATTTTAAATTCATCTGCTAGTTATTAATTTCAAATTATCTTAGTGTTTTTTATGTGGTTTTAGAATGATTGAGTATGAAATATACATATGATAAATTGAATTTCAAATTTTTAATATATATATATATATATTTGGTGGATCATCATTGTAATTAATAATTAAGGGGTTATGACTTTTTTTAAGTATACATTTATGATTTTTAATTCTAATATTAAAGCAAATAATTAAATATATCATAAAAAAAATTGAAAGAATATATTATATAAGAAAAATTAAAAAAGGTTTTATTCTCTCCCATTTTTATATTCATTCACATTTGTATATTCTTACTCACTTATATAAACTTTGTTATAGTGTTTAATTGATTTTTTACTTTCAAAATTCTCTCTCTTCTCTTATCTTCATTAGATTAAATAGTTATAATTAGATTCATTTTAGACAAGATTTTATTTATTTTTCAAAAGCAATAAAAGAGAAATGATTTATGGGGATGAAATAACATAAATTCAACATTTTCTCCTTTCAAAATGATCCAATTATTCAACTAGAAGAATCCCTTCTTAAGATTTATAAATTACAACTAATGAATTTCATGTTAATTATTTAAAGTGTGACTTAAGGAAACGTATGAATATTTGATAAATCTAAGTGATAAAATTAGAAAAACTTATTTAAAATGGAGTTCATATCAAATACAATTATAAAATTGTCATTTTTCTAAAGAGAAACATCATAATAAATTTTAATATGTTTGGTTTAGAATGTTTTATTCTTGGCTATAGAGTATTATTCAACTAGTGATGAAACTTATTGTTTATTATGCTAAGTACAATATTAAAGGACCGTTCTAGGTCATATGTGTTTACTATACAAGGATTTAGATCATGATAAGAAAAAAATGTATTTCTTAGCCACATTAGAAATGGTCTTTATTCCCTACATAACAATATAATAAAAGCATATACATACTTATTGAATCAATAATATACAAAGTTTAGAAGGTTGTATTAATTGTTTATGGCTCAAAACCTCTTTTGATACAACATTGGTTAGTGCATTTACAGGTCATGATGGAACATTAGAGCCAAGCAACAGAGGTAACGTTTTTTAGATGATTAAACTTTTAGCATCGTAAAATGATATAATGACACAAGTTGTGTTAGAAAATACTCCATATAATTTAAAATATACTTCATATTATGTTCAAAAACAAATTTTGCAAAATTTTTCCTAGAAAAGTAAGAAATCACATTTGTTAAGAAATTGAAAACTCAAAATTTTGTATAATTGTTAATGAAGCTCCTCGATTAATCTATAAAAGAGAAAATGACTATTATTTTGATTTATAGATAAAATTCATAATATAAAAGAATGTTCTTTTTATATTGTGCATGTTAAAGATACACCATATGCTACTCTTAAAAGGGAATTATGTGTTATTCTCTCTAGACATAATTTTAATGATTTTATTATCCGTGGTCAAAGGGATGAAGATGCTAGTAATATGATAGAAAAATGGAATGGGTTGTAGGCATTATTTGTTCATGATAATTCTTATATTTATTGTATACTTTATTTTGCTTATAGTTTACACCTTGTTTTGATTATTGCTTCAAAAGAAGTTATTATAGTTAATCAATTTTAAAAAAAATTGATTTTTATTATAAATGTTATTTGCTCCTCTCATAAATATCATGATGAGTTATAAACTATTAAATTAGATGGAATAACTCAATTTTTAAACATAAATCTGGTAAAGGAAAAAAAAATCAAATTTACACTTTAAAATGAGTTGGAGATACCTTTTAAAACTCACATTTTCATTTCATCGGTGGTATGATAAAATTGTATAATTCATCTTTTTTTCTCTCTAAAAATTTATAATTGATTTATCAACTTATTTACTAAGGGTGTGTTACTGAAAATTTTTGTCTTTATTTGAGTTCATATTGATTTTACATGTGGTGAAAGAGATTATAAGAATTACATATTGTTTTTGTCAAGCTTTGCCAAAATAATGTCAAGATATACATCATGTTATGCAGTTAGTACGTTCTACTAAAATTTTGATTAAAAATTAAGAGAAGATGGTTGGTAAATTTGTTGAAAGATATGATATTATTTGGTTGGTAAATTTGTTGAAAGATATGATATTATTTTATGAGTAATATGACATTGATATTCCTAATTTTAATTTTACGTACGTAGGAAGTCATAGTTATTCTCTACATAAAAAAAATTAAATTATTGTAAAACATTATTTTTAAGGTGAACATATTTTTATTATGGTGGATAAGTAACTCCAAGAATCAAATAAGAAGTTTATCGAACAAACCATAGAACTTTTAACTTTAAACAAGTTTTAAAGAATGCTTATAAAATATTTTAACATTGATCATATATATACACTTGTAAACAAATTTTATCCTTTATATTTTAGTGAACTAGAGAATATTAGTTTAAAATTTTAAGTTCATCATTTTATAATTATACTTCTAACCATTCATATTTGAAGAATTTATCTATATGCTTGAATTGTTTAATATTTTGTAAGAATAGGAAAAACAAATATATTTTACTCTTTGATTAATCTTATATTAATTTTTTTTTATTTCTTTAATTACAATTAAGAGGATGTTTTTTTATATACCCATCACTTTATATATCTATTATATAATATAATATAGTGGGGGAATAAAAAATTTATTTTTTCATATATCTTTTGCATAATAATATTTTTATTAAAAAATTAATTAAATGTGAAATAATTACTAACTTTATTAATAAGTAGTTTTTGTTAAAAAATATGATAATTTTAATAAACAATTCTTATAATCATATTTTATTTGTAGATATTAAAGGAATATATTCACAAAAAGAAATTACTTATTAGCTAAATGGAGAGATTTATCATCCAATGAACATTTGGGTAAAGACGATCATCCAGGTAATTGAAATATTAAAAAAAATTGCAGCAAAGAAAAAACAAATAAAATATATTATTATTTAACTTAAATTAAATTAATTTGGATTTCTAAGTCTTGATGTGAATTTTGAAGTCTTATTAAATAATATATTAAAACAAAATAACTTAAATAAAAATTTTTAAAATTTATTTATTCAACCAGACCAATTTATTATTTATAGACAAAATTTAATAGGAGAAATAAATTTGTCCACATAATACAACTATTTTTCTCTCTCCTCAATTCTTTTTTTTTCTTATTTACTTTTTGTTTTATTCTTATTTTTCTCGGTTTTCTTTACTATTTGTTTTTTTTTTACTTTTTTCTCTCACTCTTTTGTCTTATTCTTTAATTAAAAATAATAAATTAAATTTTATAAAATGAGTCTTTTATTATATATTAAAAATAAAAATATTTAAATGATCAGAAATATTATAATTTAATATATTATATTTTAAAAAAATATTATATGATATATTTGTGTTATTAAAAATATTATTGTTATGTTATAATTTAAAAAAAATATTTATTTTAAAGTAATTTTTTAATAAATCTTTTTTAAAATTACCTAATTTAATTAATTATCATAACTCAATTTAATTATAACTAGTTTAAATTACTAAATAAAAAATATATTTAGCTTAAATATTTGATATTTTTTTAATTAGATGAATAGTTATTTATCATGATAAAATAATTTTAAATTAATTATTTATATTATCCTAAATATTTAATAAAAAAAATTATTTATTGTCATTATAATTTTAAATAATTAATTGATATTTTTTAAAATTTTAATATTGATTTTAAATTATTATATGAGAGTTATTTTTTCTCTTTCTATCTTATGTTTTGGGTGCTTTTTTCTCTCTACCCTACTTATTTATTTAATAAAAAATTACTATATTAAAATTTAATCAAAATATTTTAAAATTAATATTAAAATTAAAAAAGTATCAACTAATTATTTAAAATTATGATAATAATATATAATTTTATTTAGTGTGACAATAAATAATTTTATTTACGATTATATAAATAATTATTTTATCATATTATTTATCTAATTAAAAAATATCAAATATTTATGAGTTAAATATATTTTTAATTTAGTTATAATTAGGTTGAATAATGATAATTAGTCAAATTAAGTAATTTAAAATATTTAAAAAAATTACTTTAAAATAATTATTTAATTTTTTTCTAAATGATTATAATATAACAATAATATTTGTAATATCTCCAATTTATCATATAATATATTTTTTAAAGTATAATATATTAAATTATAATATTTTTGGATAAATTAAATATTTTTATTTTTAAAAAATAATAAAATACTCTTTTTATCAAAATTTAAATAGTATTTTTAATTAGATATATAAGCTAAAGTGAGAGAAAAAAATGAAACATTAAACCAGAAAAATAAAATAAAAGACTAACAAGAAATAATTCAATAGAGAGAAATAAGAAAATAAATAAAGAAAGAGAGAGAAATAACTATATCATGTTAGAGAAATTTATTTTCCAAAATTTGGTGAGGTTTAATCAGGCAAATAAACTTACACCTATTCTATTCAAGTAATTTTTGTTTAATTATATTATTAATGAGATTGATTAATAATTTTTTATGTAATTATTAAAACAATACATAATTAAATTTCTTAAATATGTTAATATTCAATTTTTTACAATGTGTAAAAAAAATATTAATTTTGTTAAGATAATAAAAAATATGATGTATTTTAATAATTTTAATAAAAGAAATTATTTACTATAAATTTTTATTAAATATTAAAAATATTTAGTTATTATATTACTACATTATTTTAATAAAATTTATTTTTAAATCAGAATCAAAATTAATCTTTAATATTAAGTACAAAATTATATTTATTTATTAAAAATTAGACTCTTAATTAATATTTAATTGAAATAATAATTTTAAAGATCACTAGTTTGATTTCTAATAATAATTTTTGTTGTGATTATATCAATGGAAAAATATTTATTGTTAGGCATATACAATTGGCTGAAATACTTCATTAGCATCTCATGTGTACATAATTAATGCCGAACATTTGTATAAACAACCGACAGAACAACCGTGTGAAATTAATATTGTTTCAAAAATAATTGGAAAAAATTGATAACATAATTTTCTTACCAAACAATTAATTCATAACTTGATTTTAATAAAATAATAAATTTAATTAATTTTATTTTAATTAAATTATCTTATGAATATAATATTAATAAATAAGATGGTTGAGTTAGATGACGGATCACTTCGTCTAATTTTAGTCCACATGATTCCTATTCTGTTGAAAATGCGATATGATGAGTTTATCTGTCGTTGTTAGGATGAGTTACACCGTAGTCTATTCCATCAAAGGTAGACTAATAGGTTAGCGGTCAGCATGTTATTATTTTTTTATATACAATTTTTTATATATATTTTTTTAAAAATAAATTATATTAATAATTTTTAAAATTTTTATTTATTAATTAGTATTTTAATAAATAAATTAAAAATTATTATATTTATATGTTAAAATACTTAATTGTAATCAATAATTTAAATTTAATTAGTTAATATTTATAATATAAATTATAATATTATAATATATTTATATATTTTAATAATATAATAAAAATAATATAATATTTTTAATTATAATTTTTTTTATTTTAATTTAATATATAAATATTTTTTATAAATAGATCAGTGAATCAACTCATCGTGATACGTCAAATTAATAAATTAGATGAGACAAACAAAATGGATTGATAAACTAAAATTATCAACTCATCTTATCAATATTGAATTGGACTAACGAAATTGTTATACAATTCATCTTTTCATTATTAGATATATTTTTAGGATGTGAGTCTACATTTAATTACTCAAAATCCTTTATGTATTGAGGTGTATGTTTGGAAAATTTATTCAAAAAGTTTCTTACACCTTTATTAACTTATTTTTAATCTTATAGAAGGAGTAAAAGATTCTCTTTAATATATTATTCGCAGTTAATTAATTTTGCATTTAGGGTTTAGGTTATAAAAATATATAATAATTCATATAAATTGTTTAACTAAACTATTATTGGTGGTATGGTGAATTTTGATAAATGTTGTAGGTATACATGTTGTTTTTGTAATTTTAAATAATTTAATAAATTTTTGCTTATTTTTATTTATCCATGTTTAATATATTTATAAATATTATATTATTTAGAAATAGAAAATTAAAGATAATTTATATATCTATCATTCTCAAAATTAAAATAATAAAATCATGATAAAATTAAATTTAAACTCTTAAAAATATAATACATTCTAAGCATTATCTTTTCTCTCTTTAACGTTTTATAATGCAAGATATAATATTAAGATTTTAAGTAAAAAAGTGTTTAGTATTGATAGAAGTCGAGAGGAAGAAATAGAAATCGAAAAGTTTTTTGAAATAAATCTGTAATTTGTATTTCATTCTTATTGAATAGAAAGAGAAGAGAGGTATTTATAATTATACTCTCAATACAACAGAAGGTTCAACAGAATTGAACATAATGCTGAGTCAGCAAAACTAACTCAGTTTCTAATAAGCACATGGGCTAATACATCAACAGAAAGCTAACAGAAGCTATTCACTAACATTTCCCCCTCAAACTCAGGGAAGAGTTGACCTGTCAAAAACCCTGAGTTTGGATCTAAGCACATTAACAAACTGAAACTTTGCTGGTATGTGCTTAACAATAAGACTTTTGTTAAGCACTTTTTCCCTTACAAAGAAAATATCAAGTTCCATATGTTTGGTTCTAGCATGGAGAACTGGATTGTAGGAAAGAGAAATTGTGCTAATATTATCACAGTAAAGGATATGAGGTTGATGGGGGATCTTGAGTTCTTTTAGGAGAGACTCCAACCAGATAAGCTCAACAGTAGTTGAGGCTAGACTTTTGTATTTTGTCTCTGTACTAGATCTTGCAACAAGGGTCTGTTTCTTAGACCACTAGGACACCAAATTTGACCCCAAAAAGATGCAGGAACCAGAAGTTGATTTTCTGTCATCTTTGTCAGTAGCCCAGTCAGCATCAGAAAAAGCTATAAAAGGTAGAGAGGAAGCAGAAGAGGGCTACAATAGGAGGCCATGATGAGGAGTGCCCTTTAAGTACCTTAGGATTCTTTTTACAGCTTTCCAATGATCTTCTAGGGGATTAGACATCAATTGGCAGACTTTGTTAACTACAAAACATATTTCTGGTCTAGTTATGGTGGCATATTGTAGTGCTCCAACAATAGATCTGTAGAGAGATGGATCTTCAACATAATTAGCACCATGCTTGGAAAGGTTGAGATTAGCAACCATAGGAGAAGAGATATTGTTTGCATCAGTCATCTTAGTTTTGGCAAGAATATTTTTGATGTATTTGGCTTGAGAAATATGGAGAGACCCATTGGAGAGATGATGGACCTTAATACCCAGAAAATAATCAAGTTGTCCAAGATCTTTGAGAGCAAATTGAGAATTGAGAGACTTAATAAGTTGCTGAATATAGGATGTAGAGTTTCCAGTGATGATTATGTCATCAATATAAACTAGAATGTAAACACAATGTGTAGTAGTGTTAAGAATGAACAAAGAAGGATCACATTTGTTGGAAATAAAGCCAAAGTTGAGAAGAGTAGAGGCAAGTCTGTCAAACCATGCTCTATGGGCCTATTTAAGGCCATAAAGAGCCTTGTGAAGTTTGCACACTAGGCTGCTGTCAGAAGAGACAAAACCAGGATGTTGAACTATGAAAACTTCTTCTTCAAGAAAATGTCATTGAGAAAAGCATTATTAACATCAAGTTGTTGAAGTGACCACCTTTTGAAAACAGCCAAGGAGAGGATGGTTCTAACTGTGACAGGCTTAACTATAGGAGAAAATGTTTCATTGTAATCAAGGCCAGACTGTTGATGGAAGCCCTTGGCTACTAGCCGAGCCTTATAAGTATTTATAGAGCCATCAGAATTCTCTTTCATATGAAACACCCATTTGCATCCAATTGTTTGCCTACCTGCAGGGAGAGGAACTAAGGACCAAGTCCCATTTTTTATTAGTGCATTATATTCCTCTTGCATAACAAAAAACCATTTAGGATCTGTCATGGCCTGTTTGTAGGAAGTAGGTTCCAAGTGAGTTAAAAGTAAAGTAGGATGTAACCGTGGTTTGACAATTCCTACTTTTGCCCGAGTAATCATGGGATGAGAATTAATAGGATGGGATACAAGTTCTAGATTAGATGGAGAAGCTGAAGGTGCAAAATCAGTGGGAGGAATAGATGGAGTGGTAGGATTTGTGTGAGATACAGGAGCTAGTTGAGAGAAAGATTAAGTGGGTAAGGTGAGAGAAGGTGAACCTGGTGTAGTGTGAGTAAAGGATGTTCGAGATAACAAAGGAACTTTAGAGGTAGGAAAGGAGCTAGGGAGGTTGGATGCTGAGACAGGAGAGGAGAGAAATGAATCAGTGTATGGAAAATGATGCTCATTGAAGAGGATATCCTTAAAAATAAAAATTTTGCCATCAGAGGCAAGGCATTTATAACACTTATGATTAGATGAATAATCCAAGAAGACACATTCTTTAGAATGAAAAGACATTTTATGAGAGTTATAGACACGAAGAAAAGGAAAACAGGCA
Source organism: Sphenostylis stenocarpa (assembly GCA_963425845.1). Lineage (NCBI taxonomy): Eukaryota > Viridiplantae > Streptophyta > Magnoliopsida > Fabales > Fabaceae > Sphenostylis > Sphenostylis stenocarpa. The sequence goes on along the minus strand of OY731402.1, from coordinate 45,104,459 downwards.
TAACCGAATATCTTCAAGAACTTATAGTTAGGGTGTTGACCAAAGAGAACAAAATGAGGAGATTTAAGATGAAGGACTAGTGTAGGAAGCTTATTGATGAGGTAGGTAGCTGTGAGGAAAGCATGATCCCAAAATCTAAAAGGTAAATTGGATTGAGCTAGTAAAGTAAGACCAGTTTCAACAATATGACTATGTTTGTGTTCCATTAAACCATTTTGATGATGTATGAGTGGACAAGAGATTCTATGCACAATGTCAAGTTCTGTAAGAAATTTGTGTAAAGGACGAAATTCACCTCCCCAGTCTGTTTGTACAGAGACTTTAGGTTAGCATTAAGTTGTAATTCAACCATATTTTTTAATTGAATAAAGACATAATAGGCATCTCATTTTTGTTTGAGAGGATAAATCCAAGTAAATTTGGAGTAAGCATCAACACAAGTGAGGAAATAGCGATGACCATGAGAGGAAAGAACAAGAGAGGGACCCCACAAATCACTGTAGACAAGTTCAAGAGGAACTGTAAAATTTGAAGTTGAAGAAATAGATGGAAGTCTATGAGCCTTGCCCAAGCAACAAGCATTACAGAAATCAGCAATAAATTTACTAGGTAAGGAAACATTACAAGTGTTTAAGGCAATTTTGAGTATATTTTGATTAGGATGGCCTAGTGTACAATGCCAAAGGTGATACAAGGTAGAATTAGAACTGGTCAAACATGAACCAGAATTATTATTAACAGCTACAACAAAACGGACAAAATTGATAACAAGAATAACAGAGCAAGTCTTGTAGGTTGAAGATGCAGTTCCTTGAGAATGAAACATATTGGGAAAGGAGTAGAGACCATCCTTGCCAAGAGTGCCCAGGAGAAGTGGTTCAGAAGTGGCCTGGGATTTGACAACACAGAAAGTAAGGTGAAATTCAAAAAACACATTATTATCTTTAGCAAACTTACTCACACTAACCAGGTTTTTGGTTATGGAAGAGACTAATAAAAGATTATGAAGATTAAAATGTTTGTGAATGTTAAATGGTGATTTGAAAGAAGTAGAACCAATAGCAACTATTGGCAAACCTTAGTCATTTCCTACAAATACTTGATCTGAACCTGGAAGAGAAATGTTGTTATGAAACGCTTCACCATCAGCAGTGACATGGTGAGAAGCACCAGAGTCAGGATACCAGTTGAAGGATGAAATAGATTCTAATCCAGCAAAAAAGCTTGAGGACATGCTGCTCTTGGTTGCATAGCAGAAGGAGAAAATTGATGCGAGGAAGGAGCACCGGTTGCTGGAACTGTATGATGAGGAGCAGAGTATTGTGGTGAAGGATAGGAAGGCCAGCCACCTTGAAACCATTGTGGAGAAGGAAGAGAGGCATATTGTATCTCTTGTCCAGAATTTCTATAGTAGCATATGCTTGCATCATGTCCCATCTTGTAGCAAATTTGACACTGAACATTATGAAAACGACCTCCTCCTCGACCAAAATGTCCGTGACCTCGACTAAAATGACCTCTTCCTTCATAGTTCAGATTACCTCTTCTAGAAGTTGGTCGAGGTTGAAAAGAAGAAGTAGAATTGTCAACTTCAACAGGCTCGGCTTGTGGAGTAGAGGAAGTTTCTGTATGCTTGACCTGAGTGAGATTAACTTGAAGAGCTTCACTGAGCACATTCTTCTTATTTTTCTCAATACACAACTCTCTGAAAAGCAATAAAGACTCCAATTCATCCATAGGACAGATGTCCTCTCTACTGTTAACAACATCAACAATTGAATCATATTCTTCCAGAAGAGCTTCGAGAATGATCTCAAACTGATCTATGTAAGGAATGTGATCACCAATGGAAAGAAGAGCCTCTGAAATAGCTTAAATTCTTGCAACAAATTCTAAAATGCTACGGTCACCTTTGGTAATAGAACGAAGTTCCGAACAGAGTTTCCGAGAGTGATTCTTCACTTACTTGGCAAAGAACTTGTGAATTTCATCCCAAACCTGATAGGAATGTCTGCAAACGACTACCTTAGGAAGAATTGAATATGAAACTGTAGATAAAAGCCATGTACATAGAAGTGATTCCTGTTGATCCCATTCTAAGTAAGTTGGATTCTCAATTGTGAGAACTCTGTCTGATTCAGTCAGAAAACAAAGAGGAATAGTTGGATTTACCACAAAACAGTGCAGTTTGTGGCCACGAATTACACCTTCAACTTGTTGCCGCCATTGAAGAAAATTATCAATGTCTAGTTTGACAGACAATTGATGAGAAAAGATAGTCGTAGGGCACGAAAAACCTTTAGAAAGTGAGGATTCAGGGGTGGAGGGCATGGATCAAGCTCTTGATACCATGATAGAATTGATAGAAACTGAGAGGAAGAAATAGAAACTGAAAAGCTTTGTGAAACAAATCTGTAATTTGTATTTCATTCTTATTGAATAGAAAGAGAAAAGAGATATTTATAACTACACTCTCAGTACAACAGAAGGTTGAACAGAATGTTGAATCAACAAAATTAACTCGGATTCTAATAAGCACATGGACTAATACATCAAATAAACAAATAAATTATTATAATACTTATAGATACAATATTAGATTAAAAATAATCTTTAGAAAAAATATTTATATTTTCATCTCTCTTTAATATTTTATATATTATGTTTTAACATGTATTTCTCTGTCAACTATATTTGTTCTTACCAATTTTGTACGTTATATTCAAAACTCGTAAAAACAGATATTCTATAAATTTGTCTTGGATGATATTTTTACGATATAAATCAAATAGATAAAACATTTTTATTCTATATAAATCTGCAAAAAATTCTACTTCTACCTTATGCAATAATATTAAATATTTGTAAATGTTGATATTATACCTTAATAATCTATAACAAGAAAAAAGAATTTTTTTATTGAGGAACAAAATCCATCAATAACTATATAAATTCGTTAATAAATAAACATTATTGTTGTATAAAATTTCTCAATAATTTTATTATATCAATAAAATTTATGTCAGTTTATCCATTCTTGAGTTGGTACCAACTTATTTTTCAATTGTACGAACTTCACAAAACAAAATCAGCAAGATTCTACTACTTTTGTCAATTATTAAAAAAATCATTAAAATCAATAATAATATATAATTTAGTCATTTATAATTAATAATGTCATTAATTTCAATGAAAATTAGTTATACTTTAAGGAACTAATTATTCATAACGTAGCAATCCAATTTCTAATCTGAATGGGATATTTATATTCAGCATTTAATCATGTGTTTAAACAAGATTGTGTCCGAGACTTGTTTCAGAAAAAAAAAAAGTTGTAACATGTGTTTGACTTATTTCATTATTAAAATCTGATTTTGTGGTAAATAATTGACTTAAGGAAAACTAAACAACATTGTGAAAGGAAAAAAAGTAAATCAGACTTATAATTAATAATATTAATTTACTGAAGCACATTTCTACCGTAATTAAGATTTTTTATAGGCAGAATAACTTTTAAAAGTATCTTTAATTCCAACCACGTTTAGGTTGTGGAAATATTGTTTTCTTCCCTTCCTTTAACGTGAATGGTGTCGGTGGGAGAATCTTACAGAGCAGACATATGAATATTAAAAAAATAGAAAGTGTGTTTTAAACCATGTTTTTTATAGTTTTGTGCATTTTTTTTAAAGTGCTACAAAGTTTATATAAAAAAAAATGGATTTAATATAATAAATAAATAAATAATATATACGGTATGGCATAAAGGAGAGAAATTAGAGAAAGTAAAAGTGACTCAATTTTTAAGCCATTCAATTTAAAATGATAAAGTATAAAAAATAGTTTCGTTAAAGAATTCACTTCTATACTTTTATCAATTTCTTATATAAATTTCTTAAAACTATAAATTACTCAATTTTACTAGTTTCAATGGATTAATGGGACCAATTTGCATATCTTACTTCATTTGAGCATAATTAATCTGAAATATAAAAGGAAAGTTTATATAAATAAAATTATTTGGTAATCATTGAAAATTTGAAATATAAAAGAAAAATTCCTATAAATAAATCTATTATCTTTTTATCTTCAAATGTTTGTTTATTTTTATTTCAAATAAGATAAGTTATTTATTTATTTATTTGTTTGGTTTAATTTCTTTTATCGTTCTTCTTACTTATTGTAATCATCAAAATATTTATAATGTTTATTTCCTTAGTTCAATATTATATTTTAATAAGTGATCGTGATAAATATATTTTATTTGTTTTAATTTTTTTGAATAGTTTTTGTTTAACTAATTATTTTTAACCCATAATTAATTAATATAATGAAAAAATATTACATCTACTTATGTTTTTTATATCCATTTTACTTAATTTTAAAAATGTATAAAAGAACATACATTTTTATATCAATAATATCATAAAATAATAATTTTGAGCGACACAAACTTGCATATTTGTTTTTAAATGGAACTTTTTCTAGTTAATGAACTGCCCCTAAGTAATTATTTTACACTAATTGTCTGTTTATGTTTGTAATTCAGCATAATGATTGTGGGTGCTATAAGTCTTAATTTTATTTTAGTTTTTGATAAAAGGGAGAACTTTATGACATTCTTAATCATATTCTTTATGACAAACACTGATATAAAAAGTAGTGAAAGCAAAGCATATGGTGCTGCTAATATCAAAAGCTAGGTGCTGCATTAATATTATAATAATGATTATTAATGGAGCATGACTAAAAAGTCTAATATATTATTGTATTGGTTTACTAGTAATTGTAATTCTTTGACACCCCATCATCCACTGTATATATATTGGGATGTCACCACTATAACTTTCTAACTTCCCTAAGTCATGTCGTCATCGTCATACGTGTTAATGTTTTTAACTAAAAACGAAGATTAAACTTCAATTAGGGTTGACCCCTCATTTTGGCCTTTGCGTTTGGTTAATTTATAGGCTAGTTTTATCTAATTAATTATAATTGCATCTTATTAGACTTACTTCATACATGTTTTCTAAAAGAAAAGTTTCCTATGCCTAGGTATTATGTACATCAAAATCTTCTTAAAAATTATTAAATAAAAATTTCCTTCTTACACCTAATTAACAACACTTTTATTACTTATTTTCGTGTAAATATACTATAATTATAAACAATATAATAATAACATCCAAAATAAAAATAAGCATAAAATTAAAACAAAAAATTATTATTGTACTCATCATTATATTATTCAAAATTTAATTTATGTTCAAATTTTCATATTTATTTATTATGTGTAAAGAAAATATTCTTTTAATTAAATCATTTAAATATATATTATAATAATAATAATATACAACTAATATTATATTAAATTTTCAAGGCAATTTGTACACAATTTTTAAGTCACAAATTAATCCTAACCTATTTAGACTAGTATGTTCGACTAAATCTACTACAATTTAATTTACTTAACTATTTATTTTTTCTCTAACAAGATACATGGAATGGAATGCAATACCCAATATATAATCCAACATTATCAACTGAACATTTACATTTCAACAAAACAATTACATTTTCGCATCATTCATTGTTGAATAAGTCAAACAAAAAATACTTTTGTTGAAATCTCAGTTTTCTGTTATCTGCACTTTGCCTATTATAAATACTACTGTACTATTTTAGCTATTTGTAATGTTTGTATCATTCATATGTACGAGTATTTTTCTTTACTCTTTTTATCTTAATAAGTGTATCTGCCATCTCTGAGTTGTGATTCCATGCATTGTTATACGAGTTCGTAACATGGTATCAAGAGCATGGTTCGTTCTATGACCTTGAGAGTATGAAGTCAAGTAAATCTTAGAGGTTTCTTTCATGTGGGTCTTCGAAGATCAAGAAGTCGCAGATCAAGAAGCCTGTGTGAAGAAACGTTTTGAGTGTTGTCAAGAAGCCCGCAAGATTTATCATGACAAGAGGTCTTGGAGGACTAATGCAGGGAGGGTTGCCCGTGTTCGATGACAAATCTTTTGGAGATTGGAAGATTAAGATGAAAGTGGTATTCAACTTTCAAGAAGTTGCTGATATAATAGAAAATGGTGTCGCAGAAATTGGGAGCAAAGCTACAGAGGAAGAGAAACGAAATTTTAAGTTTCAACAGAAGATGGATAACAAGGCTAGGTTCTTGATATATCAGTGCGTTAGCCCCATGAATTTTTAATCAAATTTCAATGGCTAAAACCGCAAAGAAGGTGTGGGAGATACTTGACAAGACCTATGGTGTTGGAGATAAACACAAGGAGGTTAGGTTGCAAGCATTAAGGAGGAGGTTTGAGTTCCTCATGATGGAAGAAACTGAGACTGTAGCAGAGTATCTCAATAAGGTACAGCAGCTGGTCAATGCAATCCGAGCATGCAATGACACAGTTTCAAAGCAACATATCGTAAACAAGATATTAAGATCTCTTCCACTAAGTTTTGATCATCTTGTAATTACGATTGAAGAAACGAAAGACTTGGAGCATCTTAGGATTCAGGAGCTGCAACACTCCTTGGAGGCCCATGAATACAAACTCAGTGAGAGAAAATATATGCAAGAATAGGCCTTGCAAGCGAGATTGAGTTACAAGATGAAATCAAAAGGAACCAAGAAGAGTACAAAACAGTCAAAAGGTGCCAACTAAGATGATGTTGCAGGTGATTCAGAGAAAGGTAAGAGTCATGACACCAAGAACAGTGGAGAGAAAGGCTGGAAATTTGACAAGAAAAAGGTGAAGTGCTATAATTGTCAAAAGCTTGGGCACTTTGCTTGTGAGTGTTGGAAGGGTGAAGGGTCCAAGGCGAAGTCAAAGAATCAAGCTAACCTAGCTAAAGATGATGCTTCATCATATTCAGATATAGTAATGCTCATGGCAAAGACCAACGAAGAAAGTTCAAAAGAATCATCTTCATGGTATCTCGATTCCGACTGTTCTACCCACATGACTGGACGTCGGGATTGGTTCATCAAGTTAAGTGATGCTTCACACGGGAAGATCAAGTTAAGTGATGCTTCACACGGGAAGATCAAGTTAAGTGATGCTTCACACGGGAAGATCAGATTCGCAGATAATGTCTGCAAGTAGAAGGGAGAGGTCATGTGGTGTTAATGATCATGAGAATAGAGAAATCATCATAGATGATGTTCTCTACATACCCGGATTAAAAACCAACTTGCTAAGTCTCGGGCAACTTCTAAAGAGAGAGTTCTTTATGGAGTTAAAGGAAAATGGACTTAGCATATTTGATCAAGATAAAAGGTTGGTGATTCATGCTAAACTCTCAGATAATAAAACGTTTAGAGTGGGCATGAACACACGTAGACATGAGTGCTTTGCTTCCGTGGTTGATGATGGAGAATGGTTGTGGCACAATAGGTTTGGGCACCTCAATTTCCATGATTTGTATAGACTCAGTATTGATAATCTTGTTACAAGGTTACCACAAATCAAAATACCAGAAGAAGTATGCTCATAATGCATCTAGTGCAAGCAAACTAGGTTGCGCTTCAAGAAATTTGTTGGTGGAAGAGCAACCAAGAAGTTGGGAGTTGTGTACACTGATGTTTGTTGTCCTATGCAGGTCACAACTCCAGGAGGGAACAAATACATACTCACCTTCATCGATTAATACACACGAAATTTGTGGGTGTATTTGCTTGCACGAAAAAGTGACGTTCAAGAAGTGTTTGAAAAGTTTGTCAGGATGGTCGAGAGGCAGAGTGGGGAGAAGTTGAAGGTCTTGCGTAGTGATGGAGGTGGTGAGTATTCATCAATGAACTTCAGCTCATTTTGTGAGAAGGAGGGAATAATTCATGAGAAGACTCCGCCTTATACCCCCTAACATAATGGAACTGCGGAATGTATGAATAAGACATTACTGAAAATGATACGGTGCATTCTGAAGGGAAAGAATGTGTCAAACCAGTTCTGGGGAGAGGCAGTCGTTACTGTTGCACACATGCTGAACCATGCACCAATAAAACGTCTAGAGGTGACACCAGAAGAAGCCTGGACAGGTGTCAAACCAAGTTTTTCACACTTCAGAATTTTTGGATCCATGTGCTATAAGCATGTGCCAGACCCACTAAGGAGAAAACTCGATGACAAAAGCACACCACATGTGTTCATTGATTATCATGTAACAGGGGGATACAAGTTGTTTGATCCTGTCACAAAACAGGTTTCAATCAGCCGTGATGTTACATTCAATGAGGCAAGCAAATGGTCATGGGATCGTGCTAAAGAAGAAGAAAGTACTACAAAAGTGACTTTCAATGAAGAAACTGGCTCAGAAGATCAAGACCAAGGTGAAGCATCAACTATGAGAAGATCACAACGCACATCACATCTTCCTTCATGTCTGAGGGACTACAAAATTTTTGATGATTCAATAGTAACAATAGATGGGAGCTTGGTTCATTTTGCGTTGATTGTAGAGCAGAACCCGTAGAATTTGAAGAAGCAGTGAAAAATCCTCACTGGCTGAGTGCAATGGAGGAAGAGATTAACTCTATCGAGAAGAACCAGACCTGGGAACTTGTCCCACTACCACCTGGTAAGAAGCCCATTATGCTCAAGTGGGTTTATAAGCTGAAGATGAATCCTGATGGAGAGATTTTGCGCTATAAAGTGAGACTCGTCGCCAAAGGGTTCTTGCAGAGAGTAGGGATATACTATAGTGAGGTTTATGCACCTGTTGCTTGACTGGAGACGATTAGATTAGTGGTTGCTTTTGCCATAAACTCTAACTGGTCACTGAATCAGTTAGATGTTAAATCCGCTTTTCTCAATGGCCTATTGGAGGAGGAGGTTTATGTGCAGCAACCCAGTGGCTTTGAACATCAAGTGAAGAAAAACAAAGTTTATAGACTGAAGAAAGCTCTATACGGGCTTAAGCAGGCACCAAGAGCATGGAATAAACACATTGACACATTCCTTGAGCAGATTGGGTTCATCAAGTGTAAATTGGAGCACCGTGTTTATGTGAAAATGCAGTAGCACAATAATGAGAAAGTTATCATTTGCCTATATGTGGACGATCTCCTGGTCACTAGAAGCACTGAGAAGCTGATTTGTAAGTGCATACGTGATCTCCTTTCAGAATTTGAAATGATTGATTTGGGAAACTTGAGCTACTTCCTCGGCATAGAGTTCAAGAAAACACCCACTGGGATGTTTGCTACATCAGACGAAGTATGCGAGAGACTTAGTAAAAAGATTTGGGATGCATCAGAGTAACTCTGCAAGCAAGTTTGAGCTAATTCCTGACGAGGAAAACGTGGATCCAACGCAGTATAGAAGTATCGTGGCAGCCTGAGGTACCTTTGCAACACCAGACCATATCTTAGTTTGAGTGTTGGCTTGGTTAACAGGTATATGCAGGAACCAAAAGCATCTCATCTACTTGTTGTAAAGCGCATTCTAAGGTACTTTCATGGAACATTCAAACTGGGAATCATGCTTGCCAAAGGAGAGAACAAACTGGTTGGATTCATTTACGCTGATTAGAGTGTTGATAGGGATGATAGAAAGAGTATGACTGGGTATGTGTTTTTTCTTGGAAGAACACCAGTCTCTTGGAGCTCTACGAAAGAACCCATTGTAGCTCTTTCAAGTTGCGAGGCTAACTATGTTGCAACATCTAATGCAACATGCCAAGGAATCTGGTTGACAACACTGATGAGAGAATTGAGAGTTGAACAGATGCAGAAGATGAAGTTATTGATTGATAATCAATCAGCAATAAACCTCGCAAAGCATCCAACTCTACATGGTAAGAGTAAACATATAGAGCTTAAGTACCATTTCATTCGGGAGCAAGTGGCATCTGGGAAGCTAGATATTAATTACTGCAAATATGAGGAACAAGTCGTGGATATTTTAACGAAACCTTTGAAAAATGAGAAAAATTCAAACGTTTCAGATATAGCCTTGGTGTTGTAGATGTTTCATATTATTTTTAGTTTGAGGAGGAGTGTTGAATAAGTCAAACTAAAATTACTTCGGTTGAAATTTCAGTTTTCTGTTATCTGCATTTTGTCTGTTACAAATAATAATGCACTATTTAGATATTTGTAATGCTTGTATCATTTATATATACAAGTATTTTCCTTTACTCTTTTTATCTTAATAAGTATATCTTTCATATCTAAGTTGTGATTCCATGCATTATTGTACGAGTGTGTAACATAAATCATCCAACATACATTAAAATATCAAACCCTAAAAATAAATATAGTAGATAAGTACTTTCACGTTATCTTAGGATATTAGAAATTAAAAATTAATTTTTCTGACATTTTAATTTATCGTGTCTAGGAAAAAATCTAAAAACTCTTAAATATACAAGAAATCAATTCCTATTTGTAGAAAAATCAAATCAAGAAATTAACCTATCATAATATTTTTTATCTAAAGAAGATTCAAGGAACAAAATTCTCAATTTAACTTTATTCTAATGAAAATTCTACTTGGTTAGAATTATTCTTCTCTACTCCATAAACTTTATGATATGTTTAGATTTAAAATAAAGTTTAGATTTAAAAAAAATAAAAATAAAAGGTGAGTGATAAACCTAAAGAGAAGACAAATAACAAAAGTGGTTGAGAGATAATTTTATATAAATAAAATTTGAATCATTAAGTTTTTTATTTATCATTTTTCTAACTTAATTAATAAAATTTTAAACTTTACTTCACAAAATCACTTTTAATCTTTTACTTTAACAATATCTTCTATAAATATAATATATAATATAAATAAAATAAAATAAAATAAACAAATACATGTAAAATATATATATATATATATATATATATTTTTTTTTTTTTGGTATATCATATAATATATTAATAAATAAATCGTAAATCTTAATTATATATATAAATAATATAATAATAAAATATATATTAATTTATTATATTGAATATCATATAATATATTAATAAATAAATCGTAAATCTTAATTATATATATATAAATAATATTATAATAAAATATATATTATTTTTATTATATTGAATTATATATATATATATATATATATATATGATAAGAATAGTATTTAAAATATTATATAACGTGTGCTATTTTTTATTATTTTTTATTTTAATAAGTTAAAATTTAATTTAAATATTAATTTAAAATATAAATATTTATCCTAAAATTATACATGGATATGAATAATTGTAAAAGGAGTTTGCCAGGGGAGGGTGAAAAATAATAAATTATTATTATCATTATTATTGTTTATTAATATATATTCGGGAAAAAAAGGAATACGTGAAGGAAATAAAGTTATTCTTTAATTAATTTTATTCATATTTATTTCATTTATATTAGAAAAATTAAAAAAGAATATGTGATTGAAGAATAAATAAAAGAAAAGATATAAGATAAATTGTTTATTAAATAATAGAATAAAAGTATTTAAAAAATAGAATCTTATCTTTTATATAATAATATAAATAAATATTATATAAATTATACAAATTATTTGTCTGGTTCTTAATTCTCAAATATATTAAATTAGTTACGGACGAACCTACACATGTCATCAAACTGAAATACCTTTCATCCTTTATTTTATTTTATTTCTTATTTTATAAACATTACATTCTCTGAATTATCATCGTAATTTTAATTACTTGTTCCCAAAATTTAAAAAAATCTTATTAATTTCGTGACTATTTAATCTTTTGAATAATTGAATGTAATAACAATAATAATATTCCTTATCCATATATAAGTTTTTTGAAGTGAATCTACTGAATACAAAGGAAATTGTATTCCTAACAAAGCATATAGAATATTGAGTAGTGAATTTAGAATTGGACCCGCAACTTGTAGGAACTAGTGGTTACTAAGGTCTTAAAATTTCTTGAAATAGCATTTTGACGATGAAAAATAACCTTACATTGACAAAATGGACCAGTTTTGATGAATCAGTTTCAAAATCCGTCTAAATAATAATGGATGAGATTAAAAAATATTTATATATTAAAATAAAAATAAAAATTATAATTAAAAATATTATATTTTTATTATGTTATTAAAATATATAAATATTTTATAATATTATAATTTAAATTATAAAATTAATTAATTAAATTTAAATTATTAATTATAATTAATTATTTTGATATAAATATAATATATTTTTTAATTTATCTAATACAAATATTAATTAATAAATATAAACTTAAAAGTTATTCATATAATTAAAAATATATTAAAAAAAAATATATGTACAAATATTATTGACAAATTGACCTATTAATTTATATTTTTGGAATGAATTAAGATTTGTATTCTATCTTATGACAAAATCACTACTAATTTCGTTTTTATGGACCAGAGACAGATTAGAAATCAATTTTTTTCCTAATAGTATATTTTAAATAGATTTAAGTTGATAAATAATTATTTTATTTTTTAATATATATAATTGATAAAAAATTATTTTTTCAAAGAAATTGACTTAATATTAAATTCACATTATAAAATACAATTTAGTATTTAGTTCTTAAATATTACAATTTAATAATAAAATAGTTCCTAAATTATGACTCCCTTACATATTTAACCCTAAATTATAATGAATTTTTGGTAGTTTGAAACAAGAAGGTTCTTGATTTTGGTGGAAGAAGAATACATAAGATTTATTAAAAAAATAAAAAGAAAGTAGGATGGTTGTTGAGCTACACGTGTCACAGAGTGAGTTTTCAAAGATTTGGACGGTGACTAAGTGAGTTTACCTTGCAACCAGGTAACTTGCACGCGCGAATTAGTATATTCATACTAATTACGTAGTTAACAATTTGACTCAAATGTTATTTTCATTGTATTTTTATTATTATTTAATGATCATAAATGATATTTAATTATTATAAATATTAATTCAAAGAAGTTAAAACACTTAATCTTAAGCAAGTTAAATATAATTATTCAAAAACAAATTGTATCTAATCTGTGAACTAAGTATACATTAAAAAGTTTTGAGCACTACCCAAAATGTTATTTAAAAATTATCTACAACATTTGTAAGGTGGAATGTCATGCTACTTTTTGTCTGTGGTGAATAATGACTAATGGGGATGTTGTTTTTATTTTTTAATCCAAACATTATTTAAATTGAAGTTGTAAATAATGTGTTTTTTCTTCTTCTAATGAATAATGTTAATTAATCATTGTTCTACAACAATATACTCAATTGAGAGAAATTTTTAGTATAGTTTTTATACAGATAATTATGTTAATGTTATGCATACTTTAATTAATGTTATGTATAATAACTTAATTAATGTGGTTTGACATAGGCATAAAATGAATAAAGTATTTTGGATTTATTTACGCGTGAGGTTGTTATGAAATTATGAACATGTACGTGTACACTGCACCGTTACCAAAAGAAAATTGTTTTAATATTATATTATTAATTATTAATATACATTTATTTATACTTTAATTTTGTTAGACAGAAAAAGACGAATAAATAAATATATAATAAGAACATTTGACCCACCTTCGTCTCAATTGTCCCTCTCTGCGTATTTGGATCTCTCTCCCCCCCCTTCTCTCCCTCTCCTCTGAGCTCAGATCCTCTGCAGTGAACCCTTTCTGCTTCCGCTACACCCCCAACTTCTTCCCCTTCTTGCTCATGCTTTCCATCTCCATTTCCCAATCCGGTTAACCGCTGCAATTTCTTGTTTCCGTGTTCAATTTTGAAGTTGGGGCTCGATCTTCGATCTGGGGTTTCGGGTTTCGCCTTTGGTTGGTGAGTGAAGTTACCGACACGGTAGGTGGCCGGTGACGTTGCTTGGTGTTGGATCTGTTCCAGGGAAAAAAAGAAGAGGAAGGAACAAAGGAAGAAGAAGATGCAGCAAGATCAGCTCAAGAAGGTTGTTTCTTTCTCCACGATTGCCGCTTTTGTCTATGGAGTTTGTTACGGTGCTGTGAGGTGACGTGGCACACGGAGGTGTTATAAAAATGGAAAACTGGAAACTCGGGTGACGGAAAATGGAAAATAGAAATAAAATTTCTGTTAAGAAAATAAAATTGTGAACCGAATGGTTATTAAACGAGTGTTTTGAGATTTTTGTTGTAAAAAAAGATCCTTTTATTTTTATTCTGGTTTCTAGATATGAAGTTGGGGGGTTTATCTCCTTTGCGGTTGGTGGATCTTGCATGGTTTTAGTACGGATGTTTCAATTTAGAATGGGCATCACTGTTGGATTGGGTTTTTTTCTGCTGAAAATTTTGCTGATTAACGGTGGTTGTTGTGACTGAATCTGTTCTTTATGACTAGAAAATTTACATGTTTTGGCGTCCATTTGAGTATTTTGTATAATTAGCATTCTTTTCAATCATTGTATCTTGCTAGTGATGATATGTGAAATAATAATTTTCAGATTGTGTTGTGTATTGTTTTGTAAATATGGATGAGTTTGTTAAGCTGTTACATGTATATGCAGTTTTATTTGGTTCCTTTATAAATATTTTTGCTGTTGCTGGTTAATTTTCAATCAACGGTTATAGTTGGATTGAGTTTAAAAATTTGTGTAATTTATTAATGCGCAGGATATTAAAGAGTTAGAGTTTTTCACTGAGTATGGGGATGCCAACAGATACAAGATTCTTAAAGTTGTTGGGAAGGGTAGCTATGGAGTTGTTTGTTCAGCAATTGATACACACACCGGGGGAAAGGTTGCAATAAAGAAGATTCATGACATTTTTGAACATATCTCTGATGCCATTAGAATCCTCAGAGAAGTCAAGTTGCTTAGACTTTTGAGACACCCTGATATTGTTGATATTAAGCGAATCATGTTGCCGCCTTCAAAGAGGGAGTTTAAAGATATTTATGTAGTCTTTGAGCTCATGGAGTCTGATCTCCATCAGGTCATCAAAGCTAATGACGACTTGACCCGTGAACACCATCAGTTTTTTCTTTATCAGATGCTACGTGCATTGAAGTATATGCATACAGGTCTTTTATCTATAATTGTATTGCCTTGATATGCATTCTTGATACACTGATTTGTTTTCTTAAATAATTGCACCAACTTGCTTCTAAATGATGTTATGTGTGGTCGCAGCTAATGTATATCATAGAGACCTTAAACCCAAGAATATACTGGCAAATGCAAACTGCAAACTGAAAGTTTGTGATTTTGGATTGGCTAGAGTTGCATTTAATGATGCACCAACAACAACTTTTTGGACGGTACCGTGTTTTGTTTTTAAATTTGAATTGCAAGTAGAGCATGTGGAAGTTATGACTGTCTCTGCATATTCAATCAGTAATATTGAGATTTTTCTTTTGGTGCATATTGCAGGATTATGTTGCTACAAGATGGTACAGAGCCCCAGAACTATGTGGTTCCTTCTTTTCAAAGGTATAATTTGGCCAAAATTTATGTATTTAGGTCATCTATCTGCTACAGAGGCATCTATGCTTATTTTTAGCTACAAGCTAGTATTTTGACATTGTTATTAAGACGTGTTTTAGTTAATAATTTTCTGGACATCATCATTGTATGTTGCTGTATCATAATCTTAACTGGCTTTGTGTGATTTCTATTCAAGGTTAATTCCCCTTTTAATTTGCATCTGAAGGGGAAAATCAAATTGCATTTTGTGGTTTGAGAGTAATGTAGATCTTTGGATTTGAGTATCATGTACATGTTGGATGTCTAGCATGGGATATAAATGTTGATTAATTGTTTTGTCGATGATGGGAAATTTGGTAAAGTTTTCCAAGAAAATAATTTTAGGACCTGAGTCCTGACACCGAGGTAGGGATGTAGGAAATTAGAATTGGGCATCTGGGCATTGAAAGGTTTGAAAGTTCGTATGATTTATGTGAGCAATATTACTGTTTATCCTTTTAGTCTCCCAGAAAGGAGAAATTGGAAACATAGTTTGTTTGCCTGACTTGTAAAGGTGTTGCCATTATTTGTTTACAAAATGCTTTGTGTTTTATAGTAAACAGTAAAGCCTAGATTGTAATAATTCTTGTTCAGGGAGGACTATTGATCTCTCCTGGAAGTTGATTTTATCTGTCCTTCAGGTAATTGTGTCAGTTTGTCTGTTTCTCTGAAGTGGTTTGGTTTTGGGATGTGTAATTGCATTTCTTCTTTGATATACTCATTTTCTTGGTATCTTTTTTGCAGTATACACCGGCAATTGATATATGGAGCATTGGATGCATTTTTGCAGAGGTGTTGACAGGAAAGCCACTGTTTCCTGGAAAAAGTGTTGTGCATCAATTAGATTTGATTACCGATCTTCTTGGGACACCATCACCTGAAACTATTGCAGGAGTATGAACTATTCTTTTTTCATTTTTGTTTATCTTTCACTTAATGATATACTTTTGTGCTTGTTAATGCTATTTCTTTCATGAAAAACTATTTAAGAAGTATCTGGAAATTAATTTCATTTGAATTTATGCAGGTTCGGAATGACAAGGCAAGGAAGTACCTGATGGAAATGCGGAAAAAATCCCCTGTGCCATTTGAACAGAAATTTCCAAATGCAGATCCATTGGCACTTCGTCTACTGCAAAGGCTTTTAGCATTTGATCCAAAGGATCGGCCAACTGCTCAAGAGGTATGTTTCTTATGATTTCATATGTTGTGCCCCATTTAAGGAGTATCTAGTGAAGTATATTCAGGTTCTCTGAATTGAAAGTTATCTTCTTTTATTCAATATACATAGGCAGAATGGTTAATTTGGTCCTTAAAAGTGTACAAAGGTTTCAATTTAGTACTGAAATTTTAAAAAATTAAAATAAAGGCCTTAAAACTAACTTTTATCTCTCATTCATTTTTTATTATAGGCAAGTCCTTCTACTTTATCATTAAAATGCAATTTAGTCCATATGTATTATCATTAAAATGTAAACTAGTCTGTGTTTTATTACTACAATACAATTTAATCTATATATGGAAGGATTAAATCGCATTTAAATGATATGTAGGACCTATTTGAAACAACGGATGATGTGAAAGATGGAAGTTATTTTAAAAGACTTTTTATTTATTTATTAATATTTAAGGAGTAACTTGAAAAAATATGCACTTTCAAGGACCAAAAAGATCATTTATAAACATGAGAGAAATCATAATGCATGTTCATTGGCAGGCACTATCTGATCCCTTCTTTAAGGGTTTGGCGAAAGTTGAGAGGGAACCTTCATGTCAGCCAATTTCAAGGTTAGAATTTGAGTTTGAGAGGAGACGGGTGACAAAGGAGGATGTTAGAGAACTAATATATCGGGAAATACTGGAATATCATCCCCAATTGCTGAAAGATTACATGAGTGGAACTGAAGGCACTCACTTCCTTTACCCTAGGTCGAAGCTCTTACCCATTGCTTTTTTTGCTTGTGTTCAACATAACATAATGTATACATTATATGCAATTCTTAATATTTACGGAGATATGTTACTTGCAGTGCAATAGATCAATTCAGAAAGCAATTTGCTTATCTTGAGGAAAATCATGGTAAAAGTGGTCCAGTGATTCCTCCAGAAAGGAAGCATGTTTCCCTTCCAAGGTAATACTAACTTGTACTAACCATGAAATGCTTTGTAATTACTGCATTTAGTTTCTGGATATTATTGCTGTTTCCCTTGTTTAGTTTTTTTTTTTTTTTTTTTTTTTTAAGTATTCTGATGAATGATAAATAATAATTTCCATTAAATGTTGCAGATCCACTGTTCACTGTAGTACAATTTCTCCTAGTACACAGCCATCTTTTGCATCATACGAGAACAAGCAAATGGCGGCAGAGGCATCAAAGATTTCGAGATCAGTAGAATCAAATTCTGGAAGTCAATTAAGGAGTTCACGACCCCCGCCAAGAGTGCCAGCAGGTACAAACTATATAATTAATGTAGTGCTACCATAATTCTTTTAATAAACTTATAAACTATGTAATTAGAGTTAACACGAATAATACTAGCCGAGGAAAGCTCATAAATGGTTATGGCAATTTAATGTGAAGCTGAATTTGAACTACTTACTAATGTTCTTCTTTCCTTGCCACAGCCAAACCAGGTCGAATAGTAGGGCCAGTTTTGCACTATGACAATGGGAGAACCATAAAAGATGCTTATGACCAAAGGATCTTCTACCGAAACACGCTTCCTCAAGCAGTCTCCCCACACTGTTTCCATAGGGTGCAACCAACTAACACAAAATCCACATCAGAAACATACAAGGATATTTCACAAGGCAAACATCAACTCCCGTCCCAGCAGTGTAGCATGCCAGCCAGACCAGCAATTGATCTCAACACTAATCCATACTATCAACAGGGGAAGAGAGACCACTCAAATGATCCTGTTGCTTCTATTGATGCAAAACTGCTGCAGGCACAGTCTCAATTTGGTGCAGTTGGTGCTGCAGCGGTAGCTGTTGCTGCTCATAGGCATTCAGGGAGCTTTCACTATGGATTGTCATAGGTTCTAAGGTTTAAGGGAGATGCATACAGTAAGTAGTATGCTTTTTATGCCTAGGTTTGGGAGAAAGGAAGTTGATCAAAATTTAGACGGGTTTAGGTCTGGTAAGGTTTTCCACTTTTGCTTTCAGATTACCATCCTTGTAATTATATGTACATCATTTAATTGATTAATAAAAAAATTGATTGTTTCTCTCCTTCTCGATGCAAATATAATCTAAGAAAAAAATTGAATTTCTATCCTGATAATGTTTCGTCTATAAATTTTGGCAATGATCTTAAAAAGTTGTTTTGTGCACAATTTTGTGCTGTAAACGAGATAAGATGACAATGGGTACCAGAAATTGTAACAATATCATGAGTTAGCTATAAAGCAGCAGAATTTTGACATGCCTCTAGTGTCATGTAATAGTGCCACCAAGGAATCCTGTTGTAGCATCTGATCTCAAATAGAGTAATATAGGTGGGTATTCGGTACATATTTTGATATTGAGTTGAATTTGGCAAATTTAATATTGACCTAGTTTTTATTTAGAAACTGAATTTGTAAAAGAAATCTTAATCTTGTTTAGTAAACATTTGGTTTCAGACAGATATTAGTGTGTTAATGTGCATTTTGAACCAGCTACTTTTTGTTGTTCATATGAACAACTACTGTTGCAGCATCAACTTTCAAGTCCCATGATCCATAGAAGCTTCCTCCAAGGATCACTCTTGCCTTTTGAAGGCATATTCGTACGCCCTTTTACTAAGCAAGGAAACTTAGGTGAGTGTGTGGATTACTTTGCTTTGAAGCCAATTTTTGTTCACACTGCAGTTAAGGTGTCCATGTTGCCACTTTTGGGCATTATCATCCATAACTCCCATGACCTTGGAGCTTCTAAAACTTCAACTTTTCTGCCCAACTATAACTCCTTCCAAGCCGTAAAATAAGGTATTGAGATGTCATTTGCATTACATGACAAAATGAAAAGACAATTCTTATCTTCATCCTTAAAATTTGACCACAATTTCAACCCATTCCCAAAATTCTCTTTAGCTTCGATTCTCAAATCTTACAAAAATAGTTTTAATGTCGTCATTTCTATTAACGTCAATTTTATTCACAGAAGTGGTGGGAAGTGTGGATCAGCATATCCATTTACAAATGAATCTAGAAATGAGGGTTTTCATTTTCCTAAGTTTTATTGACCTTTGTTTATTCACATTATTAATACATGCAATAATATTCGTAGACTACATTATTTAAAGAGATTTTGCTGGTTAAGGAATCAAATGAAAACGTAAAATAAGGTTAAATTATAAATATCTATAAAAAAGGTTAAATTATAAATGTTGTCTATATTTTTAAATTTAAGTCTTCATATAAAAAAAATTAGTCCTCCATGATTATCTACATGTTAACCACGCTTTTTAGTCTCAAATTTTTTAATTTTAGTTTTAAATTTCAATATTTATTTTTTTGAAATACCTCAAACTTTGTTTATATATAAAAAAAATAGTAGTTTTAGTGATTAATGTGAGGATTCAGTTAAAGTAAATTAATAATAAAAATGATTTAGTGATGTAAAGTTTTATTAATTAAATTAAAAGTGTTATAAATAAAAGGTTAATTATTCAAACTTCATTTACGTAGAAACTAGATCTTTATAATTTTATTTCATATTATTCTCTTTAAATTTTCACTCATTCTCTCATAATTTTTCTTTATAATTTTATTTCACATTATTCTCTTTAAATTTTCACTCATTCTCTCATAATTTTTCCATATTTAAGTGTTTCATAGTGTGCTACTAAGGTAAAGTAAAATAATTCAAATCAATCAAAAGTTTCAATAAAATAATTTTTTATTTACCCATCTTTAGAGTATATACATGTGGATTTGAGTGAGGGTCAAAGTGCGTGTATGTGAATTTTATAGTATAATAGATGAATTTTGACTAATTTAAAAATAGTATAATATGTTCAATTTGGAATGTTATGTGAGTAGGATTTTATTTCCTATAAAATTAGAAGTTTTGGAGTTTTTGACTCAGATGGTAAATTTGAGGTAAGGAAAACTAGTTTTATTATTTGTAGTATCCTATATTAAAAAATATGGATATGATAAGGTGATTTAGTTATAATGATTTAAAATAGATGTTTTGAATGAGCTGAAAAATCAAATTATCACTCACTTTAAAATTTTACATAATTGTTTCATTATGGTGAAACTTGAGAGGTTTGATAGCTAGAGGATATGTTATTCACTAAGTGAAATTTATTTTAGGAAAATTCAAGAGGTTTGACCATTGGGTGACTAAAAGGTCACCAAACAAGGGTTATCTGTTGAGCGAGTAGAACTTGGGACTGAGTGAATTTAGCATGTGCCTAATTCATTTAGTGAACAACTTTGTGACTAAATAAAAGGATTATTTTCTTGCTTTTAATATGTTTTTAAATGATTTTTAATGCTAAAATAATTTATATTTAACTTAATTATTAATTATTGTTGTTTGATAAATGGTGAATAAATTTTTTAGTATTTTATGTAATTATGATGATGTGTTATAATACGACAAGTTTTAAGGAGGTATTCCTATGTGTTGATTGATGAGATATTCGAAATTACTGGAATTACATAATTAAGTAATGAGAATTGAAGAAAATTTTTATGACTTAGCTTATGGTGTAAAAATGAACTATGTCTTAACAAGTCATCGAAATTTATCCTAATCACACAAGCATCTCGTATACCATTATGTGTACCTACTCTATTCAATATTTAGTATTTTGAAAGTTTTCAAGTTTGATTATCCCCTTTATTTATCTTGAAGTCTCCCCTCTCTTTATATTATATTTTTTAGAAGTTTATTAATTTTTTAAGAGAATTGTCATTGACAAGATTCGAACTCGAGTACCTTAGAGTTGGAGGCCGATACTCCAACCACTAAACTACTAAAATTTTCCGATAATAACTTACAAATAAATTATATTTATATACAAATAAATATATATCCGTGTAAATATATAAATATATAAATACAAATATATTTATATATTTTGATATATTTATATAGTTATATATTTATATGTTGGATGTGAGGGCACACTCGAAAATGAAAGTGTGTGTCGAGTGAATTTTTAAAATTTGATGCTAAATTTGTGAGCGAGATATCTTTATATGAGTTTTATAATTTAATGACAGAATATAATCTTTAAAATTTTATTTATATAATGATATAAAATAAATTTGGGAAACGCGTCATTCGCTCTCAAGCGAAAAATACCAATTTTCGCTCAAGCGAGGCTTGACTGAGTGAATTTCAGTGAGCTTTAACATATTTTCACTCAAGCGAGAGTCAATCCCACTTTCACCCTCGATCAAAAAATACCAATATAATTTATTTGTAAATTATTATCAAAAAATTATAGTAGTTTAGTGGTTGGGATATGAACTTTCAACTCTAAAATATTGGGTTCAAATGTCTGTCGGTGACAATTCATTAACTTAAGTGAATTTTTGGTGAAAAAAAAAATAAAAATACTTTCTAGAAAATATATACAAATAAATATATATTTACATGGATATATATTTATTTGTATATAAATATAATTTATTTGTAAGTTATTATCGAGAAAATTATAATAGTTTAGTGGTTAGAGTATTAGTTTTCAATTCTAAAATCCTGAGTTCAAATTCTGCCAGTGACAATTTTCAAATTTAAGTGAATTTTTGGATGAAAAAAAAAGACTTTCCACGTCGGTTCATATGGGAACCGACGTGGAAAGTGTCAATAAGTGAAAAAAAAAGACTTTCAACGTCGGTTCATATGAGAACTGACGTAAAAATTACTTTCTACGTCGGTTGACTAAAAACCGACGTAGAATGTGTTTAATATTCAACTTTCAACGTCGGTTTATCTGGGAACCGACGTGAAAAGTACTTTCTACCTCGTCTCAGCTATAACCGACGTTAAATGACGACGTATAAAGTATATTTTGTAGTAGTGTTATCTTGTATGTTCTTGTGATGTTATTTAATTATGATGATTATGTCTTTACACAATAACCAATGATGCATATGGTAAACCTTCCTAATAAATAGGATGTCATTTCTCCCATATTCACACACCTTCTCACACTCTCTCATTGATGAGTCATTATATTCCCATATTTTCTTACCTTTCTATACTTATTTTAATTAATGTTTTGGGCTTAACTTTCTGTTATTAGTGAATTTTTATTAATTGGGCTTCATTGGATCAATAATTCAAATTTTAATTAATTTTGATCTATTTGATCTAATTTTTGCTCATTATTATTTTCAGAACAGTTTAAAGTAATTTTAGGCTTGGAAGATTGGACCAGATGTCATGCCAACTGTCCATTATAATCAGTTTTTTTGTTTTTATATTTTTATGATGTGTTTTGTGGGCTAGTTGGACCCAAACCTAGATTAAAATTAGGGTTAGGGTTATCTATATAAAAGACACCAAGGAAAAACGCGCAACCGACCTTTTCCCAGTGAGAAAGACATATCTGGAGCTACGATACTCCAAATTGGGCGATTCAAAGTGCGTTTTAAAGCTAAGAGGCAAGAATACAATTGTCTCTCTCATGAGCATTGTTAAATTCTAATTGAAAGGTGGTCAAAATTGAAGTCGAAAATTCACTACGGAATTTGCCCTGCATATGTCTTTTCTTCTGCGTTTTTGATTTTCCATGGATAGCTAAATCTTTATATTGATTTTCTGAGGAGAATGCAGTATATCTTTGAGGTTTTGTTGTTCTATTTTATTTGTTCTCTTAACTCTTCATCTCTTAATCTCAGTGTTGAATTATAATATGTTTATGCTTAATAAATCGACACTAATATCACAGTTTGCTTAATTCTGTGTTAGAGAAGAGCTTATGTGATATATGCAATGCTTAATTGTATAAGGATAATTTGGGGTTAATCTTCGCTTAGTTGATTAATTTCATATTGGAATAAGGGTTAAAGCTAATTTGGGATTAATCTTCGCTTAATAGATTAATTTCAAATTGGAATATAATTTGGGATTTATCTTCGCTTAGTTGGTTAATTTCGAATTAATTTCATAACCTAGGATAAGTGATACTGCATTGAAATAAGGAAATCAATTGCATTCTAATCTGTTTTTAATCCGCATTTTTATAATCTGTTTTTGTTCTGGTTCATCTAATATTTTAAATATGAAAAATCCCCCTTTTATTTCTGATTTAATTCGAAAAATTGATAAGCTTTGATAGAAATTCGTGGTCTTTGGGAGACGACCTAGGAAAGCTTCCTAGTACTACATTTATCTGTTTTAATTATTTGACTGAGTACGACATCGATCACTCATATTTTGAGACACTTCTGGGCATTATTGCATTGTTCCAGAGGTCCGAGTAGTCTTTCTGATTTGGGCAAAATCGGTTAAGGAAGTCTCCTTTTGAGACATCTAGCTCTCGGGAGTTTAAGAATTTTATTGTTCGAGGGAGGAGCGTTCTTGTAGAGTGAGGGGACTGCCAACAAGCATCCTTAAGTTTAAAGATTTATAAAAAGCTCGCTTCAGAGGTTCTTTTCAATTCCTTCTCTTTTATTGCTTTCCTTTTATCGCTTTCCTCTGTGTGCATTAGAGATTATGGCCATGTAGATATTTATTTAAATACTGCAAGTAAATAAATAGGATAAAAACATAATTTCTATATCTTTATTTTTAGAATTAATCCATCATAGGGAACCCGAAAGGGACGTTCTGGGGTGCTAATACCTTCCCCACACGTAATTAACTCCCTTACCCAACTCTGGTTATAATGACCAAAGTTGGTTTTTTCTAAACCAATGCCTTATGTTTTTCCTTTTTCAATGTTTACGGTTAAAACATTGGTGACGACTCCTTAAGAACCCCTTTTTACGAAAACCTCACTTTTAAGGGTAGCTCGATTATTGAACATCCTAAAAGTGATGACCAAATTTATTTATGAAAACGCGAGTCACAAACCATCGCGTCACGACCGCTTACATTTTTAGTTTCCCCCTTTCGTGGAGGGGACGACGACAAATGGCGACTCCACTGGAGAAACCTAGAGAGTTAATCCCATTTAGTGATGGATTAATTCAAAATAAAATAAAAGATTTGAAATTACGCCTTTACCCTTTCTTGTTTGTATAACATGTTTTATTTGTATGACTTTATTAACTGTTGTATGTTTATCTTTTGCAATTATTTGAAATACAAACTGTACACAAATCCTTGCACACAACAGTCCCTCTATACCCGAGTACATGAACGAATAACCTTAGGGAGTGAGTGACATGTACGACCGGCCGTGGTAATGGCCTTAGTGCCACCGGGTCATTGTCGGAAACCACCACTCAAGGTGATAACCCTCCTCTCTCAGTCTGCAGGACGTCGACACGACCTTGAGCCACACATGGTTTGAGGGCTGAGAGACCGTGAGAACCCTATAATGGGGGCACCTTGGGGACTAGGCCTTTGTGAGAACAATTAGAACCTACCTTGACAATGCACTTTTCTGTAAAATACCCCTACCTCGTAATTAAATATCGTCACTCTGTTCGCGGATGAGTGAATTGTTTGTGTATATGTTTGTTGTATTTTGTTTGTTGCATAGCATAATCATACAATAACTAAAATAAATAAAAATTCTTAAAACACAAAAAATAATAAAAACCTTCTCTTTGTTGCTATAACCAACCTTATCTCGGATAGTCTTCATTTAAGCTAGCCTGGTTTCAGGTTCTTTGAAAGTTAAGTAGTCATGTTGACTAACAAAAGAGATAAGGAGTTATAAAAATAAACAAAAAACTTTTTTTTGCTATAACCAACTTTATCTCGGACAGTCTTCATTTAAGCTAGCCTGGTTTCAGGTTCTTTGAAAGCTAAGTAGCTACGTTGACCAACAGAAGAGATAAAGGGTTACAAAAAATAACAAAAAATAATAAAAACAAAATTTAATAATAAAAAGATTTTGACAAAGTCAAATCATTCATACCCTCATCATTTCAAGAGTGGTAAAAATAAGAGAGAAAATAAATGCATAAGGAAAGAATGCATACACATCATCCTAATAAAGTCTCTCATGCTTAAATACATTCATTCTAGGGGCACTAGATATCCTTAACACAAAAGCAAAAGAGACCCAAGTGCGTTTGTAACCTTCGTTATACTTGTCAATCCATGATGGGGAAGGAACAATTACATCGAAGTGGGTGTGGTGCTCCATGAAGCGTAAGCTTTAAGGAGAATACCAAAGTCATTGTCTTAAGACATATCCATCCCATACTAATCATTTATTTCAAATAAAAACTTTTAATTCGTGTGCATTCTAGAAAGTGGCTGGTCTTCTTCCTATCCTCACCTGTGCACAAAAAGTTAAGAGGATGAAGCAATTAGAGGAACAAAACCATAAGCTCACCGCGGAGCTTAACTCCATGAAGGAGCAGATGGCGCAATGAATGGAGCTGATGTGCCAGCAACACCTCCACAAAGAGGGT
Organism: Sphenostylis stenocarpa; assembly: GCA_963425845.1. Classification (NCBI taxonomy): domain Eukaryota; kingdom Viridiplantae; phylum Streptophyta; class Magnoliopsida; order Fabales; family Fabaceae; genus Sphenostylis; species Sphenostylis stenocarpa. The sequence continues at coordinate 45,078,448 of OY731402.1, read as the reverse complement.
CCTTGTCGGCGCCGTCCCTTTCCGACGTCTGGGGACGTCTCGAACGTTTATGCGAGCGGTCGCGAAAAGATGGTTTAGACTCGCGTATTTGTTTTAAAATGTATAGGTTTTCGAAAAGGGGTTCTTATGGAGTCGCCACCAATGTTTTGACCATAAACATTGGAAAAGGATAAGAGGCATTGATTTTAATGAAAACCAAACTTGGCCATTATAACCAGAGTTAGGTAAGGGAGTTAGTTACGTGTGGGGAAGGTGTTAGCACCCCACAACGCCCCTTTCGGGTTCCCTATGACAGATCAATTCATTTAAAGAGAAGACTTCGAGAAATTACGCGATTACCCTATTTTATTGCATAATATTGAAATGGCTATCTACATAATTTTATATAAATAAAGCTAAATAAAGCAATAAAAGAGATATTAAAATGGCTATCTACATGATTTTATTCTACATGACGTAATAAATGAAGCTAAATAAAACAATAAATAAAACAATAAAAGAGAAGGGAATTGAAAAGAACCTCCGTAGCAAGCTTTATATTGAGAATCTCGAACCGTGAGGATGCGTTTTGGCAACCCCTCTTTCTACACGGACTCTCCTCACCAATACAAGATTGACTCCACTAAAAATTTAAAGAAGAATCAAATGCCGGAATATAATTCCTTAACCGATTGTTACCTATTTAAGGCAATCGGAAAGATCATTCGAGAGAGGGAGAGAAGTAGACAAGTGCTCTGAGTTTTCTTAAGGTGTTTCAGAGCTCTCTGGAGTGTCTGTGTCCTTAAAAAGTGGCAAATGAGCCTCCTATTTATAGTTTTCGCAGCTGGCGCACTTTGGGACGGCCGTCTGGGTTGGGACGGCCGTCTGGACTGGGACGGCCGTCCCAAATGGCACTTTTACACAGAGCGGGACCACCTGGGGGTCCGGGACGGCCGTCCCACTTAAATTGGGTTTGGGACGGCCGTCCCACATTCGGGACGCGCGTCCCAACTGTAAAATGGCAGTTGGGACGGCCGTCCCAACTCTGGGACGGTGGTCTCGGCCTGTTTCGTCCAGTCTTCGCGTTCTGGGACCCCGGGAAGCTTTCCTTTCCTTTTTCGGACATAGATTGACGCCGATGTGTGTCCGTTGAAGCTTTATCTTCATATACGAAGTCTTCTTGGCCTTCATTAGGATGTCGGGCGAGCTTTGTCTTTGTGTAGGAAGTCTCTTTTGGCTTTTATTGTGTGAATGAATGAACTCCGTCTTTTGTTGTGGGAGGTCCTTCTCGTTTTGGGAAGCCGGATGAACTCCATCTTCGGGTGAAGTTCCTCTAGCTTTTATTTTGAGAGGCCGGGCAAAATTAGGGGTCTACAGCTGCCCCCCTTCACCTGCCTAACTAATTCGTTGGTTTTAATATGCCGACAAAATTAGTTGGTAGGGGAAGGAGTTAACCCTTTTGCCCGGTTATCCTTCGGATACTGCTCCTTGCTGATCCTCCGGATGATAAATATTTTGATAGGTACTAACCCCTATCTAGTTCGAGCCTTCTTTTTCTAAGACTCTGGTGAGTACTTACCCTCACCTGGTATAAGTCTGTATTTGACTAGACTTTTGTGGGTACCTATCCCCACTAGGTATGAACCTTGTTCTGCAAGGTTTTGGTGAGTACCTACCCTCACCCGGTATGAGTTCGCATTTTGCTAAACTCTTGTGGGTACTTACTTCCGAGGTGCTCAACACTGAACTATCCTCTAATAGAAGTAAGGTCTTTGCAACCCATCTTTGAAATGCTTAGGTGAGTATTTTTACTCCACCTAATGCCTTCTGCAAAGTTTTGATGAGTACTTACCCTCATCCGGTCTGAACCCCGTTCTGCAAGGTTCTGGTGGGTGCTTACCTCTACCCGGTTCGAATCTCGTTACGCAAGATTCCGATGGGTACTTACCCCCACCGGTCCGAATCTCGTTACGCAAGATTCCGATGGGTACCTACCCTCACCCGGTCCGAATCCCGTTCTGCAAGATTCGATGGGTACCTACCCCCACCCGGTCCGAATCCCGTTCCGCAAGATTCCGATGGGTACCTACCCCCACCCGGTCCGAACCCCGTTCGCAAGGCTCGATGGGTACCTACCCCCACCCGGTCCGAACCCCGTTCCGCAAGGCTCGATGGGTACCTACCCCCACCCGGTCCGAACCCCGTTCGCAAGGCTCCGATGGGTACCTACCCCCACCCGGTCCGAATCTCGTTCGCAAGATTCGATGGGTACTTACCCCCACCCGGTCCGAACCCCGTTTTGCAAGGCTCGATGGGTACCTACCCCCACCCGGTCCGAACCCCGTTCCGCAAGGCTCGATGGGTACCTACCCCCACCCGGTCCGAATCCCGTTCCGCAAGATTCGATGGGTACTTACCCCCACTTGGTCCGAACCCCGTTCCGCAAGGCTCGATGGGTACCTACCCCCACCCGGTCCGAACCCCGTTCGCAAGGCTCGATGGGTACCTACCCCCACCCGGTCCGAATCCCGTTCCGCAAGATTCTGATGGGTACTTACCCCCACCTGGTCCGAACCCCGTTCTGCAAGGCTCTTAGGATGCACTTTTTGATATTTAATCCTGTGATTATCTGTTTTTGGAGATGTGTTGGCGGCTTATTGTTTCTGTTCATGCGCCCATTCCGTGGGGAATATTTGTTTTGACTTTTCTGTCAATCGTCCGATTTTACCGGGGATTCTTTGTTTTTGGCTTTTTCTTTCTAGCCATCCGGCTTTGCCGGGGATTCTTGATTTTTGGCTTTTCTGTTTAGCCATCCGGCTTTTGCCGGGGATTTTTGATTTTGTTGCCTCTTTTTAGGCGGGAATCCATTGGGGATTTTGTTGATTTTTGTCGATTTTGCCTCTTGGTTAGGCGAATGCTCCACTTGAGGATATTTGCTCTTGATAATACCTCTGAGTAGGCAAATGCTTTTTTGAAAGCTTTGTGCTTGTATTGCCTCTCGCATAGGTTGATTTCCCGTTTCTTGGGGATATCGGCTCTTTGCTTGTTTCTGAGTAAGCATAGGCATTCTTGGGAGTGAAGGTTTTGCCTTTTACTGGGGATATTCATATTGGGTGCTTAACTCCCTGTGGATTTGTAATTTGTAATTTGCCTTTGCGGATAGGCTTACTGGGGAAAAATTTTTCTTTTTGGTGATCCACCGGGGGGGTTGATTTGCCCCCTAGGGAGGAATGGAGTTTTTGACTCCTTGTTGGATGTTTGGTGTTTCGAGCTGGCTTTGCCTATGCTCTTGGATTCTTGATTGTGTGTGCCCTTTTTCTTTTGCGCACGCAGGCTTTTTATTATTTGCTGGGGATGAAGAGGTTTTGTTGTTTTTTCTTTTTAGTGGCCCTGGGGAATTTTGTCACCCTAGGGGTATGATGGAGTTCTTGGCTCCTGGCTTTGCAAAGCTCTTATTTGAGCTGGGAAATGGAATTTTTATTTTCCTCTTTTGTAGATTTTCTGGATATACTCTTCTTAGAGATTTTTATTTGACCTTTTTTTGTTGTGGCCTCTGTTGGGGAATGAAAGTTTTTCTTTTCTTTCCTTTTCTTTCTGTTGTCCCCTGGTGATGTGGAAGATTCTGACTCCGTATTTTTTATGGACTCTTGAGTAGTCCTTATTCTCCTTTGGTAAATGAAGTGGGGACTCCTGTATGAGTGTGCTTGATGACTCATGTGGTGACGAAGCTGAGTCGTGAGATAATCTTTTTGTCTTGCCTCTGGAGTAGGCAAGGATCCTCTTGGGGATAATGGAGCCTTTCTATTGGCTTTTTCCATTTTGATAGTTTTCCTTTTTACTTGGATGAAAGGGTACTGATTAGAGCTATTTTCTTTGAAGATCCTTATTTGAAATGGTTGATGACTCATGTAGTGATGTTGAGTCGCGATGTAATTTTTGTTTTGCCTCTAGAATAGGCAAGGATCCGCTTGGGGATCACCAAGCCTTTCCGTTGGCTTTTTTCCGTTTTTGATGTACCTTCTTTTATTGTTGTAGAAGGTTGATGGTTGGAGCTATTTTCCTTGAAGCTCTTTATTCTGCTAAAGTGATTTTGATTTCGCCTTTTTCTGTTGCGATTTCATTTAGAGGATGGATTTTGGCGCCTTTTATTTTCAATCACAAATATGGAGACTATTCTCCTTATATGCATGTTTATTATTCTTGTTTGAAGAAAATTATTTTTTCTTGATTTTGACAAAGTCGTATTATGCAACTACTTTGTGTGTGGATGTCCTAAATGCAATCTAATGTTTATTTATTTTTGATGCATTTAGAAAGTGACTGGCCTTCTCCCGTGAGTTCTTATGAATACGCCGATGGGTTCCTCCTTTATGACCATGATGATGGGCTCATCTTTTTATTTATCTTTTGGTTTTAGCCCTATCTTTTGTCTAGACCGCCCTTTACGGGTTTTCGATCTAGCGGGCTGCCTTAATTTTTGCCTAGAATATTTTAGGGGGTTTTTGCCTTATCTTTTGCCTAGACCGTTCTTCTGGGATTTCCGATCTAGCAGGCTACCCTGATTTTTATCTAAAAATATCCTAGCAGGCATTTGTCATTTTCTTATTATTTTTATATGCTTCCCTTTTTTAGATGCATGTTTGATCTTTGATTAAAAGTCTTTGCGTATATTTATGATTTATCAATAAAGAGGCATTTCCATAATATTTGGTCAAGAGAAAGGAAATGAAAAGGAATTTTATTGATAAATGAGCAAAAGTTTTATTTTTTTACAGAAGGATTTCAAGAGATATTTAGAAGAATGGGTGGTCAGGGTTGGTTGTACTGTATAATCTTAAACAGTCACGTCCATGATATCTGCCCCCTGGTTCTCCTAATTGCTTCAGTTGAGATGCCTGAGCTCAGAGTGAAGACTATGTCAACTGCTTGCTTCTGGAAGAATGTTACCTTAACCGCCTTTTCGGTTTTCGACTAAAGTAACCATTGCTCTTAGTTTCTTTCTTTTTTTTTTTCTTTTTTTTTTTACCTCTTCTTTTTGCCTAGGACGTATCCTAGCGAGGAATATGGACCCTATCTTTTGCTCAGGGATGCCCTTTGCGGGTTTTCATTCCTGACGGGTCATGAGCAATGTCTTCAAGCATAATACTTCTTCGCCGTACCGGAGTTGATTAGGTGTCGAAGTTCTTTTCCATCCATATTGGCGAGGATAAGAGCCCTTTCCAAGAAAGCTCATTTGACCACAAGGGGTCCTTCGTAGTTTACTGCCCATTTTCCAATTTTATCCTTTTGGGCTGGAAGCAACTTATTTACCATTAAATCCTTCTTATGGTAAATGTGAGGGTTGATCTTTTTCATAAGCCTTTTTGACTTTCCTTTGATAGGCTTTTCCCGACATATAACATTCATCTGTTTTTCTTAATAAGGTTTAGCTGGTCATATCAGCTTCGAACCCATTCAGCTTCTGTTAAGTTTACTTCCATCATCATGTGCTTTTGTCAACATGATTAGCTATACCGATTTGCCGTCTCGGATCTTTGCTATAACCGAAGAGTAATCCTTTTGAATGTAGAGCAATTGTCATGTCAATATCCCTCTTCCTTTCCTTTAGGGATTTCAATCCTCCTATTGATCACCATATTTCTACATTTCCCAGTTAATTACTTGAATGCTTTACGATGAAGGGTCAAGAGAATAGAAAGAAAGGGATTTATTGCAAAGGCTTGTGTTTTAGTGAGATTTTTTTTGAAATAATAGTTTTGGCAATTGCAAAGGCTAGTTCAAACAAACGTTTTGTTTTAATGAGGTAGCGTCTTCAGCTGATTACTTTATGACTGATTAACATTCCTAGTCTGCCTAGGATTTTGCCCTTTTATCTTTTTGTCTTGGTCTTTGACCTTGACGGACTTCTTTTAATAATAATTTCTTTTCTCAAACATTGTCGAAACACGATTTTCTTGTTCGTGTCTCTAGCTAATCAATCATGTTAACTTTGGCTTCATTTGGCGTTTTGATTATTTTGACGCATTTTGGAACAAAACGTTTGTCTAAACAGGGTTATTTAATGGGGTATAGACATGTTTAGCAGGAAAAGAAGCAGATAGTAAGAATAGCATTCTTTTATAATTTCAGGGGAATGCATGCCCTAAAGATGCTCGGGGATCGGGCACACCCCGAGGAGTGATCTCTAATAGTCATTGGGTTTACATCCCTTAGAATCAGAAGAAGGACATCTAATGACTAATGCTACCCTTGATGCTAATATCCCTCCTTTTTGGATGATCGTCTTTTTAAGGTATGGAGGGGAGACTTCCCTTTTCATTGTACAACTTGTCCTTTTGTAGGGTTGTTCTTTAAAGGATTATCCTTAAAATCTAGGATGTCTCTTATTCCTTGAACATCCTTTCCAAGCCCTTGCCTGGGCTGTATCCATATCTCTTCATTATATGGGCCACTTTTAAACTGCTAGGATGTCTTTCCATATTTTCAAATGTCTTCTTCAGCCGCATCCATTTAAGGTATGGTAGATGGTTCGCTGATTCGAATCTAGTCTTTAACTTGAACCATGATCAATTTGTCGCCTACCACGAATTTGATTTTTCGATGGAGCGTTGAAGAAACTGCCTTAGCACTTTGAATCCAAGGTCTGCTCAATCTTCCCTTGGGATTCTTTTTTCCTTTTCCTCTTCGGTTTCTTTATTTTTCCTTTGTTTTTAGGAGCATTATCTTGTAGCTCCTTGGGGGAATAAATTCTTTCGCTTATCGTCCTGCCCCCAATGCTGGCTATATTGGAGATATCTTCATTGACGGACAATTCTTTTGTGCATATCCATAGTACAGCTTTATCCGATGTATAAGGGAAAGGACAAGGCATGAATAAGCGCAAAGGTGTTATTGCCTCTTCCCTGATATTATCAATTTGGGTATCGACATTTACTTCTTTCTTATTGTCTCCTTGTCCCAAATTGAAGACCTTAGTTTTTTCCTTATGGGGCTGTATCAATTGAGCTTATTTTTCTAACAGTCTTTGCATGTCCGGGGAAATGGTCCCCTCCTCACTGTTTGACTCAATCCATTCGCCTTCGGCTTTCAGATCCCGCAGAGAGTTTTCAATCACAGACATGACTGTTTATATGGTCTATATTTGGGTTTAGATTTTATTCACTTATTTTGGAATGAGAGAGAAAAGAATAACAAAGAATATGAATATTATGAAAATGCCTCATTGTATTGATAGAAGAAAATATTTACAAAGCCCATTTTAATAAAAAATCTCGTGATCATGGGCGGGGATCACGAGAGATACATCGGAAGCTTTTTGATATATTTTTTATTATCTAATTTTTTTTAACCAAAAGATGCACAAAATGGGGAGCCCTAGTTAGATGGCCTTCTCTACCCAAGCTCACTATTCTGGTTGTGATAGAGGCTTGATGTTTACATTTGGGTCGGGAGCATCGAAAGTAATCCACCCAGCATTCAATAATTCTTCAACCCTATATTTCAGGTTGACGCAATTCTCCACGTAATGCCCAGGAGCACCTGAGTGGTAATCACATTTTTCGTTGAGTTTGTACCAACCGGGGTAAGGTGGATCTTTCTTCTTTGGGGAGATACGTGTTAAGAGCTTGGCCTCTAAAAGTCTTGGCAGCAGACTCCCATAAGAGATTGGGATGGGAGTGAATTTCTTCTCTTGTCTACGTGACTGTCCAGCTGATGGCGAAGAGGAAGAAGGAGTGGCAATGTTGATTGCATTTACACTTCCCTCCTTTTTCTTGCCAAAGGGCTTCTTGAATGATGCGTGGGATTTGTTAAACTTGGGAGGGAATCGAGTATTTTCGGCATCGGTTACCTCCTTTACATCAAATTTGTATCCCTCTAATGCCCTTAATCTCTCCTCTAAGGTAAAAATTCGTTGCTCAGAGACCGTATTGTGGAAGCATTGCTGATACATTAGCTCCGTTAATTGCGCTATTTGTTCCTTTATGACATTAAGCTCAGCGGTCAGCATACGGTTCTGCTCCTCTAATTTCTCCATCTTCTTGGCTTTTTGAGCGCGAGTGAGAACAGGTAGAAGACCAACCACTTTCTAAATGATTTAAAGATTTAAAGATTTTTATTATTATTCTTTTTTTTATTATGAATGATCGAGTGTGGGATAGATATGCCTTAGACAATAGCTTTGGTATCTTCCCAAAAGCCTATGTTTTAAGGAGTACCATACCCACTTCAAGTGTGATGGTTCCCTTTTTTAAAAGGTTATCATCATACCTTAGCGCACTTATCTCTTCTAGGAAGGTTATAAACGCACTTGGGTCTCTTTCGCTATTATCCAAGGATATCTAATGCATCCTAGAATGAATGTGCTTTATGCATGCATTACAAAAATATTTTTTTATGACAACCGATATTGAAAGTGGCATAACTTTTGACTGGGTTGTCCGATTTGGACGCACAGCATGTCAAAACGAAGAGAAAAGGGTGAAGAACCAAGAAGTAAATTGTCGAAGGCGATTTGGCCTAGTAATTTTCCCAAAAAACGTCTCTAAGACCCATTTTTTAGGGGTTTATTAAAATGATGAGCATGCTGTAATTATTTTCTCTCTTAGTTTTACCACTTATTGGATGATATGGTATGAATGATACGACTTTGCCAAAAATCTTTTTTTTATTTTGTTGCAAAGGTATTTTTAATTTGTTTTTATATTTTTTTTATGACCCTTTATCTCTTCTGTCGGTCAACGTGGCTACTTAGCTTACAAAGAACCTGAAACCAGGCTAGCTTAACTGAAGACTGTCCGAGATAAAGGTCTTTTATCTTATCACTTTTTATGATTTTTAGGGTTTTTCATTTTTTGTTTGTTGTATGATTACCCTATGCTAATGCATCAATACAAATGCAGCAAACGTATGCACACACAATTCATACATCCACGAGCAGAGCCACGCTTATTTAATCACGAGGTGGGATTTTCCTGCAGAAACGTGCTTGGTTTAGGTGGTTCTAACTGTTCTCACCAAGGCCAAAGGTCCCCAAGGTGCCCCCATTATAGGGACCTCTCAATCTCTCAGTCCTTGGGTCATGCACGGAACTCCGTGGCGACATCCTTAGACCAAAAGAAGAGAGTTATCACCTTGAGTTGGTGGTTTTTCGACAACGGTAGTAGCCCCGTGTGCCAACTAACCGATCGTATCTGCCACCCACTCCCTATAGGTATTCACTCTTGCCCCCGAGTATAGAGGGATTGTTGTGTGCAAGGGTTTTTGTGTGCAATTTATATTTCAAACAATTGCAAAAAATAATCATATAGCAGTTATTTAAAGCCATACAATAAAAACATACAGAAGGGTAAAGGCGTAATTTCAAATCTTTGCTTAGTTTGAATTTATCCGTCACTAAATGGGATCAACTCTCGGACTTCCCCAGTGGAGTCGCCATCTGTCGCCGCCGTCCCTTTCCGACGTCTGGGGACGTCTCGAACGTTTATGCGAGCGGTCGCGAAAAGATGGTTTAGACTCGCGTATTTGTTTTAAAATGTATAGGTTTTCGAAAAGGGGTTCTTATGGAGTCGCCACCAATGTTTTGACCATAAACATTGGAAAAGGATAAGAGGCATTGATTTTAATGAAAACCAAACTTGGCCATTATAACCAGAGTTAGGTAAGGGAGTTAGTTACGTGTGGGGAAGGTGTTAGCACCCCACAACGCCCCTTTCAGGTTCCCTATGACAGATCAATTCATTTAAAGAGAAGACTTCGAGAAATTACGCGATTACCCTATTTTATTGCATAATATTGAAATGGCTATCTACATAATTTTATATAAATAAAGCTAAATAAAGCAATAAAAGAGATATTAAAATGGCTATCTACATGATTTTATTCTACATGACGTAATAAATGAAGCTAAATAAAACAATAAATAAAACAATAAAAGAGAAGGGAATTGAAAAGAACCTCCGTAGCAAGCTTTATATTGAGAATCTCGAACCGTGAGGATGCGTTTTGGCAACCCCTCTTTCTACACAGACTCTCCTCACCAATACAAGATTGACTCCACTAAAAATTTAAAGAAGAATCAAATGCCGGAATATAATTCCTTAACCGATTGTTACCTATTTAAGGCAATCGGAAAGATCATTCGAGAGAGGGAGAGAAGTAGACAAGTGCTCTGAGTTTTCTTAAGGTGTTTCAGAGCTCTCTGGAGTGTCTATGTCCTTAAAAAGTGGCAAATGAGCCTCCTATTTATAGTTTTCGCAGCTAGCGCACTTTGGGACGGCCGTCTGGGTTGGGACGGCCGTCTGGACTGGGACGGCCGTCCCAAATGGCACTTTTACACAGAGCGGGACCACCTGGGGGTCCGGGACGGCCGTCCCACTTAAATTGGGTTTGGGACGGCCGTCCCACATTCGGGACGCGCGTCCCAACTGTAAAATGGCAGTTGGGACGACCGTCCCAACTCTGGGACGGTGGTCTCAGCCTGTTTCGTCCAGTCTTCGCGTTCTGGGACCCTGGGAAGCTTTCCTTTCCTTTTTCGGACATAGATTGACACCGATGTGTGTCCGTTGAAGCTTTATCTTCATATACGAAGTCTTCTTGGCCTTCATTAGGATGCCGGGCGAGCTTTGTCTTTGTGTAGGAAGTCTCTTTTGGCTTTTATTGTGTGAATGAATGAACTTCGTCTTTTGTTGTGGGAGGTCCTTCTCGTTTTGGGAAGCCGGATGAACTCCATCTTCGGGTGAAGTTCCTCTAGCTTTTATTTTGAGAGGCCGGGCAAAATTAGGGGTCTACAGTCCTCATAGTGACCATGCCTCTCACCACGAGGAAGAGGAGGAACCCATCCATGTGCATGAACAGGGAGTTCATGTGCAGCCCGACAGTAGGGCAGTCTTCATCCATCCCCTAGAGGTCTCCAAGTAATAAATTTCTACCCTTGAGGAGAGACTGAGGGTTATGGAGGGACATAGTTTTGATGTTAAAGAGGCGACCAACATGTGCCTCATCAAGAATATCTGTTTTCCCCCCAAATTCAAGGTTCCGGATTTCCCCAAGTACATGGGGATGACTTGTCCCAAGAGCCATCTTACAATATATTTCCGTAAGATGGCTCCATATGCCGATAACGAGTAACTCCTGATCCACTGTTTTCAGGGAAGCTTGGCCGATTCGGCCTTGAATTGGTATATGCAACTGGAAGGGGGACAAGTCCAAACCTGAAAATAGCTGGCAAACGCTTTTCTTCGTCGTTACAAATATAACATCGACCTAACTCCAAATAGGTCGGATTTACAAGCCTTGAGCAAGAGAGGCGACGAATCCTTCAAGGCGTATGCTCAGTGTCGCCGCCATCAGAAGAGACGGTCAGAGCGACGCGGTCAGAGCGACGCGATAATTTTGAATGACTCGCGTTTTTTATAAAGATGGTCGACATTGTTAAGATGTCCGATAATCGAACTAATCTTAAGAATGAAGTTTTTGAAAAATGTTCTATGGAGTCGCCATCAGTGTTTGTAGACCCCAAATCTTTCCTGGTCTTAAAATAAAGAACAGAAGACCTCCAATTCGAAGATGGGCAAGGCCTAAAAGGTCCCTAGGATAGACCAAAAGGCCCCATATTAGAATAGGAAGGTTTTTGTACAGAAAAAATAGGGAGGTCCACCTAGAAGGTCGAGACCGCCGTCTCGCCATCAGCAAAGGGTGAGACCACCGTCTCGTTTGGCAAAACGACTATCTCGCCACTTGCCAATGGCAAGACCGCCTTCCCGTTTGGCGAGACGGCCTTCTCGCCATTTGCCAAAGTGAGACTACCTTCTCGATTAGCGAGACGACCGTCTAGACCTGATAGGCGCGAATCCTTATAAAAGGAGGGCGTCCCCCCTCCTTTTCACACCATTCTCCAACTTTCCCTTCTGCAATTTCTTCAAATTCTCCTCCTAAATCCCTCCGAAGCATTTCCGGAGTTTCTTAATATTCTTAGAGAGTATTCTGTAGCGTTGCGAGAAAGAGCGATCAACGTTGTAGAGTGAAGGATTGCCAAAAAGTGTCCTACTTCAAGAATATTAATCACGAAAGCTTGCTTCGAAGGTTTCCATACTTTCTCTCCTTCTTTTACCGCTCTTTCTTTACATTTATTTGTGCATTAGTTGCTAGGGCCATTTAGTCAATATTTTAAATTCCGCAAATAAAGGGTAAAAACGTCATTTTAAGGTTTACTTATGAAATAAACGGCCCATCATAGGGAACCCGAAAGGGGCGTCGTGGGGGTGCTAATACCTTCCCCACGCGTAAATAACTCCCTTACCCGACTCTGGTTATAATGACCAAAGTTGGTTTTGCTAAACCAATGCCTTCCTTTTTTCCTTTTCTGATGTTTTCGGTAAAAACATCGGTGGCGACTCGATAAGAACCCTTTTCGAAAACCTCACCCTTAGGTCCAACTCGGTTATCAAACAACTTAAAGGCGTTGTAACACCACTTTTAGAAAAACGCGAGTCAAAGTCGGAAACCATCGCGTCGCTCCGACCGCCTCTTTTGACGGCAACGACAGATGGCGACTCCACTGGGGAAGCCTAGAGAGTTGATCCCATTTAGTGATGGGTCAGTTTAATAAATAAACTTAAAAATTTCTCTTTTACCCTACCTTGTTTTATACCATGTTTTATTTGCTTGGCTTCAATAACTGTTGTTTGTTTATTTTACGCAATTGTTTGAAATACAAACTGTACACAAACCGTTGCACACAACAGTTCCCCCTATACCCGGGGGCAAGTGAGAAATCCATAGGGAGTGGGTGGCAAGTACGGTTTGCCGTAGTGAGGGCCATGAGCCCACCGGTATGATCGGAAACCACCACTCAAGGTGATAACCTTCCTCTTTTGGCACAAAGACTGACTACGACCTTAGTGCCATGCATGGTTGGAAGGCTGGAGAGTGGGGACCCTATAATGGGGGAACCTTGGGGGCCTGACCTTGGTGAGGAAATTAGAACTACCCTGAATATGCACTCTTCTGCAGGAAAACCCTACCTTGTAATTAAAACGTCATCCTACTTGTTCGCGAATGAGTGAATTGTGTGTGCATTTGTTTGTTGCATTTGATTGCATAGCATAACCAAACAACAAGATAAAAAAATAGAAAAAACTACAAAAATATTTTCGCAATAAACCATTTTATCTCGGACAGTCTGCCTTTTAGCTAGCTTGGTTTCAGGTTCTTTGTAAGCTAAGTAGCCACGCAGTCCGACAGAAGAGATAAACGGCTATAAAACAAAACAAGTCAAATAAAACCCAACAAAATAAAAATGGGATCTTGTTCACAAACATCAAATTCATAAAACATCCATATAGATAGTTTATTTTCTTTCTTGAAAAATACAGAAAGCCTAATACTATCATGCATCATATAGAAATAAAACATGATAATGTTTAGAAAAAATAAACACTTGCATGCATGCCTGCATTAAGCATCATATTCATAACATGCATTTTGATTTTTAGAAAATGGAGGGGGCTAGTAGACAATTGAAGAAAGTGGATGTTCCCCGATACCATACTGAGAAGTTAGAACGACTTTGCACGTTAATGCCATTAGAGGTCCGCTCCAACTTCAAAAAATCCTACGGACGGATTCTCAACCTGCTAAAGATCTATGTCGACCCTTTTTCATCAGGATTCTAGTTCATTTTTGGAACTCTAGTCTGCACTGCTTCGAATTCCCCACACGTAACTAACTCCCTTACCCGACTCTGGTTGTAATGACCAAAGTTGGTTTTTCTAAACCAATGCCTTCTATTTTTTTTCTCCGATGTTTTCGGTAAAAACATCGGTGGCGACTCCATAAGAAACCTTTTCGAAAACCTTGCCCTTAGGTCCAGCCCATTTATCGGACAACCTAAAGGCATTGTAACACCACTTTTAAAAAAATGCAAGTCGAAGTCGGAAACCATCACGTCGCTTCAATCGCCTCTTTTGACGGCGGCGACAGTGTTTTGACCTTAAACACTGAAAAAGGTAAAAAGGCAGTGGTTTTAGAAAAAACCAACTTTGGCCATCACAACCAGAGTTGGGTAAGGGAGTTAGTTACGTGTGGGGAAGGTGTTAGCACCCCACAACGTCCCTTTCGGGTTCCCTATGATAGACTAGTTTAAAAAGATTGTCGCTGCCGTCAGAAAAGGTGGTCGAAGCGACTTGATGACTTTGTTTGACTCACATTTTTAAAAGTGTAATTCAACGCCTTTAGGTTCTCTGATAACTGGGTTGGACCTAAGGGTGAGGTTTTCGGAAAGAGTTCTATGGAGTCGCCATCGATGTTTTTACCGAAAACATCAGAAAAGGAAAAAAAGAAGGCATTGGTTTAGAAAAACCAACTTTGGCCATTACAACCAGAGTCGGGTAAGGGAGTTAGTTACGTGTGAGGAAGGTGTTAGCACCCCCACGATGCCCCTTTCGGGTTCCCTATGATGGACTATTCTTAAAATAAAGACAATAAAATTATGCTTCTACCCTATTTATTTATTACAAAATTTAAGTAGCTATCTACATGATCCTAATATCTAATGCATACAAGGGAAACAGTAAAAGAAAGCAATAAAAGAGAAGAGATATGAAGGAGAACCTCCGAAGCGAGCTTTCATAAATGTTGAACTTGAGGATGCTTTTTGGCAGTCCCCGCACTCTACAGAGACACTCCTCCCTCGATTAAAAAATAAAGGTATCACCCTATTGAGGGCTGGATGTCTCAAAAAAAGGAGACATCCTTAATCGGTTTCTACCTTAACAGAAATCAAAAAGCTCACTCGAACTCTAGAAAAATGCTCAGAGTCACTCTAAAGTGCTAGAAGGCTTCCTAGAGAGTGGTAGGAGTGAATGGTGTGTGAAAATGGGTGGAATGAGACTCCTATTTATAGGAAAAAGTGCTAGGTAGGCCGGGATGGCCATATGGGATTCGCCATTCGGGAAGGCCTTCTCGCCATTCTGGAAGGCCTTCTCGACATTCGGGAAGGCCTTCTCGCCATTCGGGAAAGCCTTCTCGGCAAAATGTTTATTTTTATTTTTATTTTTGAGGCTGGGTAAGATTTGGGATCTATAGTTGTCCCCCCCTTCACCTGACTAACCGACCGTTGGCTCAATATGCCTACGAGATTGGTTAGCAGGTGAAGGAGTTGACTCTCTTGCCCGGTCGTCCTTCGGATGTTCCTTCTTGCGGTAGCCGATCCTCCAGACGATAAATGTGTGAACCTCTAGGATGCTCCTTATTGCGGTAGCTGACCCCTTTGGTTAACAAGTGATAAACCTCAGGGTACTCCTTCTTGCAGTAGTCGACCCCTCGGTTGATGAGTATGATCCCCCATCTGGTTGCTTGTAGCTTCAGGATGCTCCTTCTTGCGGTAGCCGACCCTTCAGCTGACAAGTGGTAGAACCTCAGGATGCTCCTTCTTGCGGTAGCCGACCCCTCAATTGATGAGTATGAACCCTCATCCGGTTGCTTGTAGCTTCGAGATGCTTCTTCTTGCGGTAGCCGACCCCTTAGCTGACAAGTGGTAGAACCTCAGGATGCTCCTTCTTACAGTAGCCGACCCTTCGGTTGATGAGTATGAACCCCCATCTGGTTGGTGCAGTCCACTTCATAGGACTGGTGGTGGTGGCGACTTACTGCTTTATCTCATGCACCGGCTCTATGTGGAGTGGTTCTTTGCAGATATTTGTTTTTTTTACTTTTCTGATGTAGTCATCCGATTTGCCGATGATTCTTTGGTTTTTGACTTTTTCAATAGCCATCCAGCTTGTTGGTTGCTGGGGATTCTTGGTGAATGCCTCTTAAGTAGGCAGAAATCCGTTTTGTTGATCTTTGTGACACCTCTTGAGTAGGCGGTTATCCATTGAGGATTTGTTGATGGTGCCTGTCACCACCATCAAAAGAGGCGGTCGGAGTGACACGATGGTTTCGTTCGACTCACATTTTTTGAAAGAAATGGTTCAATGCCTTTAGGTTGTCCGATAATCGGGCTGGACCTAAATGTGAGGTTTTCGAAAGGTTCGAGGATTCGCCACCAATGTTTTTACCAGAAACATTGGAAAAGGAAGAAAAAAGAAGGCATTAATTTAGAAAAACCAACTTTGACCATTACAACCAGAGTCGGGTAAGGGAGTTAGTTACGGGAAGGTATTAGCTTCCCTATGACGCCCCTTTCGGGTTCCCTATGATGGACTGTTTATATAAAGAAATAACTCTAAATTGCGCTTTTACCCTTATTTATTTATTGCGGAAATTAAATTGTTGACTACATGGCCCTAAATGATTAATGCATAACAATACTATCTAAAAAGCATTAAAGTAGAGAAGAGAGTATATAGGAACCTTCAAAACAAGCTTTTATAGTGAGTTCTTTGAAATAGGGTGCTTTTTGGTAATCCCCACACTCTACAATGTTGATCGCTCTTCCTCGCAACACTACAGAACGCTTTCTAAGAACACTAAGAAACTTTGGAAATGCTTCAGAGGGGTCCTAGGAGAATAATTTGAAAGAAGTACAGAAGGGAAAGTTGTAGAATTGTGTGTAAAGAGTGAGGAAGTCCCCCCTTTTATAGGAATTCGCACCTGTCAGGTCGGGACTGCCGTCTCACCTGACAAGGTCAGGACCGCCGT
The DNA here is from genome assembly GCA_963425845.1 of Sphenostylis stenocarpa. Classification (NCBI taxonomy): domain Eukaryota; kingdom Viridiplantae; phylum Streptophyta; class Magnoliopsida; order Fabales; family Fabaceae; genus Sphenostylis; species Sphenostylis stenocarpa. The sequence goes on along the minus strand of OY731402.1, from coordinate 45,061,828 downwards.
CTCGCCAAACAGGACGGTGGTCTCGCCTTTAGCAAGTGGCGAGACGGTGGTCTCGCCAAATGAGACGGCAGTTTGCCCTTACCCAACGACGAGATGGGGGTCTCGCCAAACAAGACGATGGTCTCGACCTTTTTGGTGAAATTTCTTATTTTTCGTGTACAAAAATCCTTTCTATTCTAATATGGGGCCTATTGATCAATTCTAGGGACCTTTTAGGCCTTGCCCATCTTCAAACGGAAGTCTTTTGCTCTTTATTTTGAGGCCGGGCAAGATTTGGGGTCTACAGTTGCCTCCCCTTCACTTGACTAGCCGACTGTTGGCTTAACATGCCAAAAAGATCGGCTGGGGGGGGTGAAGGAGTTAACCCTCTTGTCTGGTTATCCTTCGGTTGCTTTCCTGGTTGTGGTAGCCGACCTTCTGGACGCTAAATATGATCCTCCAGGATGTTCCTCTGATGCAGTAGCTGGCCCCTTTGGTTGATGAGTACGAACCCCCATCCGGTTTAAGCCCCTTGTTGTAAGACTTGATGAGTACGCACCCCCATCTGGTTTGATGAGTATGAACCCCCGTCTGGTAAGCCCCCTTTTGTAAGGCCTGATGAGTACACACCCCCATCTAGTTTTGACCAGTATGAACCCCTGTCTGGTAAGTCCCCTTTTGTAAGGCCCGATGAGTACACACCCCCATCTGGTGGTAAAAGTCCACTTTGTAGGACTGGTTGCGACTTACTGCTCTGGCTCATGCACAATGATTTTGCCTGTGTGCAAGTCTTTGTCTTCGGGACCTTCCTTGTCCCGAAGTTGTGGTGGCGGCTTACTGCTCTAGCTCATGCACCGACTCCATGGAGAGTAATTTTGTTTGAAGATTATTGTGTTGACTTTTTGTTGTAGTCATCCGATGCGCCGGGGATTCTTTGATTTTTGGATTTTACAATAGCCATCTAGATTATTGATTATCGGGGTTTCTTTGATGAATGCCTCTTAGGTAGGCAGAAATCCACTGGGGATTTGTTAATTATGACGATGCCTCTTGAGTAGGCGGATGCTTCATTTGAAGTGAAGACTTTAGTGTTTGCACTATTTTGCCTCTAAATAGGCTGATATTCCACTTGGGGCTGCTGGTTCTTTGCCCGCCAGGTCTTGCCTATGTGTAGGCAAGTGACTTTCTGAGGATGAATCTGAAGTTTTGCCTTTACAGTAGGCTCACTAGGGATGATGTTTTCTCTTTTTTGATGATCCACCGGGGATTAGTTGACTTCCCGGGGATTAGATTTTGATAGCCCTTTGGGGGAATGGGGTCTCAGATCCTTAATTGATATGAGTGTGAGCTGGCTTTTGTGATGCTCTTATTCTGTTGGAATTTCTGATTCCTTCTTTTTCGTTGATTTTCCCTTTTTCTGAGGTGACCCACTTAGGGATTTTATTGATTACCTAAAAGTTAGGATTTTTATTTGATTTCGCCTTTTTCCACGATTTATCTCTTTTCTCGCCATTTGAAATTTGGCTTTTTCGGGATAATGCGTGTGGCTTTTAACTTTTTAGTTTCTTTTATACACGCAAGCTTTTTCCTTCTTTTGGGGGGAGTCCGCTAGGGATGAAGCTTTTTGGTGATCCACCAGGGAATTAGTTGACTTCCTGGGGATTCGATTTTTCTTTTCTGGGGATGAAGTTTTGGCTCCTTGATTGATGTTGATGCGAGCTGACATTGTGAAGCTCTTATTCTATTGAGGGATGGGGAATTCTGATTGCTTCTTTTTGTAGACTTTTCTGGGGAGATCCACTTGGGGATTTTTATTCGACCTACTTTGTTGCGGCCCTTTCTTTTGGACATGTGTTGGAGATGAAGGGTTTTTCTTTTCTCCCTTTTTTGCTGGAACCCTGAGAAGGTTTGGATTCCTTGATCGTTTGATGATTCGGATGTGACGCCTTTATTCTTCCATTGGGAAATGTGGCAAAGATCTGGTTTAGTACGCTTGATGACTCATGTGATGGCAATGCTGAGCCACGAGGAGTATTTTTGGCTTTCTGCCTCTAGAGTAAGCAGGGATCCGACTGGGGATAACTGAGCCTTTCCGTTGGCTTTTTTCTTTTCTAATGTGCCTTCTCTTTATTGGGCAGAAGCGAGATGGTTAAAGATTTGGCTTTGGAAGCTCTTGTTTTGCTTGAGACACTTGATTATTAATGAGTTGCTTCCGTTTTCTCAAGGGAGCTTTATTTGGAGACTTGTTTTGAGTGCTTCCTATTTTCAAACACAAACATGGAGCTAGTCTCCTTATATGCATGAATGCTTTTCGTTTTTTGTTATTTATCTGAGGCAATTTTTATTATTATTATTTTTTGACAAAGTCGTTTTGTGCGACTACTTGTGTGGATGCCTTAAATGCAATATATTTTTATTTGATGCATCTAGAAAAGTGACTGACATTCTCTTGCTGGACTTTCATGATTATGCTAGTGGGCTCCTTTCTTTATTTTTTGTTAAACCCTAACTTTTGCCTAGACCGCCCTTTTGGGTTTTTCGATCTAGCGGGCTGCCTTAATTTTTGCCTAGGATATCTTAGCAGACTTTTTCCTTTTTATGAGTGCCTTAACTTTTGCCTAGACCGCCCTTTGCGAGTTTTCGATCTAGCAGACTGCCCCTTACTGCATTGTTTAGTTTAGGTCGGTAGAGAGAGGGTTTATGTTTTTGGATTTTGAGATCTTGGCATGTCATACGCATGCGTCCACATACTCTCTTAGCAATTGTACCAATCCTTCCCTAATATTATTGTCGATTTGGGTATTTTCCTTCTTATTGTTTCCTTGCCCCCAAATCGATGGCCTCGGTTTGAGCCATATAGATTGAGATTCTCTTTTTTAACAGCCTTTGTATGTTCGGGGAGACGGTCCCCTTCTCACTATCTGACTTGGTCCATTCGCCTTCGCCTTTCGGATCCCCAAAGAGTCATCCATCACAGACATGATTGTTTTTATTTACAGTTCTGTTTAGGCTTAGATTTTATTGTCAATTGTTTTAAGGGAGAAAAGAATGAAAAAGAATATGAATGCTTATAAGAATGCTTATGATAATGCCTCATTTTATTGATAAAAAAGAAATGTTTACAAAGCCCTTTTAGTCAAGGATCTCATGGCCACGGGCAGGGACCGCAAGAGATATGCAGGAAACTTAAAAAACACGAAGAGCCCTAGTCAGCTAGCCTTCTCTATCCCTCGTTATTGCTCTAGTGGCGATAGAGGCTTGATATCCATGTTAGGAGTGGCGGAGTCGAAAGTGAGCCACCCGACATCCAACAACTCTTGGACCTTGTATTTCAAGGCCCGACAATCTTCCACAGAAGGCCCAGGGGCGCCTGAGTGGTAAGCGCATTTGTCGTTAGGCTTATACCACTCAGGGTAGGGTGGATCAATCTTCCTCAGAGGGATGTACGCTAGGAGTTCAGTCTCTAACAGCTTCGGCAGCAGACTCCCATAGGAGGTTGGAATGGGGGTGAACTCCTTTCTTTGCTTTCATGGCTGCCTAGCTTGTTGCGCAGAGGTAGAAGGAGTAGTAAGGTTTATTGTTAGAATCACGCAACAGAATGTTTGCGTTTACGGACAAAAACCAAGAGAGGGGTGAATTGGTTTCTTAAACAAAAATTTGTTAGAAAAGGAGGCTGAGATCAAGAGGGGGGGGGGGGTGAATTGATCTTTGAAAGATTTTCGCAAATTACAGATTATCTATTTCAAAGATTAAGAGTTCTGACCAATTCTTGAATCAAACAAAACAAACAATCAAAATAAAGGCAGCATCAGAATTAAAGAGAGAAAGGTTTAGAGAGATACAACCAAGATTTATACTGGTTCACCTAATCCTAGGGCTACGTCCAGTTCTCAGCCAAATTCCAGTTGAGTTCCACTAGATTGAATGTTTTACAGATTACAACTACAATCACACACCCAATCTACCACAAGAACCAAAATTCCAGTCCTTGCACCTAAACCTTCACCAAGAACCAACTTCCAGTTCTTGAACTACCCTGCAGCCAAATTCCAGCCACAGAAACCAGTGCCCATACTTCCAAACACCCACAATACAGTAATGAAATATAAAAGAAACAAAGAGAAGAAACTAGAACACTCAAACCGGGATTATGCTGCTCTGCAGAATGAGTTTCTTCACAAAAGAAATGCAGAAAATGCCTCAAGAAAGAACTTTGAAAAACTTCACAAAACTTGCATGATTCTTTCTTGAAAGTAGCTCTTATGATTGCTTGATTGATTGTTCAAAGGTATATTTTAAAAGACTCAAGCAATCCTGTTTATATAGAAGATTGTTCAAATTGTTGGTTTAATTAATCTGTTAAAACAATCTTTTAATCTATTAAAAGTCTTGAATTAATATGTTAAAACTTCTTTTATTCTGTTAAAATGTTTTTGATCATTTTCAGATTTGTTTTAACTGATGTGACATCGTTTCAATCGATTAAAACACTTTGTAACAAATACTTTAAGTTGTTTTAATCGATTAATTCGCCTTTTAATCGATTAAAATACTGTCAAATAGTTTCATAAAACTTTCTAAGTCATTTTAACTGATAACAGTATGTTTTAATCGATTAAAGCACTTTGGAAAAAAAATCTCTTAGTTGTTTTAATCGATTAAAATCCTGCCAAATAGTTTCATAAAACTTTCTAAGTCATTTTAACTGATAACACATCGACTAAAATCTTGACAAAACTTCTTCAAAAACTTTCAAGTGGTTTTAATCGGTTAATTCACATTTACATCGATTAAAATACTGACAGAACACTTTACAAAACATCTTAAGTCATTTTAATCGATTATTTCAATTCTACATCAGTTAAAATACTGGCAGAAGGTTTTCAAAAACTCCTTTAATGAAAACAATCGATTAATTCGAAGATATATCGATTAAAACAGTTCCAATGTATGTTTTAAAGGGTTTTAATCGATTATTTCGAAAACCTATAAGTTAAAAATCTGTTATGTAAGTGTTAAGAGCATTTTAACTGATAAACCTCATATAATATCAGTTAAAACAACTACTTAAAAACCATTTAACCGATTACTTTGTTTTTAATAGATTAAACACGTTTAGAGGAATTTGCACAATCTTTTAAATGATGAAACCTCATGCAGCAGAGAGATATGAATGAGTATACCTATGTATAAATGCAGACTCACTAATTAGTCTACCCTTTTAACCAAGTAACCTTTGACTTCACCAGAATAACCTTTGACTTCATTTTGACTTCATCAAATCAACAAGATCTTCGTTTAATCAAATGATTCAATAAGATCTTCATCACTTTCAAAATTAGGGTTTTAAAATTTGTCCCAAATTTCACTAATTAAAATGCTTTGTAAAGTAAATAGATAAGGGAAAGAAGATTACATAGTTGATTTATACTGGTTCGAATCAAAAGACGCTACGTCTAGTTGCTAATCACTCAAAAAGAGGATTAACGCTGTCACTATAATCACAGTTTTACAACAGATTACAAATTGAAAAGATAAGGAATAGAAAACACCTCCTTTGAATCCACAAAGGATGAACAACAGTTTTTCCTAGAGACGGCACAACACACAATCCACTAAGAAACCCACTTAGTGTTTCTTATCGCTTCTAGCCCACACTAGGTTTTCAAAAGCCCCTTTTTCTTCCCTACAGAAAGTTCTCGCAGTCACAACTCTTAACTTTTGTATGAAAAAAGTTTGTTAATTTGCAGAGAGCCTTAGAGAACCTTAAGTACAGAGAATAGGGTCTGGGAAATGATGATTTTCGAAAACATAAGAATTGGGAATAGGGTTTTCGTAAATTTGCCCAGATTTGAATTTCAAAACTCATAACAGACGTAAATATTCGATTATCTTGAGTTATAATCGATTATTCTAGAGCCATTTTCGCAGAGGAGCAAAACAGGACTAGGATAATTGATTATCTAGCTGAATAATCAATTATTTGGCTGGGATATGTAAGAATTAATGGTTGGGTTCAAGAGGGGGGGTGAATTGAACTTTAGAAATCTTTTTCGAAAAACACTCTTTCTTTGTGGAAGAATGACTAATCTTTATCCAATCTTTTATTAGGCAGATTTGGTTTTAAACAAAGCAAGAATATAAACCAGAAATGAAAAGAGATAAAAGCAGAAATACAACACAAGAGTTTATACTGGTTCACTCTTCCCAAGTGCTACATCCAGTTCTTGACAAATCTGCCAAGTTCCACTAATACCAAGAGAAAATAACAACCAGTAGATATACACCAATCTACCCCAAGAACTACCTTACAACACCACAAGATAGACTCTTGAAAAACCTCCCAACAACCAAACCTAGTTACTGTAACCAGTGCAGATTCAAACCCAATCTACACAATTTAGAATTCGTACAAGTATATGAAAAGAATAAACCTGGACTGCAGCTTTTACAATATAGAAGTCCAGAAGCAATTTTTCTAACTCAGAGCTTTCTCTCTTGAAGATCTTTCAACAATCTTGATCAAAACGCCTTATGATATGAAATGTTTATGAATGCTCAGATAAAGACACAAATATGAGAGCTCCAAGATTGCTTTCAATTGTTT